>JANRMT010062849.1:8033452-8055164 GCA_026402145.1 Polypterus bichir lapradei
ATATGGTTTCTACTTCGCGGATTTTCACCTATCGCGGGGGGGTCTGGGACGCAACCCCCGCGATCAAGGAGGGATTACTGTATATATATGTGTATATGTATAGATATGTATATATATATATACGTTTATCTGTGTGTGTGTAAATGTAAATATATATATATATATATATATATATATATATATATATATATATATGAATGACAGCAACACTCATCACTCACAACAGTGACAAAACAATTACATTGACAATCATGTTACGTTATTTTCAAAATGTTTCCTTTTCTTTTTCATTGCTTCTTTAACACACTACTTCTCCGCTACGATGCGCGGGTATTTTGCTAGTATGTAAATAAGTGCTTTATAAAGTGGCTCAGGTTGTGCAATATTACAACTGTATCACAAGTTTAAAGTGAGGTAACTGTACTTATAAGTACAAACAGTTCTACCAGGAGCACTTGATAGACTGATTGAGTGCGTTTATAGTTCTTGGGATGAAACTGTTTCTGAACCACGAGGTCCCTACAGGAAAGGCACTGAAGCGCATGGCTGAGGCAGTGTGTGCTTGATGCTGTATCCCGATAATTCTCTTTCCGATCAGCTGCTGTAGAGCTGTGATTCCACACTCAGATACAGTGGGATAAACACTCTGAGTGGTGCAGTGAGAGTAAAAATGCTAAAGCAGCTACGGTATTTGGAATAGTTTGGCCGTTCCATGGACCATTATATGGTTACAGGTTAATTACAATCAGATGCCTTAAACTAATAAACGATATGCGGTTAATTTCAGTGTATTTGATAAAGCTGCATCAGGGATGTGGATCTAAAAAAGAAAGGGAAACCACACTGAAACAATAGCACTGCTTTGACGCTGGGTGCCGCCTGTTTGCAAAACCAAGCGGAGAACTTGCTTACAGCAGGGATTGAGCTGGCGTGAAAATGTGTATGGTTTTACGCCAAGTTTAGTTTTTATACATTGCGATGTGAGCATGGAAACTGCCATATGCACGGTTTATACATGAGGCCCCTGGAGTCTAAACTTTCATTCTTAGAAAGAGCATGCCCCCTTGTGCTTAATAAAGAACATGAATTACTAACACCAGATCCAAATTTAATAGCCTTTTAATCCAAAGATCTGAAATCTTAATCCACCGTACTATGGCTCGCTATTCTATCTCTGGAACCAGGTCGAGCAGACTTCTTGCAGCTGGGATTGAGAAAAATTTCTCATTCGCCTCCAGACCTTCTATATCTGTTTTAAATCTAACAATCTCTAACAAAATCTTACATTCACAATTAGCCTTAGATAACATGAGAAGCCATCTACATAGCATTAATTCAGCTGCCTTCCTTCACAGCCCTCCTGCACTCCTTTCTCTGGATACAGAAAAGGCTTTTGATTGCAGGAATCGGCAATTTTTATGGCAAGTCATGGACAAAATGGACTTTGGTCCAAGTTTTACATATGTGGTGAACACTCTTTACTCCTCCCCCTCTTCAGTTTTCTTGTCTAATTCAAATATCTCACATCCCTTCTCCATTAGTAGGGGAGCTAGGCAGGGCTGTCATTTGTTTCCTTTTCTCTTCAACTTATCTCTCAAACCACCTGCAATTGCAATCCGTAATTCCCAATTTCAAATTCCAGTCATATAATATCCCTATATGCTGACAATATCCTCCTCTACCTAGGTAATGCCTTGACAGACATCTCTTTTATGTTAGAACTGTTCAAGTGTTTCGAAGCCCTGTCCAGTTACGATATTATTTACTCTAAATTGTCTCTTTTGCCCCTTAATGATATGTGCCGTCAATTCTTCCTACCTTCTGTCATCCCTGTATGACAGATATTTGGGAGTTGATATTACTACCTCAATCTCAGACATATCCTCCAATAACTATCACCACACCTTTGCTGACACAAAAGCCTCCATAAACAGGGTCCAAACCCTCTCTTTTCAATCTTGTTTAGCCATTACCAAAATGAATATTGTACCCCGCTTCTACTTCATTAACTCCATGCTGCCACTTCCACCTCCTACTAAATATTGCTCCAAAATTATGTCACCAATCTCAAGGATCCTCTGGAATGGCAATAGCCCAAACCTTAAACATTCAACCCCAGTTAGAAATAGACTGAGTGCAGGTATAGCGATACCTGATCTAGAACTATACCCTTAGGCTCTCACCCTCCACCCTATTTTGCCATGGTTGTGTCCTCCCCCTCACCCTTCTCCATGGCTCCCTATAGAATCCTCCCTTGCTTTCCCACTTTCACTTCAATGTGCCCTGTTGACCTCCTTGAAGTCTACACCCATCAAACTTTCCTTGGGACCTATTCTGCCATAAGCCATCAACATCTGGCATCATGTGGAAAACTTACTTGCACCCTCTGGAAAATGGCACTCCCTCACTCACCCTGCTCTTTCAAAAGGTGACTGGCCCTGTGTATTTCCTTCTTGGCAGCATGCTGGAATTAGTATGCTGGGAGATCTGTTTAATAGTTCAGGGCTTATAACATTCCAGTCTTGACAACCACATTTTAATCTCCCCGGTTCCAGTTTCTTTTTCTACCTCCAACTATGATCAGTGCTCATTACATGTGGAATTTCCCTGACTACCGCCCCACCAAATCATTCATTGTATTCTTTGCTTTGTTCCATCTCTACCCTCTACTCTTTACTTTTCAAAGCATCCTATAAACCTCTGCCCTTGATTTCACTCAGGTCCGGAGATTTTTCTCCTCTCCCTTCCCCCTTTTCATGGAACATAATTCTCTCCAATGTAAGGCTTTGTTCTAGACACCCAAACTACCAGCACATCCAGTTCAAAATTCTACACAGATGCTATCATACTCCCCACAAGCAGTTTCTGATGGGCTTCACTGTGATCCTCTCTGCCATTTATGTACCCTTTGTTTACCTGGCACTTTTCTCCACACGTTCTGGCACTGTCTCCGTCTATTCCTTTTGGACACCGTAGGGGGCTTCACCCCCAGCTCGCTTCACTTGCCAACCCCCCTGCCTGCGCTACGTGCCAGCAACTTCACGTCTTTGCTGCTCGCATATGTGGATTTCACTTTCACCAAACAACAAAGCATTTAATTCTCGCGGATAGGCCACTTCATTGGGAAGAAACACTACTTTTCCCTGATTGCAAAATGAATTAGACAATCTACAAGTCTCTGACTTAAAGTTTATAGCCAAACAATATCTACATACTTCTGTAATACCACCTATATCCATATATTCGATCTCTTTTCGCTTTTACCTTTTTGTTAAAATTGCATGAATTTTGATTCTGTGTTTGGAATTACATCGTGACAACGCAGCGTATATCATTTCTTTCTCTCTACACGAACTGTGTCCGACAATAGCATTCACACAAATGAGAAATGATTGAACCGTGTGCGTGGTTGTAAATGTTTTAGATGTGGGCAGGACTTTTCCAAATCTCTTTGCATAAAGTGTCTTGTCTTGCAGGGCTTAAAATTTTCTCTTGTGGGATTTCACTTTCACCAAACAACAAATCTTTTAATTCTCGCGGATACACCTCTTCATTGGGAAGAAACACTACTTTTCACTGATGGCAACACGAATTAGACGATCTACAGGTCTCTGACTTAAACTTTAAATCCGAACAATATATTCAATCCCTTTTCGCTGTTCTGTTATTTCACAGAGTAATAATTTCCATTTGTTTGCGCTAATGCGATCTTTACTATCATTTTTCACTTTCAAATTTTCGTAGTTCCATTATCTCTAACCTGCTCTGCATGTGTATCGCACCAACATTTTTGAATTCTTTATGATGTTCTACTTTGTCATCTACTCTTTGTCTTTTATTTCCGGCCCCGGGTGTGGTTAAATCTCTTGGCACAAAGTCTCGTCTCACGGGATGTGAAAGTGTCTCTCTTCCCAAAATTTTATTATTATAATAGAGAGATGTATGTCATCTACTGTCTTCCTTTCCTGCAGTATCACTCTGATACCTCAAATATTTCTCCTTTTAGACCTTTCTAGGCTTCCGCTCAAACTCTCTGAATGTAAGTTATTCTGTCTGGATACCCTTGCAGCCACACTTATTATTGTCTGCCGCTGGAAGACACCCGAATGCATCTCTGTCAACAACTGGCAGTCCTTCCTCGACAATTTAATACATTTGGAGTTGTCTATAGCACAGATTAATGGCTTCCAGTAATGCAATTGTTTAAATTTCAGCTTGCAACTCCTTGATTTTTTTTATTTTTTTTTTTTTAAATAATCCCTTGGCTCAAGCTGGGTGGGAGAGGATGGGTGGGGTTACTTTGTATGTTATGTTCATGTTTATTCCTGTCAATTTGTCTTTGCTCAATAAAAAGTTGATCACAAAAAAACAACAATTAGGTAACATTTTCAGTTAAAAATTATTTTGTTGAATATATGTCTATAAGACATATGCATAAACAATAATAACTAGCTGTGCTACTCTTCTAAGACAGGTTGAAATCTTAGTAATCAAAGTCAACCTCAGTATTAATGTTAGATGTGCACCATCTATTACAATGTATTTTCTAATGCATGTTGTAATAAAATGAACTGCATTTATCATTCCAAGAGGACTGCACATCACAAGTACTTGTAGTAATAAAATGCATTACTACAAATGTTTGTGATGCACCATCTGTTGAAATGACAAATGCAATGCATTCTATTGCTACAACTGTGTGATGCACTATCTGTTTGAATGACAGAGACATGGCAAACGGAAGGACACACAAGCACATGTCCTTTTATGAAGGTGGATTTTTGTTTTTTAGCGAAATTTTCAAAATTTGAAAATGGTTAAACACGTAACCATTACACCAGAACATATAGACAACTTCATCTTTGCTCAGTCCACTCCACTACTCGGATATGCAAGTACAAATTTTACCATACATTGACAATACTACTACATCTAACAGTAGTCATACAGCAGATCCTTGAAATGTTTTTCATACCTCCAGCTCACCACCTAGCTGTCACCAAGAATTCTTTGAGTTTATTACTTGCAATACTTGTATAGGTTCTAAGCAGGAAGTTGTTGTTTTTATACCTTTCGTTCTTTTTTCCCTTGCTTTTCCTAAAACTCTTTTTGCAACACCTTTGACAGACCATATGGCTTTTTCTATGAGTCACCCCTGGTGCATGCCTAATAAAATTTTATTACAATCTTCATCATTTTACATTTCACAAGTTCACAAAAAGGATTTCTTTTCTTATGATCCCAGATGCTGCTTCCTTCTCATACTTTATTGCGTTTCCCAAATCTGAATGTGTTTTCCAGTTTCAAGCGAGGTAATCCACAGTTCCCCAGGTGGTGAAATCTGGTAGCGGGCTGGTGAGTTAAGTGTGCGGTAACATAGCAGAGTGATTCCAGGTCAATTCTGATGGATTTTTAAGTTCTGACAGCTGCTCATTAATACACTTTAAGTTTGTTCAGTTTGTAAAGTAAGTCAAATCCACTGTTTTGGAGATACTCCTTGTTGTTTTAGTCTGAAACAACTTGCATTTTCTTTTGTTCTTTCATGTCAGGATATGGATTTTTCTTTTGCTAAACCAATTTTGTTCTTAAAAGAAACATTCCTCATAATGCTTTCTGCAGGAAAACCAAAATTCTGACTGTTTTTCGTACAGAGAAAATGATTTCTGATGTTGCCTCTTCTGTATTCTGTATTAGCAACTGTACATATATTTTCATTCTAAAAGTACATGCAGCATTTATAGGCCACATATTTTTGGACATCAGCACACAGAGTTCAGCTTATTGGACAACTACTTACACAAGTAATGTTATTTACCAATCTCCACCTACCGGCTATTTGTAGAGATGGCTGGAGTGTGTAATTGTGTAAGTGGAGGGAAATATAATGCTTCTGTTCTGTCCATGCCCCAAGACACACCATCACTTGTTATTCATTTATTCCTGCACCTCATGCTTAACACAATGCCAACTTCCTGATTATCACCTAAGAATTTCAGAACTAACCAGCTCTGTTATTTAAGCAGGCTCCAAGCACCTAATTGATCTTCTACCAAGTGCAATATTCCTTTTCTCAAGTTTCATGTGGTTTGGATTCTCTTGCTCTCATTCTGTAGCTTGGTCAACCTGAGGATTTCACTCTGTGGTGTCACGAACTGCGAACATTGTGCCTTCAGATTACTAACCAGCCATGTAACCCGGCTGAGTTAAGGGGCAATATCTCCTCACATAGTGGCGCGAGGACTCCTAACTTTCAAGGCTGTGCTTCCATGTGTGCAACAGCTGGCTCTCTCTAGGCCTTTGTCTACACCTGCTCCTCAACTTTCATAAAGGTTTTTTATGATTTCATTTAAAATTTGATATCTCTCTTTTACACAACTCTTACCGTTCCAAACTTTCTCCATTTTCTGAAAAATGACTCTTATCAGACTGAAAGACAAGAATAATTTTGTGCATAAAGTTTTTTTTTTTTTTCTCTATCACACAATGTTGATTGTAAAGGAAAAGCAATTTACCATTATAGTTATTCCCATTTTTATATTGGGTCAGTATTTTCTTTTGACAAGACTTCTCTAATAGAGGATTTGTTGTGATTTTTATGGCTGGATACATTTCCTGATGCCAAAATTCCACATTTACCCGGGCTTGGAACCGGCTCCAAAAATGGAGGCGGAGTTCATATTATAACTAAGTAATTTTTGTAAATTAAAAATATTAAAATATAACATTATTAATATTAATCATCAGAAAAAAGCTTTTGTTTTGTACAGCGTTACCAGCGTTTGGTAACCTCCATCCTTCCTTTAAAAATAAATACAGGAACAGGCTGAAGTCCTCTTATGTAACCTGTTATTTTTCTACTTCTTTTGATCACTGTTTTACATTAAAAATAATTCTTTAAAAAAGCATTTGATGTGCACAAGAAAAACTAAAAAACATACACAACCACACCAAAAACAGTCTGTTATTTCTGTTAAATCCCCTAAATGTAATATTAGAGGCCGGGGGACGGAGATATGAAATCTCACTTTTAGTTGTGCTTCATAAGAGAATTAAACAAAATGTTGAACTACCTTGGTCAAACATGTCATTAATCGAGATTAATCAAGTGACATTTTGTGACCAACTGTAATTAACAATTTTAATCACTTAACAGCCCCAAAAATTATGCAGTTAACCAGAGACAAGTCTGTCTACCATGACATGTAGTTGAAGCAGAAACCTTATAGCTTAGCTATTAGCTAAAGAAACGCGCTTCACGGACTGAATGGATTCCTCTCGTTTGTCAAAATTGTAGGTTTTTTTTTTTTTTTTTTTTTTGTAACAGTAATGTGATTCACATTGTTATTTTGGTGTATTTATTGTAAGTAATACTGCTATTATTAACACTTTTGTGATAATGCTCCCTTTGAAATGTAGCACAACAAAATTAAGACAGATGCTAGTTCATTTCATTAATATACTGTAATTTGTTAAGGGGGATGCTGGCATGTAGGCTAACTTCAGACTGTCACCCTATGTTCTACATTCACTATTGAATAAGATCATATTCAGTCAATTTCAACCCTGAACATCTTTATGAATAAACGTTTTATTCTCTCACATATGCTTAGACCTATCAAGACAAAAATTTTAAATTATTCATGCTACAATCTTACTAATCCAATATAAAAAGGGAATATGGTCATACCTGACCACTTACCAAGTTAATTGGTTTTGCCCAGGCCTTGTACAGTTTATAAAAATGCCTTTGTGAAAGCATCCAAAATAACAAGGATGGGTCAACACTACATGCATCCACCCATCCATCCATTTTCCCAACCTGCTCATCTACAGCAATGCACAAGAAAGCTAGAATTTATCCCAAAAAGTATTGGGGCAAAGCAGGGACAACTCTGGAGAGGTGTCAGCTCATTGCACAGAATGTGCCAATTTAGCATCACCAATTTCACTGGACTCTGGGAGGAAACCAAAGCAGAAGGGGAAACCCATGTGAACACAGAGAGGACATGTAAACTCCACGCAGAGAGGCCCCTAGACCTGAATCTCAGTCTACTTTCTGAAAGCCAGCAATGCTACCAGAGTGCCACCCCTTTATATACATACAGTATATTGCCATAAGGTAATGTAATTAGATGCAGTGCTTTCATTTTATTGTTATAATGTCTTTTATGGACTTAACTTAGTACTATTCAGTCATGTTAAGTATTACATTAAATGAAGATCTTCCAAGCTTTAAAATTCATGAGTAACCTGTTCAAACATAAAAAAGTTAATAGTACTAATAGTCAGCAATGCAGCACAAAAGTGGGACTTAAATGCTCACTGAATCACCAAAGTTGCCTTTACCTTAGCTATTTCACCTTTGACCTGCTTCTCCTAAATCAGAATCCACCTGGCTTTCAAAATAGAAACCTGTAGAACAAGAAATTGAGCAGCTCCCTCAATTAAAAGTTCATCAAAAGCACACTTCCAGCAGTTTTCAGAACGTAATAAAAGATGTATTATGGCATACAAGTGGTGAAAGCAGCTGTTCTTTTTAATCCCACACCCTGCACTGTTTTCCAAATAACTCAGTCCAGCCTACCAAAATAAACAAACAATTACAGTAATTTAAAATCTGCTAACAAAGAATTTTTATGCTAATGAAAACAAATCTGCCATACTTCCGACATACTTTGCATGTCAACAAAGGACTGAGAAAACTGCACTAAGTTTTTAACAGCTACAAAACCATAAGGACAAATCCATGTTTAACATATTTTGACACTGTTTCTTGCATGACAATTCTAGTAGTATCTAAATAGGTTAAAAATAAACATTTTTTTAAACAATACTTACTACAGGCAAATGTTATACTAACAGTATTCATTTCAGACATTTTAAACTGCAAAATTCTAATATTTTCTAATATTTTAATACTAACAGTATTCATTTCAGACATTTTAAACTGCAAAATTCTATGAGATATACTGTAGTTTATACTGACGAAAATTTAAAAAAAAAAAACATTCAATGGTGCATGATACAATAGCTTGTATACCGCACAGAGTATACGGAAGAACTGCATTTTCAGATTTTGCCCTGGACACACCACATTCCATTCTGCAAATTGCTGTGTCTCCTTTATTGCTACCATAAAAGGCCATCAGCGTAAACTAAATATTATTTTGTGAAAGTTGTATATAATTAGTGCAGTGTCCTAATAAAACAAGAAGCAGATAAACAACAGTGGATTATATTCCAAGTCTTCCAGCCACTGGAATGGGCGCCAGTTTTTGACATCTCTATGTGGTGACTTCACTTTATTTTCATGCCAGGGATTACTTGTCTTTGATTTGCACATTGCATATAGTGAACATATAGTACAACATCATAAAACAAAATTACATTTTTATAATTTAACTATATTTGTTTACTGGTTCTTATGAGTTATAATGAGAGGTCTAATTCGCATTGTTCACACCCTTATGATTTTGAACCATTAAATGAGTAACAAACATCAGCAACTGGAATAGTTGCAAGTAAAAAATGCACCAATTAACTTCCTGGGGTCACTTTTTTTTTGGATTACAGGGAGGAAAATCATCAGTCCATCACTGAGGAAATTCATAGAAACACACTGTAACATACAAGGGCAATTTAGTTGCCAATTAGACCAACATTCCCATCCTTGAAATGTGGAATAAAACCTTCAATGACAAGATGAACACAGAGAAACAACAGAACCACTCCTGGGCTCAAGAGTCTCCAAAGCTAAGATGAAGCTGCACTAAATGCTTTTCCATGGCACTGCCTAGCAAAGATGTAATGGAGATCAATTGTACCCTATAAACTGTTGTATTTAATAATAATTATTTAAGACACAGGATTTTATTTTTAAGCTTAGAACAGAATCTGATGTGTCCAAATGTTCTTTGAACAATGAATATCTGTCAAATAAACCAATTACAGCCTGACATGCGTTAGGATTTCATAACAGCAGCCTTCAATCCTACAGTGCTGCGTGATATATTGGCATCACTGAAGATTAGTACCACGGATAAATGCTGCAGAATACATCTGACATACCTTACATTTATTTTCTTTTTTTTCCATTAAAATTCAGATAAACAAGCACTGAAATTACATACTGAATGGAGTAAAAAGGAATCTGGTTCAGTGCCACCAATGACTTACTATATGACAAAGAACAATTAGTTTACCCTGCCTGCTTTTCTTTTAACTTATAAAATGCCTTGAATTTGCTAAATCAGAGACAGTAGCTTCATAATGTATAGTGTGATTGATTGGCAGAACTATTTTTGCTCAGGCATACAGTTAGGTCCATAAATATTTGGACAGAGACAACTTTTTTCTCATTTTGGTTCTGTACATTACCATAATGAATTTTAAATGAAACAACTCAGATGCAGTTGAAGTGCAGACTTTCAGCTTTAATTCAGTGAGGTGAACAAAAAGATTGCATTAAAAATGTGAGGGAACTAAAGTATTTTTTTAGCATAATCCCTTTATTTCAGGGGCTCAAAAGTAATTGGACAAATTAAATAACTGGAAATAAAATGTTAATTTCTAATACTTGGTTGAAAACCCTTTGCTGCCAATGACAGCCTGAAGTCTTGAACTCATAGACATCATCAGATGTTGGGTTTCCTCCTTTTAAATGCTCTGCCAGGCCTTTACTGCAGCGGCTTTCAGTTGCTGTCTGTTTGTGGGCCTTTCTGTCTGAAGTTTAGTCTTCAACAAGTGAAATGCTAGCTCAGTTGGGTTAAGATCAGATGACTGACTTGGCCATTCAAGAATTTTCCACTTCTTTGCTTTAATAAATTCCTGGGTTGCTTTGGCTGTATGTTTTTGGTCATTGTCCATCTGTATCATGAAATGCCTCCCAATCAATTTGACTGCATTTAGCTGGATTTGAGCAGACGGTATGTCTCTGAACACCTCTGAATTCATTCGGCTGCTTCTGTCCTGTGTCACATCATCAATAAACACTAGTGTCCCAGAGCCACTGGCAGCCATGCAGGCCCAAGCCATCACACTGCCTCCACTGTGTTTTACAGATGATGTAGTATGCTTTGGATAATGAGCTGTTCCATGCCTTCTCCATACTTTTTTCTTGCCATCATTCTGGTTGAGGTTGATCTTGGTTTCATCTGTCCAAAGAATGTTTTTCCAGAACTGTGCTGGCTTTTTTAGATATTCTTTGGCAAAGTCCAATCTAGCCTTTCTATTCTTGAGGCTTATGAGTGGCTTGCACCTTGCAGTGCACCCTCTGTATTTACTTTCATGCAGTCTTCTCTTTATGGTAGACTTGGATATCAATACGCCTACCCCCTGGAGAGTGTTGTTCACTTGGTTGGCTGTAGTGAAGGAGTTTCTCTTCACCATAGAAATGATTCTGTGATCATCCACCACTGTTGTCTTCCGTGGACATCAAGGTCTTTTTGTGTTGCTGAGTTCACTAGTGCTTGCTTTCTTTCTCAGGATGTACCAAACTGTAGATTTCGCCACTCGTAATATTGTAGCAATTTCTCAGATGGGTTTTTTCTGTTTTCGCAGCTTAAGGATGGCTTCTTTCACCTGCATGGAGAGCTCCTTTGACCGCATGTTGTCTGTTCACAGCAAAATCTTCCACATGCAAGCACCACACCTCAAATCAACTCCAGGCCTTTTATCTGCTTAATTGATAATGACATAACGACGGACTTGCCCACACCTGCCCATGAAATAGCCTTTGAGTCAATTGTCCAATTGCTTTTGAGCCCCTGAAATGAAGGGATTGTGTTAAAAAAATGCTTAAGTTGCCTCACATTTTTATGCAATCTTTTTGTTCAACCCACTGAATTAAAGCTGAAAGCCTGCACTTCAAATGAATCTGAGTTGTTTAATTGAAAATTCATTGTGGTAATGTACAGAACCAAAATTAGAAAAAAGTTGTCTCTGTCCACATATTTATGGACCTAACTGTAGTTCAAGGCTGTATCAGTGCATATAAAGCATATAAGGACAATACGTTATAAATGAAACGTAGATGACTAAACAAAGATGAAAGAGCAGCGCGGAGAAAAGAGGCTCAAAAGCATTGGAGAGACAAAAAAGAAAAAGAATAATCTAGGTGCAGATTCAGAAAATAAGGAAAGTAATTATCAGCCCTGAACAAGTGGAATTGAAAAAAAACCACGTCCAATCCAGACATTGGCGCTATGCAAGTGCAGAGCAAGTTAGAGATTATGAAAGCAGTGGAATTCGAAAAGCTCAAAAAAAAAAACCTTGGCGCAATACACATGTGGAGAAAGTTAAAGAATATGAATGTAGGAAAATTACAAAGTATAACAAAAGAAAGTAAAGATCATAGTAGCGCAAACAAACGGAAATTACTCGAAAAGGGAAAATAATCACCACGAAACCAGGTGTCTTTGAAAAAAAAGCAGGATAAAGCGAGGACAAAACACAGACAAAGAAGTTTTCTTGGATTTCTATATGAATAAGAAAGATCATGCACGCATATATAACAAACCAACATGTGACGAGTTATCAGTGATAATAGTTTCGAAAGACAGAAATATCAAAAGCAGAGTAGATATTCGTGTTTATCCGAAAGCAGAACATAAATCGACATTTCTGTCTAATAATTCACCACATTCTGATCCATTACTCTTTCCTTTGCTTTTCCCAGATGGAGAAACAGGATGGTCATACAATATGAAACAAACGAATTCAGAAAAACAAATAACACCAACACAATATTTCGGGGCAAAATTAGCGATACATTCCAAAGTATTTAACCCACTTCTGTCATCTCAACGTCTAACACATTACATTATTAATGCGTATCTAAAAGTCGAAGCTAATTGTCTTTTCTTTATTAAATCAAATCAAGCAGAACGGAACGTATGCAAGGACTTCTTGATCACGTTCAAAATTCAAATATCAATAGTTCAGACAAATTCAAAATAGGTAAAGCAGTAATATTACCATCATCATATCAAGGTAGTCCAAGAGCATTGCAACAGTTATATCATGATGCAATGTCAATATCCAGAACTATCGGTCAGCCAGATTTATTTATTACAATGACGTGCAATCCACAATGGCCAGAAATCTGGAGATTTTTGAAAACAATGCCACCAGCTACATCAGCTCTGGATATTCTGACATTCGTAAGTAAATTGTTTTACCAGAAAGTCTTCATTTTATTGAAAGAACTCGAAAGGGTGTTTGGTCAAATCCGAGCATACATTTACACGATCAAATTTCAAAAACGGGGTTTACCTCACATGCATTTATTGGTTACTTTACAAAAAAATTACTAACTGCTGATGATGTACATTGTTTTTTCTGTGCTGAAATTCCAAACAGAGAAACCAATCTTGAATTATGGTACAAAGTCATTAAACACATGTCTCATGGACCTCATTTAAAAGATTCAGCATATTGGGACTCGAAAGAAAAAAAGTGTTTAAAAAAATTTACAAAAGCTTTCGTTCAAACAACAGATATGACTACGGCTGGCTTTCCAGATTATCGCTGAAGAGATAATCGTCACGAACAACACACTTATCACGGAAAGAAAGATGGAAAAATTGTGATAATCGATAATTCAATGATTGTACCATATAACCCATATTTGCTAAAAACATTTGTTGACGATTTTTCTCTCTCTTCTTTATTTTCCGGACAGAGTAGGAGTCTCACACCAGATAAATTAATCAGTAATGTACACTTTATTGCACCTAGACTAGAGAAGCCCTCTTACAGGAAATTCTTTGCTCTTTTATAGCTTACAGAGTTGAGCAAAATGACATTATTATACCAAAAATAAAGGCGGCGGTACATATTTCTTAAAAAAAATCAGCTTCTTTGGAACTAACTAAAAAAAACAGGAACTATATTAAAAGACTGGTTACTGAGCAGATTCTGAGACTAACAGGAACTATAATGAAAGACTGGTTGCTGGGCAGATTCCTTTGAACTGCTCACCCAGCAACCCCGTACTTCCTTATAGAAGGTTATACACAGAAATGTCACATACACATTTTGTAGCTGCTACATGTCACATAGACAAGCTGTATTTTTCCATTCCACACATTCTATTGTCATATTAATGTCGAGTATTGTGCCTCAGTGATGAGTATTAAGTACATCTACAAGTACATTCATAAAGGGCACGATAAAGTATGCATAACGTTATCGAAAGAACAAGAACAGGATGAAGTACAAGCATATTTAGATACTCAATACGTTAGTACAATGGAAAGCAAATACACACAAATACATATATATATACATACACACACACATATATAAACATATATATACATATACTGTACATACATATCTACATATATACACACACAGCTATTTCGTATCAGTGCAATACGCTGCTTGTTACGGATAACTCCCGTTCTTACGTGCAAGTCTGCGTGGATATTATGAACTATCGTATTTGTTCAAGTTCTATTTAAATTTTAAATAGAAGGAATTTTTATTTAGTCGACAGAAATATCTTTGGTAGGAATGGTAAAAACAGACAGGAATATTATTCCTGAATAAATCAACTCAAACCTTAAACAACTTATAATATTTTGCTCTCCATAAAAATATATCCTGTCTAAATTATACAAGTTAGAAATAAAGTAAACGTTAAAAGAAGAAACATTCAAATTTCTTTACTCTTATGTAATTTTATATAAAAAATAAACTTAAATTTTAAATATCCCAAAAGATTTTGCTCTCCATAAAAATATATCCTGTCAAAATTATACAAATTCAAATATGAACATGCTGCATAACAAAACCTGGAAATATAAATAAAATGTGTTCCTTTCAGCAATAACAAATCAAATCATTCAGTTGTCTTTGCTCATGTGTCATTTTAGAGCTGGACACCTGGCATCTTTTTTTGGCAACAAGTTCGTTTATGTTTGGTGTGAGGTTCTGTGTTGTGGAGATTCTCAGGATGGACTGCAGGTGCTCATCAGTGAGGCGACTCCTGTGTGCTGTTTTGTTAGTCTTTATCACTGAGAAGAGCTTCTCACACAGATATGTGCTACCAAACATGCACAAGGTTCGAGCTGCATGTAGACGGACTTTTTTTGTTCTTCAAAGTCACCAAAGCGCCGTGCAAACTCAGTGCGCTCAGTTTATCAGCAAAGTGCATATTTGGGAACACCGTAGTGACGACTTGGTTCAACATTACTTGGCAACAGGGAAAGTGGGGCAAGTTGCACTGGTGCATTTGTGTCTCCCATAAAAGCAGCTTCACTTGAAATCACTTTGTGATTGTGCGCGGGTAAAAACGTCCGCTGAAGTGTCAGATTCTTATTTAATTGGTCTGCTTTCTGTATCTTCTGCATTGCATTCAGGTCTTTCAGGATATCTTGATGGTTTGTCTCATTGTGCCGTCTTAGATTAAATTCTGTAATTACACCCACATAAGCTCCACAAATGAGACACACGGGTTTACCGGCAATGTCAGTAAACATATACTCAGCCTCCCATCGGTTTTTAAAGGCTCTATGTTCAGAATCACCTTTTCTCTTCGGCATCGTGTGGGCTAGCTTCACAATAACTTGCACCTTCATAAGCTAGACTTGATTAACGCGGTAAGTGTTCGGCAAGGCAGCTGAAGCGCTGCATTATGGGATCTGTAGTTTATTGTGTTACCAGCGCTTCATATACCCGGGCCATTAATAACAATAATACAGTATATAAAATGATCTCGCGGGCCGGATATAATTAGACGCTGGGCCGGATGTGACCCGTGGCCCTTGAGTTTGACACATATGGACTAAATAGAACTTGAAAAGATATATTTTTTCGTACATCGAGCCCGCGTGCTATTGTGGTTTTGCCTGCATGCCTCAATAAGTCACCCTCCCCTCGCTCTTACTTTTTTACCGTTCATCTAATGAATACACTGAGTATGGCTTTACCAAAACAATCATTGATTGCGAATAAAGTATTCATTATTCGAGTATGTAGATCGGGGTATATATATATACATATATATATACCCGCATATCGCAGCGGAGACGTAGTGTGTTAAAGAAGCTATGAAAAAGATTCGTTTCTTACTGCATCAATAAACAGCTTGTCTTCTTCTTTATCTGAGACCTGACACACTGCATGTACGGGTTTTTTTTTAACACTGTCTTCCTTTAGCGGGACATTCACTTTTTCCACCGTGTGCTTTGTTTCTGCAGTAGCTGCAGTTATGAATAATATGCTTGTATGTATCAGACGCTTCATATTTTTTTGTTGCCTTTTCAATTGTGTAATTCGGTTTTTGTTCAGCGCTCTTTGGAACTGTTGCTTTTTGTCTGTGCACTGCGTCAGTTCACGTGAGCCGCTCGGTGTAGATGCATCGAAGTTTCCCAGCTGTGCTGGTGCCATGTCGTGCTATGTCCATGGCTGTATCTAATGTTACCTAAGTCCCGGCAGTTAAAACTTTCTCTCGCAGTTTCGCTGAGTTTGTGCCAAACACCACCCTGACCATCTCATCTTCCTCTGCATAAGCACAGTCCTTCACCCGTGAATATTTACCCGTGGCAGTGTTTCTATTGGATTGCCGCTGACGGACGGCCTTATATGGGCAGGCACTAAATTACAAACGCTAGCGGCAGCCTGTCTATGAACTTAATTTAAAGTTTAGGTTTACATCGTGCTTTGTTTCCGAAGTAGCAGAACTCATGAATATGGTTGTATATGTCACTCGCTCGCTTCTTATTGTTTCGCTGCCTTCTCAATTATATAATGCATGTTTTCTTCAGCGCTTTTTGGGCCTCTTCCTGGTTTTCTACCTACTGCGTGATTACGTGGGAGGCGTGATTATGTCACATGAAACTCCGCCCCCACGGGTTTCACGCTCATCTCCATTACAGTAAATGGAGAAAAACAGCTTCCAGTTATGACCATTACGCGTAGAATTTCGAAATGAAACCGGCCCAACTTTTGTAAGGAAGCTGTAAGGAATAAGCCTGCCAAATTTCAGCCTTCTACCTACACGGGAAGTTGGAGAATTAGTGATGAGTCAGTCAGTCAGTCAGTCAGTGAGTCAGTGAGTGAGTGAGTGAGGGCTTTGCCGTTTATTAGTATAGATGATGATGACTGGCTTCTATGACGATTTAGATTTTCCAACGCTTGGAGCTTTTGAATTCATTTTTAAGATGAAATGCAGCAAAGTATGTTTATTACATTATGCAGATAAAATTTTAACATCATTTAAATAATCCATCTAGTATATAAAAAAAATCTTGGGTCGAGATGTGATCATCTGGGAGAGACACTTTGAAGTCCTGCAAGACTACTTGCATGTCACGCCCTACTTACAAACAATTTCTCAGAGACACTTTAATGTCCTTCAAGACAAGGAAGTGAGACAAAAGGATAGGTGCTGTACAGGCTTTTAAATGATCGACGTGCAGCGCGACCTGCAGATTATGCAGCATGGCACAAGCAGCAGCTGGCTTAAAGGAGAGCTGCTGTGCAGGCTTTTAAATGATCGTTGTGCAGCGCGACATTCATCACGCAGCGCAGCAGCTGCTGCTGTACAAGCTTTTAAATGATTGTCACGCAACGCGACATGCAGATCACTTAGCATGGCAGCAGCAGCTGCAAGCCAGTAGCTGATTTGTCCGCATCTCCTTAGCATGCCTTCAGCATTGCCTTCACAACATGAGCAGCAGAGACGCAAAATGGCAAGCGTGAAGTGCGCTCCCGGGGGGTGGACAAGCGAAGCGAGTAGGGGGCAAAGCCCCCTAGTATTGTTAATAAGTAAACATGTGAAGACACAGTGGACAGTGGTAGCAACAAGCTGGCGCCCCATTCAGGGATTGTTCCTGCCTTGCGCTGTATGCTTGCTGGGGCTGGCGCCACCCTGGATGGATAGATGGATGGAATAATTAAACATGTAGTATGAAGATATTTCAATGTTCAATAAAAGTTTTGAAGAATCGGTGTTCTCAGCTTACAGATGGCTTGACATTTATTAAAGAGCTGATTGTGTGGTGATGAGTTACTTGGAGAAAGAAAAATAAGGACATGAATTGGGGGTTAGTACGTTTGAAAGAGACAGTACTGCTGCAATAAATTGTTTCATCGACGGTCACACAAGGCGCAGCAAGCATCTTGCCAGCTCATTGCTAATACTGTCCTCATGTTTTATACATGCTTTAATTTTTGTCATTATGAAAATGATACCAAGTATTCATCTTACTTGTATTTAAATTGTTCAGTGAGCAGTGATATCATGAATGTAATAAATTCTGTGTCCTGTCGGAGGAAGAGAAAGCCCATTTAAGAAGCACGTAGTGATTCACACACATAGAGCACATAGAAGAGCACATACAAAACAAAGCATTTAATGTGCTACTTTAGTTACGATGAGATTTGAGAAACTAGTAATTTAAACAATTTCAAAATTAAGTTAATGACGTTCTACTTTAATGACAAAATAAGCTATGTGATTAAAGTGGAAATTTCAAGATTAAAGTTGACATTTAGAGCTTTAGAGCACTCTAATAAGCTTCCATATGACACTCGGACTGTGGGTTACGGTGACTCTGATATCTGACAACTTCTTTTTTTATTTCGGGCACTGTGCAAGTTTGTGAACTTGAGCTTTCGAGTTTCTCTGACACTCTCTATCACTTGATCAACTTCCTTTTGTTGTTTATGTCACTGTTTAAACCAACAAATAGTACATTTTTCCTTGCCTCCACTTGGTATTCGCTGAAATTCTTCTATTTTCCCCCATGATTTTGCCATTGTCTTTTCACAGACCGCTGAATTTAAGAGCTATTTATATTGATTTGCATATTCAAAGAAGCATAATTCTGGGAGGAGTCTGGGTGGGCCAACAGGCGCGTGGAGGTGTGTTACTTTTCACACTGACCGGGATTTATGTAGCAGAAGAATGTGGAAGTTGGCGTACGCACAGATTTATGCATCTGGATTTTGTTGTGCATACGATCATTTCCACTTTTGTCCTTATGCCATGTTTTAGTGTGACTACGCATGCTGTTATGCATGAGACCCCAGGTCTTTTATTTATTGGTGTTCCGTACATGCCAAGTGTAAGGAAAAGGAGATAGTAAAGTCCGGAGTGAAACCTTTAATTGGACCGGCATTATCTACAGAGCCAATATAGAATGATAAGAACTTCTCTGATTTGACATCAAGTTGTTCACAAAACAATTTGTTTTTCAGAGGAGATGTGTTGAATTTCCAGCTCAGAGCGTTTAATGTTAAAAACAGAAAGATCAACTATAAATTATTACATTTGTGGTCAGATATTTCAGATATAAAACCAACAAAGCCAGGTTGTGTGATATGAAAATAATTAATGCGAGACTGTGAATTGTGGTGGGAAGAGAAAAAAGAGAATTCTCTGACTGAAGGATTAACTAACTGAAATGAATCTATTAAATTAAGATTGGCAGTAAAATTATATAAATAATATGTAGTTATTTGTTTATATATTTTTCCAAAGTGTTTTTAAAGGAGTTCCGTTGTATCATTATTCACTGTTATACTTAATTTAGCATGTAATCTGCATTGTATAAATTAAAGTGTCTCTGTTCTAGGAATAACTATAGGATTAATTTGAAAATTTAAGATTACTAGCAAAATACCAGCGCTTCGCAGCGGCGACGTACTGCATTAAAATTTTTATTAAGAAAAAAATTAAACCTTTTTAAACTGAGGGAAAATATGCCAATAATTATTTGTTAAGGATCTCTTTGTATACCACATTGTGAGTTCGGCCCTCCGGTTGTAATATGACCAAGCTGTGCGCTGAGCTTACTCTTGAGCATGCAACTTACAGTTGGCCATGTGAACAGTAATCTTGTTTCAGATCTCACAGCTTGGATTGCTGCTGTCATAATCAGTTTGAGTTTTATGGTTTGTTTCAATTACGACAGTATTTGCAGGACTTGTGTTGAAGTGATATTCGGCATCTGTCAAGCGTTGTAAGCATACAACCGGTTTCATCGATAACTTCGCATCCAACTTTTGAGAGTTTAAACATTCATAAACATCAAAGTGTCCACTACTGAAATCGTCACCTGTGAATCTAAGATGTTTAAGAGGCATTGGCGGTTGTCCAAAGACGTAAAATATTTGGCCATTTCGGTAAACTTGAAAGCGACAACCGAACAATTCAGCGGCAGCCATCAACTCACATGCAGAACCATAGGTGAAGGGCTTAAGCATTTCACTCTTCTAGTGCTCCTGTGTAGTCTAATTATCTCCTGTACCGTCATCAGTCCACACCTTGAACCTGTCCCAGTCATTCAATACATAAGACACAATGTTCCTCCGGATATCAAGAGTCAGCCTGATGTGGCCGTGCAATATGTGACAAAGAGAATGGAAAAGGTAGGTGCCATCTCCGGGCATGTAAACCACTCGGTAAGTGACAGTTCTTTGATCGATGGTGATCACCTCAATAGACATGGTAATGGGGGTACGGTTGGAATTTTAAAGGAAATGGGTACCTGAGCAATGTAAAGTAAGTCTAAAATACCTACACAATAACTTTAATCGTCATAAACGAACAATAAAACAGCGGAGAAGCTGTGCATTAAATAAAAAGGCTGTAGTTATCAGCAGGGAGACGTGAATCCCGTGGTGAAGCAAGGAAGGGAATGTAGAGACTGGAGCGACGGACGGCCTTATATAGGCAGGCAGCCAACAACGTGGGAGGCGTTGGGATGGGGGACCCAATGGCGCCTCACACGGTGACCGAGCTGCAGGCTATGGACGTATATATGTACGTAAGTAGGATTCAGTTAGCGTTGGGAACCCGCGTACCAAATTTCTTGAAGATGGGCCCTTAAGTAACAAAGACCGTTGGAAAGTTCAATATGGCGGCTGACAGTGGCATCATACCACCGAAATAAGTACGTACATTGGTTTTGGTTAGGTCAGGGAAGCCGCCTACCAAATTTCGTGAAGATGGGGCCATAAATAAGAAAGTTCAACATGGCGGATGTTGTCGACCGTTATGACCGTTACGCGTAGAATTTCGAAATGAAACCTGCTTAACTTTTGTAAATAAGCTGTAAGGAATAAGCCTGCAAAATTTCAGCCTTCTACCTACACGGGAAGTTGGAGAATTAGTGACGTTGGAAAGTTCGATATGGCGGCCGACAGTGGCGTCATACCAACGAAATAAGTACGTACATCGGTTTTGGTTAGCGCAGGGAAGCTGCCTACCAAATTTCGTGAAGATGGGGTCAGCCTTCTACCTACACGGGAAGTTGGAGAATTAGTGACGTTGGAAAGTTCAATATGGCGGCCGACAGTAGTGTCATACCATCGAAATAAGTACGTACATCGGTTTTCGGTTAGCGCAGGGAAGCCGCCTACCAAATTTCGTGAATATGGGGCAATAAATAAGAAAGTTCAACATGGCGGACGTTGTCGACTGTTATCGACCGTTATGACCGTTACGTGTAGAATTTCGAAATGAAACCTGCTTAACTTTTGTAAGTAAGCCGTAAGGAATAAGCCTGCCAAATTTCAGCCTTCTACCTACACGGGAAGTTGGAGAATTAGTGATTATATATATATGTGTGTATATGTAGATATGTTTATATGTATATATGTCTATACAGTACAGGCCAAAAGTTTGGACACACCTCCTCATTCAATGTGTGTTCTTTATTTTCATGACCATTTACAGCACTCCATCACTCTCCTTCTT
>JANRMT010062849.1:8065164-8075365 GCA_026402145.1 Polypterus bichir lapradei
ACTCTTTGCATTATTTGACAGTAAAAACTGTTTCAACCATTCTATGATCTGCTTATTGCAACTGAAAGAGGGCACCGTAGCGGACTTTAGCCAACTTGCTGACCAACCACAAGCGTTATCTGGTAGGTAACCACCCACACGATCAGATTGTGATTCAGACTATGAATGCATTGAATAGAGAGAGAGAGAGAGAGAGGTTTGCAGAGGTGCAATTGTAGAGTTTGGAGAGACAATACTAAAATGGAGTTTTCTGGGTGTGCAACACTAAATGTATCATCACAAGAACTTCATCCTAACTGTCAGACACGGTGGTGTAGAAGTGGTGATCTGAGCCTGTTTTGGAGTGACAGGGTCTGGATATCCTGGAATCAGTGAGTTCACTTTACTAGAGGAAAATGTGAGGCCATCTTTCTAACCCTGTCTGATGGTTAAATCTGCAATTGGAACAATCAACATGACCACAGTTCCAAATATACAAGCAAATGACTAAAAAAGAATCACAGTTGCACAGTCTCTTCAAAATGCTATGAATAAACCAGTGTCCTCAACCACCATTGAAATGAAGCAATCTGGCAAGGAGGAGGGGACCAAAATTCCTTTTGCATAAAGTAAGAGACCGGCAGACTTATACATAAAACAATTAATTGAAGTTATTGCTTTTAGAAGTGGTTGTACAAGCTACTGAATCATCGGCAGTAATTACTTTTTCACACCTAGCTAATGTGATTTTGCTTAATTCTTATCGATTAAAAATGTAAAGTTGAATTTATTATGTGTTTTTCACCTGAGGTTAGATTTATTCAGTTTGGAACTTGGTGAGGACTAGATGATTATTAATTACATACTAATATGAAAAGCCATAGAATTTTGTGCAGTTCTTTCTCTTTACAGTGACAAGTGCTACTACCCCACACATCCAGTATCCTGGATTTAAGTCCTTATCCTGGGTACTTGTTTAACTTTGCATGAATTTGAGCATGAAAATACACATACTGCAAAAATCAGGAAAATGCATGTGCCAAAAATCAGATTTTTAAAACCTGGCATATTGACATTTCTACACAGTTTACTCTTTATAAATTGCAGTCATCTTGTACATGTGCATTTGTGAACGTGTGTCAAACCCCACCCTGAAACAACCATATATGACCCTTCTAATCCACCTCATACATATGCAATCACAATACTGCAGGCCTTCATTGGCTCCTACTTGATGCATCTGAATATAGGCAGACTAAAAACCTTCATATGGTGACCTAAGCATGGATGTCAGCAACAAGAGCAAATATGTGGAATGGTAAAATGTTACTGCTGCTGTAAATGCCATGAGCTGCCAGCTGCACCATGACTGAAAAGAAAAAAAAAAAAAAATTTTCCGAACTCTGGTGACAAACCAGATTGCTAGCCAGTGGCAGAGTGTGTGTGTAATGGAAGGGGGAAAAAACACATTGCCACGCATCTGTAATTGGAGGTGCCTTTTTTTGCGGAGTTATTCCAGAGCAGTTGTGACGATAGGCAGTCTCATCTTGGCTTCAAAGATGTCTTGCATGTTAATAGAATGTAACTGCTTAGGGTTAACAAAAGCAGCTTAATTCCTGCCAGGTACCCTTATTGCAATATGAGTGCATTAAGTTGCTCTTGATTATGCTAAGAAAACCGGACAATGCTGCAAATGGCCTTTTGATGTTGGTAACAACTTATTAGGTTGTATATGTATGTGTGAACCCACACTTTACGAAAACTGTATGTTGCACTTCGTTGGCTGGTTAAAGGCTTCCAGCACAGCAGACATGAATGAGTGAAGCTTGGCTGAGGTAATTCTGACCTATCAGCCAATTCCCTGAGAAGTGACAACATGTAACCGATATAAACTGACAAAAAACAGAAAAAGTTCTTCTTGCAACTACGCAGAATTCTCCCTCTTAAAAGGGAACTATATTTAATAAATTTTAAATAAAAAATCCAGTAAAAATCAAATGCAAAGTAGAGGTTACAATCAATAAATAAACAATAAATATCCTTTAAAAATATGGTTAAAAATCCTGGACCAAAAAAAAACTATTTTTTAATGCTTTTAAAAACACAAATCGGAGATGTGTCCTCTGCTTACCCTTATTGGGTCTCTTTAGCCCAAGTGGATGTCTATCAACAGGCGCAGACAACCATTAATCCTGACTCGTATCTCCACAGCCAATCCCTTTGGAATTCTATGGGGCACCTCTTAGAGCCTGCTCCTGCTGCCACCGCCAGACCCCTGGCATTCATGAGAGCCTTCACTGAGCAAAAGGTCCCTCCAGCTTCGTGAGGTGCTCAGCACATTGACCTCTACTCTCAAACACTTTTCTTGTGCTAACACCTATCTGCCTGCATTGCATCTGCTCCTCTGCGATTCTGCCCTTTATTTTTGTTAACCTCTCTCCTCTCCTTTCATCTTCCATTGTCTTTCTCATTATTGTTCTATCTGTCCCCCATTTTCTGTCCAAAGCTCCCTTTTACACCGCGATTGTTGCGGGTGCTGTCTTCACTTGCTCTGAGGTGTGAATGAAGCACCTGACTGATCCACTTGTGGTTCTACGTGAAGGTACAGTCAACCTCGGTCACTCACATGTGCACCTGCACCAATTTGGAACCTGCACACACAAGGACTTCTGTTTATTTATTTAAATGCGCAGCACCGCAAACCCCTCTCATCACATCATATTATTATTAATTATGGTGGGGGAGGGCACAAAGCAAAAATATAGTCCATCTTTCTCTAAAATAGTGTTTTTGCATTGTGTCCCCCACTATAACCTATCTTTTATGGAGGAGGAGCGAAAGCTTTAGATTCGTCAAAAATTTCAATCTCTGGTTTCTTCTCATTTTAAGGTACCCTGATACCGAAAACGTCGATATCTCGATCATGGGTGTGTGTGTGTGTGTGTGTCAAAGTTTCTGGAAGGCAGTCTAGAGCTAAAATGGCTGGACAAAAAAATACCAAGCTTGAAACCTAAGCCTGTTACGAGATGACGATGTGCTGATTAGTTTTTGAGCCAAATTGTGCAAAAGAAAGAGGCACTCTAGAGGAACTCCCTAAATACCATAATTCTGCAACTAAATATGCATTATTTTTGTCAATTGCTATCATAATGACCTATTTTATGGTCAGAAAGATCAGCATCACAGCAGTAAATAATTACTGAAATGTTATATGTTGGGTGGCACAGTGGTAGCGCTGCTGCCTCGCAGTTTGGAGACCTGGGTTCACTTCCTGGGTCCTCCATGCGTGGAGTTTGCATGTTCTCCCCATGTCTACATGGGTTTCTTCCCAGAGTCCAAAGACATGCAATTTGGTGCCTTTTCAATCCTAAATTGTCCCTAGTGTGTGCTTGGTGTGTGTGTGTCCTGCGGTGGGCTGGTGCCCTGCCTGGGGTTTGTTTCCTGCCTTGTGCCCTGTGTTGGCTGGGACTGGCTACAGCAGACCCCTGTGACCCTGTAGTTAGGATATAGCAGGTTGGATAATGGATGGATGGATGTTATATGTTTGGGTAACTTGGTTTCTAGGGCGTAAAGCCTAATGACTGATGCTTACGTTAAAATTTTTTCAGTTTAAACCTTCATCTCTCAAAAACTAGATGATAGAGATCAATTCAACATTCTCAAGTCTGCAAAGAGAGTGAGGTTAGGAGCATGTGCTGATACAGCACGTTGCCTGACACACCAAGACTTCACCTAAAATTGTGACGGAACCAGTGTAATTATCAAAAGAGAAAGTGGAGAAGTAATTTAATGTATTTTATTGACAGTATAAGATCTGTTTGTGCTGGTCTAGAAATTAATTATCAATGTTAAATGTATTTGGGAAAGAACACTGGAGCTTAATAAAGACATATACAGTATATATACTGCATTTAATTGAAGAAGGCTTTTGATATAGTATAACATAAGTTAACAGAGCATCTAACAAGGGTTGGAATACTAGAGATAGAAAGAAGGCCAATGAAGAACATCTACTGATGAGAATGGGCATGTGTAAGAACTAAAGGAGGAACCTCATAGGACTTCAGCATAAGGAGGGGAGTTCGCCAAGAAGGTTTCATGTCACCAATGCTTTTTAGTCTGTATGGAGAATATCTTGTGATGCCAGGCTTGGATGGGGTAAAGAATGGAGGAGAAATTATTAAGGAATTTATCCAAATGACACCATGTTATTGGCAGAAAGTGAAGATCTAGAGTGACTGTTACAGGCTTCATTAAATTCAGGAAAGCAGTATGGAGCTAAACTTAAAGAAAACAAAAGTTGGAAAAAACTGATTAATACAAATATTTAGAGAGTCGGATATGAAGCATTAGCCGGTGCCGTCAAGAGATGCTTTCTGGAAACAAAGTAACTGATGAGAAGAGACCTACAGTCAAAATCTAGTCACTAGAGGAGAACCGCAGATCCTGAAGACACATGTCTGTCAGCCCTCTGTTAGGAAATGACACTAAATAAAAACAATGTAATGTTTTTGTATTCAAATGGTTGATTAAGTTTAGTTTTTTTTTTTTTGAGTTGTTTAGATAGTACTTCTTATTGGTATGTGTTAATTATTTTTAAGCTTTCACAGAGTGGGATGCATTTCCTAACACCTACCGGTAAAATTTCCTGCTTTGCTGTCAGGATGCCATAGGCTCTGCTCACACATCAGATAATTGTAGAAGCAACTTAAAAAAGAACCGATGAAAAGTATACAAGAGAAAACTTTCTGCATCATTCATTCCACTTTCCTAATTGTGGTGATTTGACAAAACAAAGAAGTTGTACCTTAACTTATACACAGATAAAGTTAAATAGAAAAAAAACAAGCTTTCACTTCGGATTATGACATTTGCCTTAAGGCCATTGTGTTAACCTAAATATAAACTGACAGGTTAAAGTGACTTTTAAGGTAGGTCTTTTGTGATGTACTGCTTATGTAAATGCTAACTATATTGATTATTTTTTATAAATCTGGAAAAAAGGGCCACCTGCAATGTTTTATTCCCTGTATATTCACTAGTTGGGTATGAAGCTAAAGAAATTTCTTAGTTTTGGCTACAAATGATTGCATTAGGTGGTTGAGTAATCAATTCAAACATGATAATTTCTTAATGCTCTATAATAGATTACATCTGCACTACTTAGAAGTTTGATGTATCCAATTGCATTAATAGAATTTTCAAAACTGAATTCAAGTATTAGCATTTTCTTTATTTATAGTCTTTTAATTTGATTACATTGTTATAAATAAATGTGTTGCTTGCAATTAGCATGCAGTTTATGACAGTAGGTCCTATGCTGAAAAAAAATTGCATTTTTTAGCTCTGTGGTAGACAAGTGGGGGCTCAATCACAAAACAGCGAGGCCTACAAGAGCCCTAAACAAGCAGTCCTCTGTATTATCAGGGACTGGAGATACCCAACATCTGGCTTAAAGTTGATGTCATATTATGTTACTTTTAGTCACTGGGTATGTCAAATTTACCATTTATACACACACACACACACAGACCTGCGTCAGCCTTAAAATCTGTATTCTTCACGCAAGTTGTCCAAAGAGTTTCTTGTGTGTGGGTTTTGATACTATCTGCTTGTTCACTACATTCATTCCTGGATGTTATGTCGTGTTTTGCAATACACTACGGGGGTTGTGAGATTTATAATTGTGAAATATGAAGTGTCATCTGTGAATCATACATAAATTTAAGGGCACTTTATTTATTGAGCTCCTTTGCCATACTCTTGTGTGTATAAGGATCTATTGTTATATTGTTCAAATTGATTTTTTTTATAGAGGCAGGTTATATGACTTGCTCAGGGTCACAAAATAAGCAAGGTGATGGTTACATGGTCAGTTTTGGTAAGGAAAAAGTCAGGAAGCCCAGACGTGTGTGCTGAAACCACGAACCACCAAATGTCTGAATCCTGAATCCAGAACTGGCTTTGGTGCTTCCACTTTAAGACCATTTATATTATAAAATCATGAAAATTTGCCATTTGATGTTAGCTGCCTACTGTGCAAAAGAAGATGCTCAAGTTTATAGTGAAGCTCACATTATTGAAACTATAGACAGTGCATTTAGTCTTGGCACAAACCAATGAGATCAACAATGCCCATTTCATTAAAAAAATGTTCACTGCATATCTTTTGAATTACTGTTTCCCCAAGGCATGGGCAGTCACCTAAGCATGTTCAAAGCTGTCACTTTATTGGAACACAAACAATTATTGACTCATTTATTGTATTTGTTCATCTTTATATTTTCTGTTGACATTTTCTAGTCTTAAGGTAGTACATTTTTACATATGATATCTTTGACATAGAATTCATATTATCGCCAGGTATTATGGCTATGAAGCCTGTTGTTTTGTTGGCATTAATGGTTGTTGGGGTACAAAGGATAAATAAACAGCAAAGCCCTTTATCTTTCTCTCTCCCTCCCACCTCACCATTTTGCCTCCCTGAGTGAGGCAGACACACTTCATGAAGTCACAGTCCTCTGACATGCTAAGAGAGGAAGAGCACATTAAGAACAAAAGTAACCCCCAGCAGTGGTGTAGAAAAGGTTAAAATTGATGCATCTTGAAAGTGTAGTCCCAATACAATAAACCTAGGGAATGATGTCAAACAGTTCTTATGTAGACTGACATTCCCAATACAATAAATGAAGAATGTTAAGTGAAAAAAAACACCCTGTAAATAGCTAATTAATTTGTAGTTGCCAAAAAATACATATATTCATTGAAAGAAAATGGGGTAAAAAAGGGAAAGGTAGCCGAAAAGGAAATAGAATGTATAGGTATGGCAGATGTCACATTACAAATGGTCCAAGTTGCGAGCAGAATCTTCTTTGCCTTGTCAGAACACAGTATGACTCAAGATAATGTTTCACAGGGATGCTAGTATCTTTTCTGTTTCTTTCAGAGAGATTAAAATATAAAACTGACTTTCAGTATTCACTTTTTATTTGACAGGGTACAAGAGGCTGTATGTGATATCAGCACTGGGTAGATGTTATTTAATAAATACTGTAGTATGCAGCTTGTTTAGCAGGGAAGAAATCTGGTAAAATACAAATGCGTTTATTTTCAAAAGTAATCTCCTCTTTCTGTCTGAGAAGGGACATGAAATTTTGTTTGCTGTGTAGTTTGCTGAAATGGACAATAATGCTTCTCGGTTTTCATATCTTCACTTATTTTAGAGAATAGTTCAGCTATGAATTTCACTGAGTTTGGAGTTTCACGTTTTTCAGGGAGACCTTCGATTCTGATGTTATTCCTTCTATATCTGTCTTCCAGCGCAGCCAGTTTGTCAACAAGCATAATTAATAATTAATCACATTTATATAATGCTATTCTCACTACTCAGAGTGCTTTACATAAACAGATAGGAACCACTTCATCCACCAGCATTGTGTAGCACCTACCCGGAAGATGTGACAGCAGCCATTATTATGCTAGTACACTCGCCATACATTTGCTATTAGGTGGAGAAGGTGGGGTTTGGGGGGGGGGGGGGGTGTAAGAGAGAGAGACATTTAGAGACAGGGAATGATTAGGGGGCCTGAATAACCAAGTTATGGTGGGCAGTGTAGCCAGGACATTTGAATAAACCATACTCTTTTTGAAAGATGCCCAAGGATCTCATCCGAAGGACGGCACCATATTTACAGCACACTGTCCCTTGGCATTGGGATCCACACACAAACCACAGGGTAAGTGCCACCTGCTAGTCTCACCAACATCTGTTCCAGCAGCAACCCAAGCTTTTCCTTGATGGTCTCCCCGAGAATGCTTAACTTCAGGTGGATGACCTGTTCTGAAGCACAGATGGTATGTGTTCCTTTGATAATTAAAATGATCTCTACTCAGTGTCTTAGAACAAGAGAAGTCATTCAGATACAGTATGTTCACTATAACAAATTCCTGTATCTTGTAATATTATTCAATTTTTCAAGTTGCTGGCTAGCAATATAGTATGAAGAACATAAACCTAAAAACTAATAGAACTAAAAGAAAACACAGGCAAAAATTACTATTTGGTCACATGCTACACCTTGAAATTGACATTTTCTTTCAGAGAAATACTGTAGATTGATATAAACAAATTTTAATTTATGATACTAAAGAAAGATAAAGATGTCCTAATTGTTAAATAAGTTACTTAAAAAAGAATATAAACAAATACAATTTGAAAACACTTAAATGTGATTCTTACTTATACAGGATGTTTATTTAAAAGCTAAATTGCAGTAAATGATTTACTTCCCGGTAAACAGACTTTAAAAATGAAAATGTTTGCTTCCATTGTTTCTTCATAATCCCTGACTATCAGTGTGTGCTGCAGATATCTGTTCCCTTTCTCTTTGTGGGCTCGAGTCTGCAGGTTTCCTTCTCCACCACGGTGATACGCATGTTAGTTTAACTAGCGACTCCATATTTGCCTGGTCAGGTGAAGTGTGGGTGCCCAGCAGTGGATTGGCATCCCATTCTGGGTTGGTTCATGCCTTGTGCCTTTTTCTAAGGTCAGCGACTCTATAATGGACAGACGGGACTAAGATAAATTGATGGATACGTTTTAAAACATTTCTGACGTTTTATTGCTTTATTAGCAGTATTAACTTTTCTTATCTATCCTTACATTACTGTATAAAATTGAAGTTAAGTTTTTGAAAAATAAAGTTTTATCCAATGTACAACATATACACCAAAATGTAGCAAAAAGCAGCAATGTTAAAACATGAAGGTCATTTATGTTCAGTTAAATGGCAGTGTTAACATGTAAATATTGTGAAATCTTGTTTATGAGCTTTGTTGTCCTCACTGAATAGAAAAAAAAAAATTTAATATCCAGAAGAAGTAAGAATACCAAGAGTCAAAATTCATACTTGTATAGTAACACCTTTATTCAAGCCCAACCATTTGCATTTACTTTGCTTTATACATGTGATTCAGAAGTACAGGGATGGCATGCTTTTCACTGACTCATACATCCTTTACTCCCCTTTTTGTAGTATGCCCTCATTACTGCATTTTTGAACCTCTGGTTTCCATATAATCCCTTTGTTCGTACTATTTTATAATGACATCAAATTATATTATGTAATCAGGTCAGTTTCATTTTTACTGTTCTAGGAAACATTTCTTTTAACAGATACAGCATTTTTTTATTAACTTAAGAAGTGTTGTTATTGAAACTACTGTCAGTAGAAACGGAATGAAACGTTGATTTCATTGCAATGTAATTACATTCTAAAAATATATTCAGGTAGTGTATCTAAACACAAAAGAAGCACATTACCTTGCCTGGAAACACGGCTTACAAGCCTAAGTGCACTGTCAAAAAATAAACTTGTTTTTCTTACCTGTATTACTGTGCCGGTAGACAGAAAGCTGTATCCGTTTGAATAGGCAGCTCTTGAAGAAAACCATCAGGGTTTGCAGAAAAAAAATACCTGTTGAAGAATCCAATTTTGTGTCAAGAATGGGCAAAGAAATAATAATAATAATAATAATAAAAGTTTAAAAAACAAATCCAGATCAAATCATGCAAAAGAGAAGAGAGGAGAGGAGAGGAGAGGAGATGAGAGTGTCACTGTGGCTACTTCAGCAGTGCCATAATGTTGTAACTCTAATGCAAGCTTGTTTTTCAGGTTGATCCACCCCTTTGACTGCACTTCAGCTGATCAAAGGCAGCGCTGTTCATTTTCCAGAGATATGACACAATAGCCGAGATTATTGTCTAAACCTGGCTAGCCTGTGATGGCAAAGCACACAGAGACAGGACAGGGATTTAATTAGAAATGGATTTGGTTCTGAATAATTGTGATTTTTTTTTTATTTACTTTTTTTTGAAGGAGAGGAAAAAGAAAAGCAGCAGTTGGCATCCAAGAAGGCTACTTTAGCTTGGCAATAAGGCGGGTGGTTAGACTAGTCCATGCTCTACTTCCTTGAGAATTTAAATGGTAAACATTTTTTTGTGTAATCAGGTAGGCTAGAGGCAGGTAGGTGTTGCAATAGCTCTAAAAGTATGATGTACATCCAGATTTAGAGAGGCATGACTTATGATTAGAGCACTGGGCCACTGTATGAAAACACATAGGAGAAGATGAATTCAGAAAGCACCTTGTTATGTCCTATCTATCTATCTATCTATCTATCTATCTATCTATCTATCTATCTATCTATCTATCTATCTATC
>JANRMT010062849.1:8075375-8086901 GCA_026402145.1 Polypterus bichir lapradei
ATCTATCTATCTATCTATCTATCTATCTATCTATCTATCTATCTATCAGTATAGACAGTCACAATATCTTTTTATTTTACAGCGTCCTACATTAATATGAATATACAGTATATTTGTGTGTAAAACTATTGAAGCTAATAGGAACACAACATCCTATTTAGCCCCCAGAATAAGACCCCTTTCTGAAAAGTAAACAATCTGTAAAATAAGTCCCCAAGTCTATGCTACAGAGTGCTGTGCTTCATGTCGGTGAATTTTACTTCCAGCCCGTCCCTGTTTTAAAGTGGTGCTCTGCTGTGGATTCTGGCATTGGTGTGATGGTTGGGCTGATCTGTGAAGCTGACTGCCTGCTTGTTGTTATTTTTCAGAGTAAAGCGTGGTGAGAGTCTTGTCGACCTCCTGAAAAAGACAATCTGGTCTACTGTTTCCTACCTCCCTCATTTCATTCCTTTTGTTAAATAACTTGTAAGAAAAATGCACAGGCTTTGAAGCCTTTATGTTTCAAGTTATATATTCTTTTACTACTGCAAATTAAGAATGCAGTGATTTTTTTTTTTATATTAAACTGCTAATTTTAAAAGTTCAAATGCAGACTGTAATTATCATCTCAGATACATATCACAGAACAACAAGAATGGATTTTTGGCCGGTAAAAGGAGTATTTAAGTCGAGGAATCTACAGTGGTCACATTTCACGTTCCTGACAGAAAGCCAGACAATGCCACTATGAGAGTTCCATTGGATTAAAGTGAGAATAAAGGAGACAGAAAAGACAGATTAAAAGAAAAAGATATCTCTGTCAACAGAAACACAGGTCTGATCAGGTTTTTCACCTTTGACTGTGCGCCATTCAATCCTTGAAGATGTACCTGAATTTAAAACTGAGGAAAGTTTCAAATGTATAGTTTCTGTGAGAAAAATGAACAGTCTGCATTTAAATGTTGTTTTTACCTTGTCTGTAGGAGAATTCTTTATCATACTGAATTCTGCTTACCTCTGCATCTGTTAACAGTTTCCACTACTTTGAAAGAGTCCTTTTGGGTTGCAGGCTGTCAGTCAGTCTTCCCTATCTGCAGTGTATAGAACAGGGGTCTTACCTGACCGGTGGTCTTTAGGCCTGTAGAGAATGGCGGCTTCCTGTATCCGGCATAGTCTACAGCTGCTTTATGAAAACTGCTGCACTTTGAATGTGTGAGTAAACTAAAGTCTCAATTGAAACTCCATAAAAGCACAAGGAGAAAACGCCAGCTCCTCCAAAGCCATCCCTACCATAATTGAAAGTGCAGAAGCAGCAGCATTACACCCCTTCTTACGGTCAAGTGGATGCATTCATTTTTATTTATTTTATTTTGTGTACTTTTAAATATCTCTGTGTATGGTGCAGAGCAGCTTACATTACAGTAAATCATTTTTGCATGTATTTGAAATTATAAAGCTTAAAGTTGTAAATGAGAAAGATACTAATTTAAAAAGAGAAACATGAGTGTCCTCCTTGTATTTAAATAGATTAGGATTAGAAGTTTACATGGAAATGCATCAAAAGAGAGTTCTAGAAACCTTGCATCAAAACACTGAATGAGATTTACAGGCTGCCATTTGAATATTTTGAGAAGAAAACCTTCTATGCCTAAGAAATTGTGTTTTTAAGTGCTGAAGGTATTATTAGCTGTTGTGGTTAGCTTGATTTCAAGTATAACCAGTACTATTTCTGTGTTTGTGTTTGTGTGTTATGTCATCCATGTTCTTTCAGCTGGGACTTGAAAATTTCGTTGTAGTTAACTTGTGCTGTCACTCATTCACCAGTCCTGTCCACAACAATGGCTCTCATTATCTACTCCCTGTTTGCTTTTTTGTCAGAAAGTAAAGATGTAGGTAGAAGCAGTGTGTGGATTTCTTTTGATGACCAGAACAACTTTAACAAAAGCTTTGGCTGTTACTGTTAAGAATAAATCCTACTGGTATTAAATGTCACCCTAGAGCAGTCTGAAGAGTGGCACATATTTTAGTTCCTCATTTCACAGTTACAGCATCACTTACTAACCTAAGTGTACGCACTCTTCGGTGCTAACTGCTTCCCTGAGCACTAATGCTTAGGAGTGATTTACAGCCTCCATGAGATTCTGTAGCTAATCATTAAAATATATCACACCATCCATTTTTCCTTTGTTTGCTTTTCTTTATTAGTATAAAGGGTTATCTGATCTGATACCTGACACCTTTTCTCTTAGCCCCACACAGGAGAAATCAGGTTATTGATTTCAGCTGCGACTAGTTTTTCTTTTTCTTATATGCATAGTCTGCAGAAATGCTTTTTTTATTTATGTATCTATTTTGGTATTTTTGTGCTTACACTGCTCAGGATGGTTATTTTTAAAGTAGTTCTCCACTGTTTCCCACTTTTGAATGATCAGAAAAAGAAACAAATTATAAGGTTTCAAATGCTATTTGTGAATTGACAAGTATATTTTTTCCTTTAAAGCTGATGTCATATTACTTGACTTCTAGTAGTTGAGTATGTCAGATTTGCCGAGCGCAGTTGCTGATTTTGTCACTGGTCCATATCAGTTTACATTACTGAATATCACTGGGCATGTCTGCTTTATGTACTGAATGCTGACCTTCCTGCCAATAACTTCTGCCTGACAAAACCAACGTTCTGACTAAATTCTCTGATCTGTTAAACCTTCATAAAGTCTTGGCCCTTTTTTCTTTTCTGTTATGTTGTCTGTGAAGTCAAAAACACCCATGCTCCTTATTCTCTGCCGCTGCATTATATGAATTGTACTTCCGGATGAACGTGTATTGGTTGGCATCTCTCATGCACACAGAGCCCACCCCCTGTCTAAAGACAAGAACAAAACTGTTTGATTTGATCTGAGTGAGTAAGGACTAGTTGGAGCGAGTCGATAGGTATGTCACATTATGCGACAGGATGTCTACAACTCAGTAGAATAATGTAAAAGAAGGATACGACTGAAAACCACTGGGAATGTCGCCTTTGCAATGACTGATGTTGTTGATATTGTGCTCTTAACTGTTGAAAAATTTGGTTTACTTCAGTTAGAATATGCAGTCTACTATAATTAATGAGATGGATTGTTGTTAAAGCGTAGATTTTTGCTTTTTTATATACATGTCTGTCCTGCATACTTACATTTAAGTTACATTTACACTAACCGTTAAATGGCAATGTCTTCTATTCTAATAATTACATTACTACTAATTCATGCTACTTTGGAATACCGACATGGTGCTGACACAGTAACCGCAGGTGTAATTGTAAGACGTATCTTTAAATAGTGTCCAGTAATACAATAATGTTTCAAATTTTCTTTAATGTTATACAGTATATGCATGCATATATGTACAGGGTATATAAAATACAAACAGGTAGATTAAATGATGATGTGCTCCATAGTACCATGTTTTCTTTCTGGTTTTGCTTTGACCGAAGATCTCAGTCGATGGCAGAGACCAGTTTCTTATTTAGATTCCATTGCATTGTAATCTTATTTGGGTAACACTTTATATATTGGGTAACATATTGCAAAAATGCATCTGTTACTTATTTACTATTCCTTAACATACACTTCTTTGGGTCTTCATAACCATTACAAATCATAAAGTGTTTATTCATTTCTGCAGTGTAACTGAACAAGAACACTTCCCTTTGGAGTGGCCTGTGGTGCTTAACAGAGACACGTCTCTCTTGATGTTACATATTTAGTGTAAAACCTGTAAATTCTTCATATTAACAAGTAATTTTACCACCATGTCAATATACCACACTGCACAGAGATGTATAACTTATCTAGTGATCTTTTGCAAGTGTTATGAAGACCAAAAGAAGCCTTTGTTAAGGTCTTGTTACAGAAGAGTTAATGAGTAATTATTGCATTTTTGCAGTACCTAAACTAAAGTGTTACCCTTATTTGTACTGTTTTACATATAGTCAAACACACTGTATCCAATAAAAATGGATCAATACAAATGTAAAGTTTGCCTGTCAGCTTCATTTTTTCTGACACATTACCAAAGAGGTGTGGTTTTCTGTCCTGTAACAGATGCGGCCAAAATAGGCTTCAGCTCCCTGCATCTTCGAACTGCATTAAGCAGGTTTGAAAAACGTTTTCTTATGCTATGATGTAGATGAGTTGTACATTTTTAGCATTCTGAGGTAACTTTTTTTTATAATTAGGAAAGAAATACAGTTAGGTCCATAAATATTTGGACAGAGACAACTTTTTTTCTAATTTTGGTTCTGTACATTACCACAATGAATTTTAAATGAAACAACTCAGATGCAGTTGAAGTGCAGACTTTCAGCTTTAATTCAGTGGGGTGAACAAAACGATTGCATAAAATGTGAGGCAACTAAAGCATTTTTTAAACACAATCCCTTCATTTCAGGGGCTCAAAAGTAATTGGACAGGGATTCAGCGGGTTGGAAAATGGATGGATGGATGGACTCAAAGGCTATTTCATGGGCAGGTGTGGGCAAGTCCGTCATTATGTCATTATGAATTAAGCAGATAAAAGGCCTGGAGTTGATTTGAGGTGTGCTGCTTGCATGTGGAAGATTTTGCTGTAAACAGACAACATGCGGTCAAAGGAGCTCTCCATGCAGGAGAAAGAAGCCATCCTTAAGCTGCGAAAACAGAAAAAACTCATCCGAGAAATTGCTAAAATATTATGAGTGGCAAAATCTACAGTTTGGTACATCCTGAGAAAGAAAGAAAGCACTGGTGAACTCAGCAATGCAAAAAGACCTGGACATCCACAGAAGACAACAGTGGTGGATGATCGTAGAATAATTTCCATGATGAAGAGAAACCCCTTCACAACAGCCAACCAAGTGAACAACAGTCTCCAGGGGGTAGGCGTATCGATATCCAAGTCTACCATAAAGAGAAGATTGCATGAAAGTAAATACAGAGGGTGCACTGCAAGGTGCAAGCCACTCATAAGCCTCAAGAATAGAAAGGCTAGATTGGACTTTGCTAAAGAACATCTAAAAAAGCCAGCACAGTTCCTGAAAAACATTCTTTGGACAGATTAAAACCAAGATCAACCTCTACCAGAGTGATGGCAAGAAAAAAGTATGGAGAAGGCATGGAACAGCGCATTATCCAAAGCATACTACATCATCTGTAAAGCACGGTGGAGACAGTGTGATGGCTTGGGTCTGCATGGCTGCCAGTGGCACTGGGACGCTAGTGTTTATTGATGATGTGCCACAGGACAAAAGCAGCTGAATGAATTCTGAGGTGTTCAGAGACATACTGTCTGCTCAAATCCAGCTAAATGCAGTCAAATTGATTGGGCAGAGTTTCATGATACAGAGGGACAATGACCCAAAACATACAGCCAAAGCAACCCAGGAGTTTATTAAAGCAAAGAAGTGGAAAATTCTTGAATGGCCAAGTCAGTCACCTGATCTTAACCCAATTGAGCATGCATTTCACTTGTTGAAGACTAAACTTCGGACAGAAAGGCCCACAAACAAACAGCAACTGAAAGCCGCTGCAGTTAAGGCCTGGCAGAGCATTAAAAAGGAAGAAACCCAGCATCTGGTGATGTCCATGAGTTCAAGACTTCAGGCTGTCATTGCCAGCAAAGGATTTTCAACCAAGTATTAGAAATGAACATTTTACTTCCAGTTATTTAATTTGTCCAATTACTTTTGAGCCCCTGAAATGAAGGGATTATGCTAAAAAAAATACTTTAGTTACCTCACATTTTTATGTAATCTTTTTGTTCAACCCACTGAATTAAAGCTGAAAGTCTGCACTTCAACTGCATCTGAGTTGTTTCATTTAAAATTCATTGTGGTAATATACAGAACCAAAATTAGAAAAAAGTTGTCTCTGTCCAAATATTTATGGACCTAACTGTATGTGCATATATTATATTCCTTGTCTTCACTACCATAGCAGCACTTGTCCTGTAATTCAGGTTTTTGTAATTTTTGTGACAATCCCCCCCTCATTATTAAAATGATCTTCAAATATACACAATCATTTCACCATGGCTTCTGCTTTGAAATAGAAATTCTCAAAGTAGAAATGTATACCCCCAATTCTGACTATCAAGTCACCCCTGATTAATTGCAAAATCAAAATATTTTACAAAATATTATTTATTTGTATATGTAACTTTTATGTGCTGAGAAGAATATCTTCATGATCACTGCCTCAACTGAATCACAAATTAAATAATCTCATTGTTCTCTTTTCAGTTCTCCTTTTGGACATGTAACTAGTAATTAGCATTTAATTGTATAATTAGTCGTTTGTCAGCCATTGGTGGGCTGAGAGAGCCTTACTAAGTGTGTTCAGGCGGAAATGAAGCTGCAGCAATCACATGCCGTATTAAAACATATAACACTAATATAATACGTTTTCACTTCCTTATACTGTAGATTTTATTTTTTACATTTTATCACAACTGAATATGAGATGTTAAGAAATTTTTGACACTTATAAATAGAAAAGCATAGTGTTAAAATGAATGCAAAATACATTTTATGCATTATCCTGAAATGAATATAAATATAAAGCAAAAGGGATTCTGTTTAGTTTTATTTAGTAAATTGTTTTCTATGATACACTTAGACTTTCGCTTTAAGAAATTCACTAATTAGTTGAATGGACCCCAACTGTGTACAATTGCACTTGAATGTCCACTCTCTGTGATGCTACACATTTGTTTAATATAGCTGCTGGCAAACACTTCATCATGAAAACAAAGAAACACATATTAAATATTGCATGTGTAAAAAAAAAAAAAAAAACCTCTGAAGGCATTTAAAGTTGTCACAACTTACAAATTCAGAATATGCACCTCACTTACTATGCAACTGGTCCTTCCTCCTGGAAGAACCCCAATTGAATTGACTCCCCCTCACCTTTCAGTTTTCTTGACATGCCTGGCTCTTTGTCTTTCTGTCTGTCTCTCTGTGAATGTACCGTATATTAATTCACTGTCAGATGACACTTTTTCACCTCATACTCAGGGAACTTAGAAAGGGAAATTCCTTTAAACCTCATCTAAAGGTTAATTCCACAGTCAGGACACACCTTGAAAGTCCTGGAAACAGACCAACAGATCTGCCTTAGGTGATTGCGAGCTATTCCTGACAGCTGCTTAGAGTGGAAGGAGAGAACCACATCCTTCTTGAGTAGCCTGACTTTGTCTTTCACGAGAATGCCTTTCAGGTGTCTGTACAAGTAGTGATGCTCAGGGATGCTGCCACCTAGTGCATCAGAGGAACACATAGTCTTGACAGGCTGTCTCCCCTGTCCATCCATCACACTGACTGCTCGGCTGGGTATTTTCCCTTGGTCCAACCCTGCTGTCCAACACCAACATACCCACTTCTGAAATGACATCTTGTGCCAGTCCCCTGAAAGAAGCAGGATGATCCACACCTTTCTTCTCATGCTTCTGAAGGGCTGGCCTCCTGTCCAGGTAAGTAATCTTGCCCTGTCCCAGCTGGGATGCCTCTCCATGTGCACCATCCATCAATATACAGTAAAACCTTGGATTACGAGTTACTTGGTCTGCGAGTGTTTTGCAAGACGAATAGTACATATATGCTTTGTCCGCCGAGCACATGGGGATTGTGGGTAATTGTCTCCCATGCTCATTCTCCGTCGGTGTACTTCACTTATATAGTCAACATCTGTATGAGCGTATACTGTTTACTATAGCATGCTGACCAAGTGTGTGTGCTGTAGCGTGCAAGTTCCTGTCATACACCTCAAAGCACAAGGCTTAGTCTTAGTACTTTAGCAAAATTAGCTTTATTCAGTGTGAAACAGGAATAGTGTGGTTATTTATTGTAGTGGGATCTACCGCTCTCCTATACAGAGACTCAGCAATCAGGCAGGGTCGTGATCAGGTTAGTGGCCAAGTAATACTGTGCTCTTGTATTTATAATGTTCCTTGCATCACCCATTGACGGCATGCGCTTATAGCTTGACCACAATCTTTTCTGATTCACTTTTACTGCGAACTGCTACAGCGCTTGGAGCCTGCGGTTGCTTCGGGACACTCTTCCGCGTGTTGTCCCTTTGGGGGAATCCCAAAAGAGTTTAGAAACCTTACAGTGTGTAAAGCATTTTTTTAATTTTGTGTCCAAGTGTAGTGACTCTTCAGCAAAAGCAACTGTCATTGGATAGGTTTCCTTGTTCAAGTCGCAAAAAAAGAAAAAGATTCCAGTGAGCCAACAGATAGCCGTGATTCTGTTAGTTAGAATGAAAGTCGTCCTACACGATAACTCTCCTCCTCCTCTCCTGTATATATTTTGTATTAATCATTTTTATATAAATATTTGTGGGTTGTGAAACGAATTAACTGAGTTTACATTATTTGTTATGGGGAAATTCGCCTTGATATATTAGTGCTTTGGATTACAAGAACGTTTCCGGAACAAATATAGATATATATTCGTATAGATATCCAGCAGGATTTTTTGTTATTGAGATGTGATGTGTTTTCAAAGTGATCCTTTAATTTTTTTGAGCAGTTTATATATACAGTGTATATTATAATTTAAATATATTGTTATTTTCATGGGAATTGTGACATATGCGTAATAGAACTAACTATTTCATTACAGCGAGTAATTAACCATAAAAAACATAGTAAAATGTAATAAATTGAAAGAAAATTGTTTCATGTTGCATTAGTGGTATTCGTTATGTTACACGTTTTCATTCTGTTTGGCTTTGAAGTTAACACGCAAATACTTTTTAAACTTACACTTTTACTGTAAAACTTCAGTAAAAACAGTATTTGGAATTAACTTTTCGTCAATATCGCATTGAATTTTGATTCCGTTTGGAGTTACATCATGACACTGCCCGTGAGTAAATATCGTTTCTTTCTCTCTAATAAATAAAATCGACTTTTTTGAATGTTTGTACCTCAGATTTCTTAATTGTCATAGCAAAAACTATTCTGACGGGAAACTGAAAATGTTTTAATACGAATGGCATATCAAGATCTCCTTTTTGTGTTTAATGTTATCCGCGGAAGATATACTACATTACCTTTCTTATCACCTGTTAAAAGTTTACATATCAGAATTGTACGAACAATTTTGAATACAACTAGTCTTGTCCTATTGCATAACCCACCACTCAGACATAAATTACGCAAAAACATTACGTTACATCCTTCTTTCAACAGTAATTCAGCCGGTGGAAGAATGGACGGATTTAACATTTGTCGATATTCTATGGGATATTTTCATCCTCAGCAACATCACCACCAACTGTTTCAGCATAGTCTATTGATAACGCATTTAACCAATTTGCTTTGTAACCGATCGACAATTTTCACGTTAAGTCGTTTGACTTCGTTTCTCGATGCTAGGATTGCCCATGTACTCATTTCTTCTGTTGATAACACTTCTGGATGAAAGTCTTCAATAAGATTTGAACATAATAAGTCTTCTTTTATTGGGAACTTAAAGTGAGGGAAATGTTAAAATGTATAAGAGCTGAGAGCGCAGGAAGTATGTCTGACAAAAGCATTCACATGAATGAGAGGTGAGAGGACCGTAGGCATGGGCCGTTAACCTGAAATGGTTGAGAGGAGGGCGGGACTTGAAAAAATCTCTTGGCAATAGCCTTGTCTCAAGATTTTCTTTTATGATATATATATAATATATATATATGTATGTATATATATAGATAAATAGATACATATAGATATACTGTATATACATACTCAAAAACATAAAGGAACACTTTTTAATCAGAGTATAGCATCAAGTCAATAAAAATTCTGGGATATTGATCTGGTCAGTTAAGTAGCAGAGGGGTTTATTAATCAGTTTCAGCTGCTTTGGTGGTAATGAAATTAACAACAGGTACACTAGAGGGGCAACAATGAGACGACCCCCAAAACAAGAATGGTTTAACAGGTGGGCGCCACTGACGTTTTTCCCTCCTCATCTTTTCTGATTGTTTTTTCACTAGTTTTGCATTTGGCTGTGTTCAGTGTCATTACTGGTAGCATGAGGCGATACCTGGACCCTGCAGAGGTTGCACAAGTAGTCCAAGTTCTCCAGGATGGCACATCAATATGTGCCATTGCCAGAAAGTTTGCTGTGTCTCACAGCACAGTCTCAAGGGCATTGAGGAGATTATAGGAGACAGGCAGTTACTCTAGCAGAGCTGGACAGGGCCGTAGAAGGTCCTTAACCCATCAGCAGGACTGGTATCTGCTCCTTTGGGCAAGGAGAAACAGGATGAGCACTGGCAGAGCTCTGCAAAATGACCTCCAGCAGGCCACTGGTGTGAATGTCTCTGACCAAACAATCAGAAACCGATTTCATGAGGGTGGCCTGACACCCTCTAGTGGGCCCTGTGCTCACTGCCTGGCACTGTGGAGCTCGATTGGCATTTACCATAGAATACCAGAATTGGCAGGTCCACCACTGGTGCCCTGTGCTTTTCACAGATTAAAGTAGGTTCACCCTGAGCACATGTGACAGGCATGAAAGGGTCTGGAGAAGCCGTGGCAAACATTATGCTGCCTGTAACATCGTTCAGTATGACCGGTTTGGTGGAGGGTCAGTGATGGTCTGGAGAGGCATATCCATGGAGGGATGTACTGACCTCTACAGGTTAGACAATAGCATCTTGACTGCCATTAAGTATTGGGAGGAAATCCTTGGACCCATTGTCAGACACTATGCTAGTGCAGTGGGTCCTGGGTTCCTCCTGGTGCACGACAATGCCTGGCCTCAGTGTCGAGAGTATGCAGGCAGTTCCTGTAGAATGAAGGAATTGATACCACTGACTGGCCCCCACGCTCGCCTGATCTAAATCCAATAGAACACCTCTGGGACTTACGTTTCGGTCCATCCGACGCCGCCAGGTTGCACCTCAGACAGTCCAGGAGCTCAGTGATGCCATGATCCAGATCTGGGAGGAGATCCCCCAAGACACCATCCGTCATCTCATTAGGAGCATGACCACACCGATGTTGTCAGGCATGAATACAAGCACATGGGGGCCATACAAACCACTGAGTATGATTTTGAGTTGCTGCAATGAAATTTCGGCAGAATAGACTAGCCTGACGCATACTTTTTTCACTTTGATTTTCGGGTTGTCTTTGAATTCAGCCCTCTGTAGGTTGATAATTTTCATTTCTATCAAACGATGTGGCATCCTTTTCGTTCCTAATACATTACCCAGTCTATATCAGTATAGATATCCAGCAGGATTTTTTTGTTATTGAGATGTGATGTGTTTTCAAAGTGATCCTTTAATTTTTTTTGAGCAGTTTATATATACAGTGTATATTATAATTTAAACATTATTTTCATGAGAATTGTGACATATGCATAATAGAACTAACTATTTTTCATTACAGCGAGTAATTAACCATAATAAAACATAGTGAACACACGCTAAGGAGATGTGGACGGATCAGTTGCTGGCTGTCTGCTAGCTGCTACCGAGCTGCGTGATCTGCATGTCGTGTTGCGCGTCGATCATTTAAAAG
>JANRMT010062849.1:8106901-8134364 GCA_026402145.1 Polypterus bichir lapradei
TTTTATAATATATATATATATATATATATATATATATATATATATATATATATATATACAGTGGTACCTCGGTATACATCTACTTTGGAATAAGTCCTACTTGGTATACGTCCTGTTTGGACACGAAAAATGTTGCTTGGTATACGACCTTTGTTTGGAATACGACTCGCGTGCTAACCTTGTTTACCTCTCTCGAGACAAAGCCACGACTGCCCACGAGCGTTAGTGCGCCAGTTGCTAGCATTCAGTGAACAACCCGCGCTATAACTCTCTGTGAACTTTCACGTGTGTGGTATAGCGGGTCCACAGCTCCTGTCAAAGTCCAGCTTTAAAATAAATAATCACCGCGCTCGCAGCTTGGTGAGGGGGGGTGGTGGTTATGTGGCTGAAGGTTGTCTGTGCGATTAGCGATGTGGGCGTTTCTCACCAAAGTGCACTTGTGAGGGACCGTCCGCATTCATGATTGTTCCTGGGGCTGCTTATCTTGATAAACAGAAGCGCGAATCAGCTAGAAGGGGAGGTTCAGTGAGTGAGAGAGAGAGAGAGCGAGCAAGCGAAGTAGCTGAAGTAGGCAGAAGCAGGGGGGCCGCCAGGTAAAAAGGCACCGGGCTTCTTCTTGTTTTTTTTTTATTTAAAAATGCTTCCTGCTCTATTTTAACTTTGTTGTTTTTAAGAAGATTTTTTTCTATTGTTTTTAACCTCCACGTTTCACTTCTGATTTTATGGATTATTTATTGGAACTTTGGAGACTGCACTTTAATTTGAACACCTTGTTTTGTTAATTGTTTTAATAAAAGCACTTTTTCACCATCCCCTTGCTTTGTTGTTACCGATGAGGTTAGCAGTGAGGCACATTACCGACGGTGTAGGCTTCAAGGGCTCCCCGGCAGCAGATGGGAGCATACAGCAAACCCGCATCGTCACAACGTGATTTTGTGTTTTTTTTTTTCATATAAATTTGAATTGATTGTTGAAAAGTATGAAGGTGGCATGCGTATCCGGGACATGTCTGTTGCATACCGTTTGCCGAGAACGACGGTATCTACGATTGTGAAAAACAAAGATGTTATTAAAAAGTAAAGTGAGGTAAAATTTTCATTTATTTCATCTAATTGCTTTTGTATTTATGTATTTTAGTATTAAGCAGTATTTAAATTATTTTATACAACCCCATCTTTTATTACTGTATTATATTACTGTATAATATGCCAATAGCAATAGGATTTTTTTTTCATGGGAACGGATTAATCATTTTCCCATTATTTCTTATGGGGAAAAATGTGTTTGGTATACATCCTGTTTGGTATAAGTCAAAGGGTCTGGAACGAATTAAGGACGTATACCGAGGTTCCATATATAGTGATATATGGCCGGCAGTCCATCCAGGCCAATACCCTCAAGCCGCCAGATGGAGCCCTCCCTGCGATGTGGAGATGCCCCGAATTCCAGCAGGGCATCATGGTATGTGGAGTTTTAATTCACAGCCCTGCTGGATAATGTTGGGGCTGCCAGGGGACGCTGCAGGGAGGCCCAGAGACTTATATTTTCAATACAGCCCGGAAGTATGTCACAGTCACGGGGACAGAAGAAACAACGTACTTCCGGGTTGAAGAAAAGGAGTTTTCACCTGACCCAGAGGTGCTGGATAATCACATGGACTGAGGGATCAGAAGCACTTCCGGGTCAAGAACTATAAAGGACTGTGGGAGTTCCCAGATAGGTGAGCTGAGTTGGGAGGAAGGGAACAACGCATCTGGGAGAGGAGGATTTTTGTATTTATTGGATTATTGTATTGATTTATGAGTATAGTGGAGTGGAGGGTGCTTTGTGCACATTATTATTATAATAAAGTGAAGAATTGGACTTTTATCTGGTGTCTGGCGTCTGATCTGAAAGTTAAAGGGGACGACAGCGCCCCCTATCTGTCACAGTGGCATAGTCTGCAGGATTCTCTGGCCATCAGTTTGGCAGAGGACCTGAGAAAATATTTTGTGGACAGAATACCCCAAGAAGGCAGCGTCAAGACACACAGAAAAATCACCACAAACCATATTACCAAGTCCGTTATGGGGAAGAAAAAAGCCAAGCAGAGCGACAACGACAACAAACGTGGAGGTTCCATGCTCGTCATGGACGACGCTCGGGATGAGCTGAAGAGCGGCTGCACGAGTCGGGAGAGGCCTCCAGAGAAGGACGACTACCACGAGGTATGTGCTGGGGATTTAATTAACATCTTTAAAATAACCCATTTTGTACTGTGCACATACCTCAAAGAAGACCATCTGGTGGCCCTGCGGGATGCAGACGGAAAACACGACGGGGGTGCTACGCTCTCGATCCAGCAGATGAGCCAGAAGGACTTCCGAAAGTTGGGTGCCGGCGAGGAACAAGTGACCCAACCAGAAGGATTGTGGGAAGGAGGAGGTCTGCGTCCTACTGTTTACGGCTGTGCCCTAGAAAAAACGGACTTGGACTTTTCGAAGGGGAAGGAGGAGGCAAGCGAAGCACCGCTAACCCCACAAAAAGGTAAGGAGGGCTGGGAAATGACTGATCGATCCACCGACAAATTAATACAGGCGGGTCGCAGTCTGCCAAAGATGGTGACCTGGTCCTGTGAGAAAAAGAACTCCAAATCCCAGTCACCCTTGTGAAGCCCGTCAGAGCATGTGCCATGAGCGGGCGTGCTCATTGGCTCCCAGCCGGAGGGTAAGGCTAGTGATTGCCTGAGCCTACCTCCGGCTGAATTAAATGATGTTATTGACTTATGGGAGCTGGAAAAACTAGTCCAGCCCATGAACAGTTTCTTACAGGTCCTGACGAACATTAAGAAGATCGTTGGGGAGCTGGGAGTAGCAGCCGAAGTTCCTTTAAGAAAGGTGGACGAGTACCTACGGCGATTTGGTCGGGAGTCTCCCGTCATGATTGATTCGGTGGTACAGGTAAGCGATACCCGTACCGTACATAATAGTGGAACTCAGAGTGAACCGGACCCGCGATTGTCTAGTAGTGGGTGCCAAGTCTCCGCAAACCCTACAGGAGAGTCGGGAACAATGACCGAGGGGGCAGGGGAAGCATCGATCGAGCCGGAGCAGATGAATAGTGCTGTCTCCCGGAGCGATGCAGTGCTGAAGACGCCTCCACCGGTCATTTGCAAATCGAAGGGGATGCAGACAGTAAAAGGGCTCTCTCTTTCCCATAGAGTGACCCAAACTGTGGACAAGCCCCAGATTAAAAAGGAGATCCCAAAAATGAAACAGGGGTCTCCTGATAAAATAGAAAAGGGAGCTGGGAGCTCAAGGGCGGCTGTGGAACCCTCCTCAGCGGGAAAAGGGACGGAGCCAACATTTCCCAGATGTTTCCAGTTCCGCAGAGGAAGAGTAGCAGGAGGACAGAGGCAGTGTTATGGATGCCGAAGGCCGGGCCACATTTGGCGAAATTGTCCTTGGAGAACAGGGGATAAGATGTCTCACTGGATTAATATTCCCCCTAGGTTCTCCAGGGAATGTGAGGCAAGAATTAGCCAAGGTCCGACCAGAAACTCCTCCTGGAGGAAGATGACCCTCGCGGGACTGGACGCGTTGAGCCATGGTTCTACACTAAGGGGCGGAATATTGTGATATATGGCCAGCAGTCCATCTCGGCCAATACCCTCAAGCCGCCAGATGGAGCCCTCCCTGCGATGTGGAGATGCCCCGAATTCCAGCAGGGCATCATGGTATGTGGAGTTTTAATGCACAGCTCTGCTGGATAATGTTGGGGCTGCCAGGGGACGCTGCAGGGAGGCCCAGAGACTTATATTTTCAATACAGCCCGGAAGTACGTCACAGTCATGGGGACAGAAGAAACGACGTACTTCCGGGTTGAAGAAAAGGAGTTTTCTCCTGACCTGGAAGTACTGGATAATCACATGGACTGAGGGATCAGAATCACTTCTGGGTCAAGGACTATAAAGGACTGTGGGAGATCCCAGATGGGCGAGCTGAGTTGGGAGGATGGGAACAACGCATCTGGGAGAGGAGGATTATTGTATTGATTAGATTATTGTATTGATTTATGAGTATAGTGGAGTGGAGGGTGCTTTGTGCACATTATTATAATAAAGTCAAGAATTGGACTTTTATCTGGTGTCTGTCATCTGATCTGAGGGTTAAAGGGGACGACAGCGCCCCCTATCTGTCACAATATATATATCTCCATCCATCCATTATCCAACCTGCTACAGTGGGTACGGAAAGTATTCAGATCCCCTTCAATTTTTCACTCTTTGTTATATTGCAGCCATTTGCTAAAATCATTTAAATTAATTTTTTCCCTCATTAATATACACACAGCACCCCATATTGACAGACAAAAAAATAATTTTTGAAATTGTTGCAGATTTATTAAAAAAGAAAAACTGAAATATCACATGGTCCTAAGTATTCAGACCCTTTGCTCAGTATTAAGTAGAAGCACCCTTTTGAGCTAATACAGCCATGAGTCTTCTTGGGAAAGATGCAACAAGTTTTTCACACCTGGATTTGGGGATCATCTGCCATTCCTCCTTTCAGATCCTCTCCAGTTCTGTCAGGTTGGATGGTAAACGTTGGTGGACAGCCATTTTTAGGTCTCTCCAGAGATGCTCAATTGGGTTTAAGTCAGGGCTCTGGCTGGGCCATTCAAGAACAGTCACAGAGTTGTTGTGAAGCCACTCCTTCGTTATTTTGGCTGTGTGCTTAGGGCCATTGTCTTGTTGGAAGGTAAACCTTCGGCCCAGTCTGAGGTCCTTAGCACTCTGGAGAAGGTTTTTGTCCAGGATATTCCTGTACTTGGCCGCACTCATCTTTCCCTCGATTGCAACCAGTCGTCCTGTCCCTGCAGCTGAAAAACACCCCCACAGCATGATGCTGCTACCGCCATGCTTCACTGTGGGGACTGTATTGGACAAGTGATGAGCAGTGCCTGGTTGTCTCCACACATACCGCTTAGAATTAAGGCCAAAAAGTTCTATCTTGGTCTCATCAGACACCTGAAGGACTCTGAGAAATGAGTGTCTGCTTAGAATTCCAACAGCTAAACTTTAAAAGAAGTGGTGAGGCGGCCTTCTGCTGTTATGCACCTAAAATCTGGAATAGCCTGCCAATAGAAATTTGCCAGGCTAATACAGTGGAGCACTTCAAAAAAATGCTAAAAACACATTACTTTAACATGGCTTTCTCATAGCTTAATTTTAGTTTAATCCTGATGCTCTGCATATTCAGTTAATTATCATTACTATTCATGGTGGCTCCAAAATCCGTACTAACCCCTACTCTCTCTTCTGTTCTTTTTCTGGTTTTCTGTGGTGGCGACCTGCACCACCATCACCTAATCAAAGCACCGTGATGTTCCCACATTGATGGATTAAAGACCAGAAGTTCACGTGACCATCATCATCAAGTCCTTCCATGAGATCCCTAAATACAAAGAGGACTAATCATTTATGTTAGGCAGAATGCCTAGAGGGGGCTTGGTGGTCTCGTGGCCTGGAACCCCTGCAGATTTTATTTTTTCTCCAGCCGTCTGGAGTTTTTTTTTGTTTATTTCTGTCCTCCCTGGCCATCAGACCTTACTTGTATTCTATGTTAATTAGTGTTCCCTAATTTTAATTCTTACTTTGTCTTTTTTCTCTTTTATTCATCATGTAAAGCACTTTGAGCTACACTATTTGTATGAAAATGTGCTATATAAATAAATGTTGTTGTTCATCCTTGGAATGTGTGCCTTGATATTTAGTATAATGTTATGCTGGACAGGCTCAAACTGTTATATTGTGTTACATGTGCTTATTCAAATGTATTCAGATGCTGTTTGGCTGAACTTTTGCTTCAGTAAATTAAAAGTACTTTCATATTAGAGTAATTAAAGTTGAAAATCATTTTTTTTTTTCCTGAGATGAAATTAAATGAATACATTTTGTAAAAAAGATCAAAGGTGGATATTATCTCTCTGTATTCTCTGCTACTCTCTGTAATGGTGTTTCGCTTGCCGTAGGCCCAAAGAAGTGTGTTAACTGTTTTAGGAGACTTGGCTTTTCAGTACCCTGGTTGCAGTTTCTTTAATTCTACAACAGAGTGAAAGTTCATTGGAACAGATTTACATAATGATAAAAGAATCCCATCAAGGCCAGGGCTTGACAACAACAACAACAATATTTATTTATATAGCACAATTTCATACAAATGATGTAGCTCGAAGTGCTTTTCAAGATGAATAAAGAAAAAAGAAAAAAATTAAAATAAGATTAGGCAATATTAGGTAATAAAGAATAAAGTAAGATCCGATGACCATGGAGGACAGAAAAGCAAAAACAAACTCCAGAGGGCAGGAGAAAAAAAAAAAACCTAAATTTGCAGGGGTTCAGAGGCCATGAGACCACCCAGCCTCCACTGAGCATTCCACGTAACATAAATGATCTCACTCAGTCCTCATGGTATTCAGGCTTCACATGGAAGAACTTGATGATGACGGTCATGTGGACCTCTGGCCTTCAATCCAACAATGTAGGGACAGCATGGTGCTTTGGTGATGGTGCACGTCACTACCACAGAAAACCAAAAAAAGAACAGCAGAGTAGGGGTTACTACGGATTACGGAGCCACCAAGAATGATAATGATAATTAAATAGATATACAGTACAGAATATCAGGATTAAACAAAAATGAAGCTATGAAAAAGACATGTTAAAATAATTAGTTTTTAGCAGTTTTTTTTTAAATGCTCCACTGTATCAGCCTGGCGAATTTCTATCGGTAAACTATTCCAGATTTTAGGTGCATAACAGCAGAAGGCCGCCTCACCACTTCTTTTAAGTTTAGCTCTTAGAACTCTAAGCAGACACTCATTTGAAGATCTAAGGTTACGATTATAGTGTAAGGTGAAAGACATTCCTAAATATAGGATGGAGTGAGATTATTTAAGGCTTTGTAAACCACAAGCAGTATTTTAAAGTCAATTCTAAATGACACAGGTAACCAATGTATTGATATCAGAACTGGAGAGATGTGCTCGGATTTTCTTTTCCTAGGTAAGATTCTTGCAGCTGCATTCTTCACTAGTTGCAATTGATTGATGTCTTTTTTGGGTAGTCCTGAGAGGAGTGCGTTACAGTAATCTATCTGACTGAAAACAAAAGCGTGAACTAATTTTTCAGCATCTTGCAATGTTATAAGAGGTCTAATATTTCTTAAGTGAAAAAATGCTGTCCTAGTAATCTGATTAATATATGATTTAAAATTAAGGTCAGAGTCAATAATTACCCGTAAATTCTTTACCTCTGTCTTAACTTTTAATCCTAATGTATCAAGTTTATTTCTAATACCCTCATTATATCCATTTTTGCCAATCACTACAGTTTCTGTTTTCTCCTTATTTAGTTTGAGAAAATTACTACTCATCCATTCAGAAACACAAGTAAGACATTGTGTCAGTGAATCAAGAGTGTCAGGGTCGTTAGGCGCTATTATAAATACAGTTGTGTGTCATCAGCATAGCTGTGGTAGCTCACGTTATGCCCCGAGATAATCTGACCTAACGGAAGCATGTAAATTGAAAAGAGCAGCAGACCCAGGATAGATCCTTGTGGAACACCATATAGAATAGCATGTGTCTTTGAAGTATAATTACCACAACTAACAAAGAATTGATGCCAAAAGGAACCTTGACTTTTGATCTGAAAAAATGGAAACATTGGTCTAAGTAGCACAGCTTTCTTTCTACGGCCAAGCGGATTCATTTTTTCTTGTGGTAGTAAATTAGGGAAAGACCTGTTCCAAATCTGACTGTTACAGCTTCAGGAATCCACTACTGAAACCTAAGCATATTGCTTAATGGTATGACATGGCACTTGCCAGTTCAGTTCTGCTTTTAACTTTCGTAACTGTTGTCTGATAGATCTCTGCTCTGGTGTGTTATGGTTTCTCTCCTTGTTCAGGTGTCTTTTTGCACATATGCTCCACGCTCCTTGCTGTAGGTAGTGTAAACTGGTACAGACGTGACGTTATAGCAGCACCCACCACCCATGAATGTGTTCTGTACTAACAATCACTCTAATTAGGAACAGATAGTCATATGTTGCAAAAAGCAGTAGGGAACACGCACTATTATTCTGTATTTCCAAATTAAAAAGTATGTTTGTATGCAGATTCACTGTTGACAGGGAAACACCATACTCAAGGTAAATCTGCTTTAAAGTTATCCAGCACTGTTTGTACTTACGTGCTTGTTGTGAATTTCCTTTAAAGAGGGGGCTGCTTTACAGCTTCAAAGCTATTGGTTTGAAACCCTCATCTAGATGCTTTCTGTGGGGATTTTGCACTTTCTCCCCATGTCTTTCTCTGGCTCTACTTCCCTTATCTAAAGATGCACAAGTTAGGTTCATTGCTGAATTTGAATTGTCCCCATATGAGTCAGTTTGGCTGTGTGTATGTGAGTGAGCTCAAAGTTGTGAGGATGGGCTCTGCCCCCTATGACACTGAATTAGATTAAGTGGGGCTGAAAGTATAACTTGAGTGCCTTCCACAGTGTCAGTACAATGAGTGCCCATTTTATCTAGGTTATGTGGCGGCGGGCCGGGACCCATGCCTGGCCAGGATGCCCCTTCTGTACTTGGTCTGGGGAACAGCCATGAGTGGCACAGTACCTCCCCTGGAACGCTTGGTGGCAGCCCCCCTGGATGACAGTTGGTGCCTCGGACTCCCACAGGGCTTCATGGGAGCTGGTTACAGTGCTGTTGGGATCCGAGGGTGCCACCAGGGAGTGCTGCAGCAGTAACTGCTGGGCCGTCTTGGGCGGGGTTTCTGCCACACCTGGAAGCATTGCCAGAAGTAGGTCAGCAAGCACCTGGAACACTTCCGGGGGTATTATAAAAAGAGCCAGCAGTCACCATAGACATAGAATTACTAGACGCCGCGTACGTCAACGTCGCTGCCATATTGCGAGTGGCACTGCTGTGGAGTGAAGCAATGGATAAAGATGCCTCACGCATGTGCTGCTTGGGATTGTACAAACCGCTGTACGCTCCAAACCAGATCCTGGGGAATTACATTTCACAGGCAAAGCTGAACAGTTGTTTTGGATATATTTGGCCATTAGAAAATCCCGTTTTATAATCTTAACTTTAGCTACACCAGGCTAAGCTAGCAAAGCTATGCATTTATGTGCTCAAGTGAGCCTCCAAACAACGTTTTGGCTGAACGTATTTAGTCACTAACTATGTAGATTGTTGCTAGCTGTTACATTTCTCAAACTTTGAAGTTTTCCCAAAGAAATCCACCTCATAAGCAGTGGGAGGTAGCCCTTAGACGGGATTTTGAGAAAGCTGTCCTGTGATGTGTGCCGTGCTAGTTTGGTAACAGATGCTGCACCGGCATCATATGATCAAAGCTACCACTTGCTCACATTAAAAAACAAAGGAGGTTTGATGATTCCTTCTGAGGGTACAGTCAAGGTGGTCAAAGTAGCTGAGCGTGTTATCCGACAGTCGACATTAGGGCAAGCTGTCCGTATATCTTTGATCAATCAGTTTGTTCGGGCTGAGATTGGTTCAGATGATGTGTTTTTTCTCAAGGAGCACATTGAGAAAACACAGGTTGAAATTGACAACCATCATTTTATGCTTAAGTCTTTAGTTGTGTCTGTCTTCCACAAACTTAGGCTGCACCATATTGCCAGATTGAATACTCTCAAATTACAGCATCTGAGTGAGCGAGAGGGAGTGTAAGTCTGGAGGAGATCAGTGAGGTTGTGGAGAGCTTTAAATGTTAAGAGAGGTATTTTGTATTGTATTCAGTAGTGCACAGGGAGCCAATGAAGTTGAGAGAGAATAGGTGTAGTATGTTCAGTGGATTTAGAACCAGTTACTATCCTGGCAGCAGAATTTTGAAGAAGTTGTAAGCGATGAATACGTTTTTGTGGGATGCCAGATAGAAAAGCATTACAGTAATCTATACGTTCTATGGCATTAACCAATACTTCAGTACTGTGTTGCGTAAGAACAGGACAAAGTCTAGAAATGTTTCGGAGATGAAAGAAGGCATTCTGACCTTGTTCAATTAGCTCATTCTTCACCTGTCCTTACTGTCCATTGTTCATCTCTAGTTTCTGTTTTGCTTATTTTTGATTGGTCTTTGGTCGGGCAGATGCTTCCTTTTTTCATCTTTGGGCTTTCTTGTCTCATTTCCTTTCCTAAGCCTTTCATGCTATTTATTTGGTATCCAAAAGCTAAGCTTTAATTAAAAAGAAATATGGCATATGCCTTTATTTAATCATTTGCTCGGCATGCTTGACTTGCCTTAATTTCTGCTCTAATTTCTATATATTTTTCTATATTTATTTATGCTAGTGCTTGAATATACTAATTCCTCTTTCATGCATTACATCATTTTGACCTTGTTTATAGCAAAAGCCTTTTGCTGTCTTTTTGCTGATTCACCAGTCCAGCTGGTTTCTCACATGTCTACCAAGGCCACCTTTTTCTTAGCTTCCTATCTTGTCCACACAGGTGCACGGGTAGTTTCTATGCGTCATTTCTTTCCTGTCCTGTCCTTCTCTCCCACACCAGCAATTCTGCTTCAAGCTTTAAAAAAATAATGCAATATGACTGATTTTTTAGTTAACCATTTGCTTGACTTATCTTATTTGCTTAACATTCTAATTTATGCTTAATCTAATGTTTCAGAAGCTTTTAATTACTTTTATGGCTATTTATGCTAATATATAAATTTTTCTCTTCCATATTTGCCAAAATCTGTTGTATGTAAACGATACTGTTTTAAATGTTATTGTTTGTTCATCAGAAAACCCGGTTTCCAAATCTACCTGTATTAGTTTAAATGGCACTTTTGCCACTTGCAATAGGGCGGACGCGCTGACGTATCGTGTCGACTGGGCAACACAGTGAATGCGGCATCCACCTATATACAGTATGTCTATGGCAGTCACGACTCCAGGTGCCAGAGTTAGGAGGAGGACGACAAAGCTGCCTGGGAGGAGTGGAGGAAGAGTATTTTGTTGTGTTTGTTTCACTTTGGTGTGCTTGTGCGGGAATGTGTTGAGCCGGTGGGACACGGGGAAGACGTGCCCCATGGCTGAAGAAAAATAAAAGTCCTTTTACTTTGATTTTTACACCTGCCTCCATTGTCAGTCTGTGTCTGGTTGGGCGCCTGTATAGCGCCTTTCACAGTTAACATCCCTTCTCAAGTAATGGCCTGTTCAGCCACAGACAGTATGACAGGTAAAGATGACGCTATTTAAAGCATGTTGGCTAGTTTATGTGAATTCTGTCAAACTTAGTTTGAATGAAAGCCATCCATCTCGGTGATCGCTCCTGAAGGTCCATACGGAAAGTTAACTAAAACACCAGGTTGACCGGGTTGGAGTGCGCATGTGCGTCTTAATACAATACTGTCCATATTTCATTCTTGTTTTACACTTCATGAAGACAGTAAAGGCTCGGACTACTTGCAAGCCTGAAACAGAAAAGGAAAGTCTACCAAAGGGATGGATATTTACGTAAATTTAATTATCAACTGTGCAACTGCTTTATTGTCTGATTTGTCTGACTTTCTATTTTTGATCCTTGCTTTGTTTTTTTGATTAACATCTTGTCTCCTGATCATTGTATCTTTTTCGGCTAGTAGTCCATTGCTAGCAGAACACTCATCAGGAGTAGCTGTGAATTTACAAATTATATTTACAGAGTGTTAGAATATGCTAGAAGAAAAACTATTCTATAGACTCCATTGTATCTAGAGCAATGAACCATTCATCAGGGTTCTTGGGCTAGTGCATCACCTTAGTCTACCTCCACACCTACTATGTTTTCATTTAAAATGGCAGTTTAAAGTATAAGTAATCTTCGTCCATAGTAGCATTGTCACATCATTTACAAAAGTATCTCTGTTCACACTAAAACGACCGAAAACATATGAACTGTAGATGTTCACCTATCCTGGGCATGCACTCATTGGTGGAAAAAATCTTTGAAGGGTTGGTAATGCTGCCAGCCATGGAATTCATTATGAAACTGTAGCGACTGGTATATTATTTGCCTTTGGCACATGAAATTGCAGCATTTAAACAGTAAAAAAACACAAAACAGATAAGCAACGCAACATGTGCCGTTGAAAGCAACTATTCAGTGCCCGTTACGTTGTGTTGAAATATAGTTTGTTTTCTTCCATAAGGGTGACAATTTAGGCAAAGAGATGTTTGTTGTAAAAAGCAGGATCCAGTCTGGGAAGCCAGTCCAATCATAATAAGCACAAACCAGTCAAGAGTGTGATTGGAATCTGCAATTAAAAAAAAAATAAAATAAAAAAATCTGCCTTTTTACTGGTTCATGTTACGACTGTGTTTTCGACTTTGAAGAGCATTTTCAATAGTCTCCTTTCTCAGGGGTTGAAAACACTGGGGTAGTGTGGATGAAAGGCGAAAATAGAGACGAATGTCCGTGTTTTTAAATGGTTTGAATGGGGTCTCGGGTGTACTTCTTGAATTGCTCTCGTCTGGACCATCGAGACGTCACACAATATAAAGTGAAGTATGGATAGGTTTCTTGTGCATTCCCACACTGCTAATCCCTACCCAATGAGACTGAAAAATCAATTGCTCAATCATGAATTTCAGAAATGTGTATTTCATGTATTAAAATGAGTGAGAAATCACTTGTGCAGTTGTGAAATTCTAAAATATAGGCTTTTCTGTGTTGAAATTAGTGAATGGCACATTTATATGCCCATAGTACTGGCATATCGTACGACACATGTAATACTTTATTTCTGCATTTCAGAGCTTTTCTCACAACTCCAGCAGGCTCTGCAAGCGTTCACTTTAAAAAGACACACAGAATGATGGAGGTTCACTACATAAATTAGTGTAAAACAATAGAAGATAAAAAGCTTTAGTGTGTCTAAATATCAAAAATCCCCATCACCAGTAAGTAACATGCAATACCTTCAAATTACATATGCAGTAAATCTATTCATAGATCTGTGACTGGAAAGTGAACTTTAAAAATGCCATAAATCTTTGCAACCTCACCCTTTAATAAAAACGTTTGAGAAAGGCAGCACAGAGAGATTCTGTGGCCAAATGTAACCATATTATTGGACGTTGGTGCCTTGCTATTTATATAAAGTAGTTCTTTTTATATGTTTTCACTGTTTTAAGAAACAAGCTTTGTAAAGTAAAGTAAAGTGTTTGATAAATTGACAGTGTAACAAAAGCTGTGTTAAAAATTACTCCTATTTGATTTGACCAAGCACGTCATTTGGAGCTGTCAGGCTTGTTCATGTCTAAGTGGTTGTTCTGGCAGCAATGGAGACAAAGTAGAGCTCACTCTGAACTGGTCACCAGTTGCTTACAGTGTGTGCATACGGTTTGGGCTTATTTGGAGTTCAAGTGCTTCTGACAACAAAGAAAGTTTTTAATTATAAATAAAATTTGAGTGTGAGTATGATTTGAAAGGCTCATGGAAAATCAAGAGGTCTGAAGTCCCCAGGTTTCAGCATGTCCTTAGTGGCCTCCATCTACAGTAGGAGTTTCAGACTGCCTTCCTAGAGGGCCTCAATGGCTGATAGGTTTTGTCACAGTTTGGCTTTCAATCAGTGGCTAATTCTTTTCTTTTGATTAAAATCCTTTGTTGATTAGGATTCTAGTTTCTCCCATTTTAGTCTCAGTATGTAAATTTAAAAGTAGCCTGCACTGTGTCTTGCTTAATCATGAAGATGTTACAACTGTCTTTTTAGCACACAGCTTTATATTGTATTCAGCTTCTTCATTGTTTATTTTTTAAGGGGCATTTCTTTTTAAATAATTCCAATCTTTATAATGTGGTTAATTTCCAGTACACAGGCACATGTAGAAATGCTGTAGAATTCTAGATAGATAGATAGATAGATATTTTATTAATCCCAAAGGGAAATTCACATACTCCAGCAGCAGCATACTGATAAAAAACAATGTTAAATTAAAGAGTGATAAAAATGCAGGTATAACAGACAATAACTTTGTATAATGTTAACGTTTACCCCCCCCGGGTGGAACTGAAGAGACGCATAGTGTGGGGGAGGAACGATCTCCTCAGTCTGTCAATGGAGCAGGAAGCTGGAGATGATACTGTTCAGTGGATGCAATGGATTCTCCATGATTGACAGGAGCCTGCTCAGCGCCCGTTGCTCTGCCGCGGATGTCAAACTGTCCAGCTACATGCCTACAATAGAACCTGCCTTCCTCACCAGTTTGTCCAGGTGTGAGGCGTCCTTCTTCTTTATGCTGCCTCTCCAGCACACCACCGCATAGAAGAGGGCGCTCGCCACAACCGTCTGATCTTATTGCAAATGTTGAAGGACGCCAGCCTTCTAAGGAAGTATAGTCGGCTCTGTCCTCTCTTGCACAGAGCATCAGTATTGGCAGTCCTGTCCAAGTTATCATCCAGCTGCACTCCCAGGTATTTATAGGTCTGCACTTTCACCACACAGTCACCTCTGATGATCACGGGGTCCATGAGGGGCCTGGGTCATCTAAAATCCACCACCAGCTCCTTGGTTTTGCTGGTGTTCAAGTGTAAGTGGTTTGAGTCGCACCATTTAACAAAGTCCTTGATTAGGTTACTATACTCCTCCTCCTGCCCACTCCTGATACAGCCCATGATAGCAGTGTCGTCAGCGAACTTTTGCACGTGGCAGGACTCCGAATCGTATTGGAAGTCCGATGTATATAGGATGATCAGGACCGGAGAAAGTACAGTCCCCTGTGGCGCTCCTGTGTTGCTGACTACAATGTCAGACCTGCACTTCCCGAGACGCACATACTCAGGTATGTCTGTATGATAGTCCACGATCCATGCCACCAGGTATGAATCTACTCCCGTCTCTATCAACTTGTCCCTAAGGAGCAGAGGTTGGATGGTGTTGAAGTCGCTAGAGAAGTCCAGAAACATAATTCTTACTGCACCACTGCCTCTGTCCAAGTGGGAGAGGGATCGGTGTAGCATATAGATGATGGCATCCTCCACTCCCACCTTCTCCTGGTATGTGAACTCCAGAGGGTCGAGGGCATGGCGGACCTGTGGCCTCAGGTGGTAAAGCAGCAGCCGCTCCATGGTCTTCATCACATGTGACGTCAGAGTGATTATAAGACATATATATTATAAGATATATGTTTTAGCAACCATTTGATTTCTAGAACTGTCCGTCTTTTTATTTAACCTGCTCAATTCAATTCTTGGGTCTTGGGAGACCGATTCTATCGCAGTATCATCAGGTCAAAAGCCCGACTCAAATCTGAATGGGATGCCAATTCTTTACATATGAAATTGGTCCTCTGTTGATCTTTTGGGCCAATAGGTGAACTAGAGTGGGTCTGTGGAGCTGGAGATGATTGCTGTAATGAAGACTTTAATGAGTCTCTGAAAACATTCATGACTACTGAGGTCGGTGGTCATTCAGGCACTAGGGCTTATTGTTCCAGTTTGTTAGCTCCTCTGGTTGTACGTGTTGATAAATATTTGACATAACTTGTCTGAGGTTCGCTTTATTGTGGTACTCCACTGCAATGTTAGTTTTAAATCGCACTAAGCACATTGTGTAGTTCAGACAAAGCCATACCTATGTTGCATGATGTGGGATATATACCGCCATGGCGAAAACCGAGCCGAACTCACAAGGCAAGGTAAAATGGTGACAGCACTTGATGGTTAGATATTCCAGATGAAAAGATCAAGAGAGAGAACAGAAATGCTTTTTGCCTCGCACCATGAAACAGAGTCCCCGACCTTTAGATTTCTTAGCCTCCGCTATTTTGCCTATGTAGAACTCGGAATAGGAGTCCAATGGAGTCACCGCTTGACCCAGAAACTGGGGTCAGCCATGTCTCAGCGAAACCCAGAATGTTGCAGTCCCTCATGGAAAGTCTCTCTTGCTCTGAGATCATCCAACTTGTTCAGAGAAACTGAACATCTGCAAGACGAATGCTTGGCAGTGGAGAATGATAGGCTTGTTTCCTCAGTCTGTTTTGGGCTCTGGCACAGTTCCTCGGTGTTTCTTTGTTCATCACTGTACGGCCTCGCAACCACGTCCTTTGGCCTCGTCTGCACTCCAGAGTATCTCAGGCAGCCACGATGGATCGAGTTTAAAAAGTTCAGAAACCGAGTGTGAAGCTTGATTCCCAATGTCCTGAAGCATTAAGCTGTCATAAATTACTAAACCCATTTTGTATGGCCATGAAAGATGGTAAAAACTAAATAAAATATTAAATAAAAACACAGCCTACATGGATTGATGAGAAAGGTGTCTGGATGTAGCCGTGCCACCGGCTGAACTAAGTTTAAACCTGTGGCAGCTTACTGGTTAGCTTTTCACCATTTTAGGTCATTCATTGCATTTCAATTAATTACATTTGAAGAGACATTAGAAAAACTGAGATGTTCTAAAACATTTGACTGGTAATGTAGATATGAAAATTGCTGCACAATAAATAGATACCGTAGACATGAAAGGTATTGACGCCACATTGATTTCACCTTGCCCTCAGTCGCTTATTATTAGCATTATCGCAACAACGTGATTTTGGATTTAACTATTCGTAATAAATGTAGCTCAGTTTCCACGGGGGACCCCACCTGGCACTTCCTATTTATTACTGGAGTGCAGCAAGGCAGGTGGGCTCCAAATTGTGCGGCCGAGCAGGGAGGTGCGCAGGGAGTTACCCGTTATTTGCTTCAATACTGGTACTGGGGTACAAAGCCTGGCAACGATACAGAAATCAGAATGTTAGTACCAAAGCAATACTACAGCAGTCAAGTAGTTGTAGAGAGGCCGAGTTTGACACCCCTGATCTCAAGGGTAGCATGTGTTGGATCAAATCAAACAGACGTGGCAGTAGGCTGTGAATGCATGTTGTACAGAAATGATTAGTTGTGTGTGTCTCTCATCTGTCCATTGTATAGTGTGATGCTTGACTCCTGTTGTTTCTTTTATTAATTGTGTGCACTGTACACACAGAATGAAAGGTAAATAAACGCAAATCATACACCAAAACAAAAGACATTATCTCCTGCCCTGTGCCTGACTAACAGAGTTTGGGACCATAATGAACCTCAAGATTGTCCCATCTGTGAGAGGGGCTCATGAGGATTTCTGAAAGATGCTATAAGTTAGCTGCGGTGGGCTGGTGCCCTGCCCGGGGTTTGTTTCCTGCCTTGCGCCCTGTGTTGCCTGGGATTGGCTCTGGCAGACCCCCGTGACCCTGTAGTTAGGATATAGAGGGTTGGTTGGTTGCTATGCATTAGTAACATTGACTGTCAGTTGTTTTTTTTAACCTACTGTACATGTGTGCCTGCGTTATTATTATTTGACCAGTTTATTGTTATAGGGGATTTGTGCCAATCAATAACTGGATTTACTTTAAACAAAAAAAAAAGAGGCAAGAAATGCTACAAATACTGCTCCTGACTTGGCTGTGCTTATAATGTGGTGGCATGTAAGCTCCTTCTGCAAGGTTTGCACACCAGTGATTGCAGCCCTGTGCAAATGTTACTAGGGAATGTGGCATAGCTTTGCTTGACATCAGTGTTTGCCCCAGAATTGTCCTGCTGCATAATCACCAGCATGCGGCCTCAGCCTGTGGTAACGTTTCACCTTCACAATGCTGGAGTGGCTGCTAGACAACTCTCTGACTGTCCATAAGTGACCCTGCCAAAGCTCAGACTTCAACCCCATAGAACATCTGTGGAGGAACCTGAAGATGTCAGTTGACAGAAGCTTCCCATCCAATCTCATGGAGGTTGAGGGGATCTGCCAGGAAGAAGAAGGGGAAAAACTGCCAAAATCTAGATGTGTAAAGCTTGTAGAGATTTGTCCAAGAAGACTTGAAGTTGTAATTGCAGCAGAAGGGGCTTCTAAAAAGTACTGAATTAAGGGTCTGAATACTTACATGAATGAGAGATTTCAGTTTTTGATTTGTAACAACTTAGCAAACCTTTATGAAAACATGTTTTCACTTTTTTATAATGGTTTATTGTAGATTGATAGACAAGAATTTCATATTTATCTTATTTCAAATTAAATCTGCAACACAATAAAGGGTGCAGAGTCAAGGGGTCTGAAGACTTTCTGAATCTCATGTCATTAGCAACCAGAGGTCATCCGAGGATGCCACAAAACAAAATGGTGTTAGAAAAAAATTGTCACAAAACTTAATAATTAAACACAAAGTGACAAAAATGAGTCATCACAGTGGTCAGGTTGGCTTACACCCTCGCGTCCCGATTCATTTTACACTCGCACCCCCTGTGACGGACGATGCTGATTTCGCACCCCCTTGGTTTGAGAAGAAGTATGAAAAAATATGAGGTTAACGCAGAAAGACAGATCACCAATTGAAGCTTTATGAATAATGGATACTTTATTCGCCATCAATAATTGTTTTGGTAAAGCCATACTCAGTGTAATCCTCCTTCCATTTTCTAATTTTTTCACGACTAGCCATGATTAAATGAACGGTAAAAAAGTAAGAGCGAAGTGAGGGTAACTTATTGAGGGAGGTAGGCGAGAGCACAATAGCACACGGGCTCGATGTAGTGCGCGTCAAGTCGATCTAAAATGTAATATAATAAAAATATATCTTTTCAAGTTCTATTTGGATATAAGTAGGTTCTATTTAGTCGACAGAAATATCTTTAGTAGGACTGTAAGTTGAATTTAGTCTTTAAATTTCTATGGTGAAGAAAAATTTATGCAATAATGACTAAATTCAACTTAAGATATTTCTGTCGACTAAATAAAAATTACTTATATTTAAAATTTAAATAGAACTTGAACAGATACGATAGTTCATAATACCCACGCAGCACTAAGTGCACGTAAGAGTGGAAGTCACCCGTTTTAACAAGCAGCGTATTGCACTGATACGACATAGCCTGCCCATTTAATTATTTAGGAATGGATAAATAAATTAAGATTTTGTACAAATAATGTTTTTCGTTTTTCTTCCTCAATGGATTCTGGCACCCCCAGCAACAGTTGCTCGCACCCCAATCGGGAAGCGCTGGCTTACACTGTGCCTTGAGTCCGTGTGTTTCACCAGCATGCAGCACATTAGCCTGTCGACACAATGCACTGCCTTCATAGACAACACCGACGCTAAAACAACTACAGCAGGTCCACTTTAACGCCATCAGTTTGGCCACTTGGGTGATTACTCTGTTGTGGAGCAGTGAGCATGAGGGCTACGGTTGGCCTGCGACACACACTAAAGTTTATTACAGTCGGATAAAGAGAACCCGTTGGGCTAATGGTGCGTGATGGTTTTTATTGACAACAAACTAAACAGAATGGCTGTGTCACCATCATTTAAAATGAAAAGACGACACCTTAGTGACAAGTCACAGACCTGCTTTGTGTCGCCAGTCACTTGGCAGTCAGCACTTCAAGATGGTGTCACAGTGTCGGTGCTCTAAAATGTTTGATTTTCTGCTCAGATCAGTTATGCAAGTTGTCCATCTTAAAGCTAGCGATTGTGAACACTACAGTGCTTTATAACAGTTATTTATGATAATACCCTTACCCTTTGGTCACATTGTTGAGATTCTTTAATTTAGCTTATTTACTATTAATTTCAAAATCGTGCCTTTAAAACTGTGATTGTATGGTGCCTAGAAAAAAGTATTCACCCCTAGAAGTTGTCACAGTTTATTTTTATACAAAATTGAAGCACAATGGATTTAATTCGCCTATTTTTAACAGTGACCAACAGAAGAAGACACCTTTTAATGTCAAAATGAAAACAGATCTGTGCAAAGTTGTCTAAATGAATTACAAATTTCTAATAATTGATCTGGTAATCATTCTCTCACATCAAGTCAGTATTTAGCAGATGCTCCTTTCTGTGTGCACAGGCTCTGCACTTCTGGACACCAAAATCTTTTCCCATTCTTCTTTGCTGAACTGCTGAAGCTCTCTGTCCGGTTGCATGGAGATTGTGAGTAAAGAGCCTTGTTTCTAGTCCGACCACAAATTCTCATTTGGTTTGAGATCTGCACTCTGTCTCTCCAGGGCATTCATATTGTTGTTTTTACGCCATTCCTGTGTAGCTTTAGTTTTACACTTGAAGTCGCTGTCTGGCTGGAAGATCTCCTGCAGATTACATCAGGTTTTCCTCCAGGATTTCCCCAGCATTCAGTTTTTCTCACTCTCTGCCCTCAGAAACCTTCCAGGTGCCGTGGCAGAGAAGCATCTCCCCAGCATTATGTGGTTGCTACCATTCTTTACGGTGAGGATGGTGTGTTTTTGATAATTTGCAGTGTTTGACTCACGTCATACATGGCATTTAACGTGATGGGCTGAAATCTCAACTTCGGTCTTCTCAACCACAGAACCTTCTTCCAGCTGACTTCAGTGTCTCCCATGTGTCTTCTGATCTGAGAAGTCATTTTGCTTTGCTACTTTACCATAAAGCTGTGACTGGTGAAGCCACCCAGCATACGACTGTTGTCTGCACAGTCTATCCAGTCTCAGCCACCGTAGCTTGTGACTTCTTTAGCGTTCCCATTGGCCTCATGGTGGCCTCCTTCACTAGTCTTATTTGCATTGATCACTCAGTTTGTGTGCAGATTTACAGTAGTGCCGTACTCTTCATTTTTTAATGAGTGATTTAACTGGATTTTCAGTGACTTGAACATTTTCTTGTCTCCATCCCTGTGCTTTTCAGTCTCCTTTTTAAGGAAGTCGCCTGGAATGTTCTTTTGTCTGCATTGTGTAGGTGAGACCACCATACTGATTCACCACAAGATGGACCTCCCAGATAAGGTCCGCTTTTACTAGCGTCGATGGAAACCCCAAGACAGGTGATCTCTCTTGAACTAATAATGGGACTTCTAAAAGCAGTTGGTTGCACCAGTGATGGTTTAGGGGTGTCATGTTAAATGGGGGGGTGGTGACCATTTATGAAATTTGAAATTGTAGCTAATTTTGACCACTTTTCAGAGATTTGTTTTGACTTTGACACTGAAGTCTTTTTCAGTTGAACAGTGTCAAAAAAGGGGGTTGAATGTATTTTGCATCACTGCTTAAATTGTTCTTCTTGGTATTCTGCTCCCTGTGATCAAAAGAGACATCTGAGTGAATATTAGGATGTAGAGGTTACTGAGACAATGCCACACGTTCTTCTTTTAGCATATTTTATTTAGTTGTGGGCCTCAGGAGGTGTATAAGACTTTGTGGAATTCCTAGAAGGTGTCCAGTTGGTCATCAAAAGTGCAGTTTTATCTTTTGTAAAAGACTGTGGACCCCTAATGGCTGTAACCTGGAGGTTTTTTTTTCTTAAATTATTCACTGACCACTTAGTGTGACTTTTTAAAATTTTACCACTAAAACTAATGTTTGTTTCAATTTTTGTTGAGCAGATATGTGAGTTTATGTACAAACATGCATAAACATTGTAAGATTAAGTATTTTCTTGTTGTTATATGTGAGCCTTTGTCCATAGCAGAGCCATACTGTATATAAGAGTAATCTGATATTAATCTCTCTATTATAATTAAAAAAAAGGAAGAGAGATGAGACGTGACATTCTCAGAGAGACACTGTCATGTCCCGCGAGACGAGAATTTGTGGCAAGAGATTTAACCACGCCTGGGGCCGGAAATGAAAGACAACGAGTAGATGACAAAGTAGAACGTTGGAAACAGGTTCAAAAATGTTGGCGCGATACACATGCAGAGCAGGTTAGAGATAATGGAAGTACGAAAATTCGAATGTCTCAAAAAAATAATAGTAAAGATCACATTAGTGCAAACAAATGAAAATTATTACTCTGTGAAATAACAGAACAGCGAAAAGAGATCAAATATATTGTTCAGATTTAAACTTTAAGTCGGAGACTTGTAGATCATCTAATTCTTGTTGCCATCATGGAAAAGCAGTGTTTCTTCCCAGTGAAGAGGCATATCCGCGAGAATGAAAAGATTTGTTGTTTGGTGAAAGTGAAATTCACATATGCAAGCGGCAGAGACGCAAAGTGGCTGGCACGTAGTGCAGGCAGGGGGTTTGGCGAGCGAAGCCCCCTAGTTTAATTAAAGATTAGCTTCCCTTCATCTTACCGAACATGTTAATGTGTGTGATGTGTGAATATGAGGAGATACTGTGGCTAGTAGATCTTTTAGTAAGAAGTGCCTGTAAATTTGTAACGATCTTTGTAGGCACCTTGAGGACGTGTTGACTGCTCTGTCAATCTTCACGTCCGTCCAGCCATCCATCATCAAACCCACTTAATGCATTTCAGAGTCACATCGCTCTCAATAGCACCATGTACAAAGCAGGACATCCCCAGACAGAGAGCCAGAGCTATGTGTCACCCATATGCTCGCAGTCTTTGATTTTGATGGCAGTAATCATAAAGACCCCATCTTTAGGAGGTAGGAGGAGAAATGGAGTCCCCAGACAGAAACCTCATACCGATAGAGTTACAGGCACAATGGGCAAACACCACACTGATAGTGACCGGGCCAGGATGAGAACCCAGTGCTCTGGAGTTGTGAGGCAGCAGTGCTTGCCATAGCTTCCCAAAGTACTAAAATCAAGAATGATAAGTATGCCATGTTTATTATGACAGGTTGTTTAATTTGCCAAGAAATGATAAAGTAGGCACCATTTGGACACCAAATAACAAGAAAGGGCCCAAAAGAGTGTGACGTTTGTGAAGATTTCACACTAGTGTGGGTGCAGTGTATGTGAGGGACAGTGACAGCAGATGGACGCTGCTTGTCCACTTGTGGGAATGTGATGGCCCAAATGTTAAGGCACAAAGGGCAATGCAGTACAGTATAAAGGAAGTGTAACTTAATTGGAGGACTGGCATATGCAGATCTTTATTACTGTTGTAAACATAAATTGATTTGAATTCCTTGGTTACATCTCTAATAAGAACGTCATAAGTTCGTGGAAACATACAAAACATAAATAATCAAATAACGCTTAGAATAAATAGGCTGTTAAAAGAACACGTAGGATAGTAAAACTAAGCATAAGACCCAGCCACAGTCCCACTTCCCTTTTGGATATAGTAGGAATACACAGAGTCAGGCACTTGGGACCTCCTGGCCATCCAGTGGATCAAGCAGTAGAGAGGAGTTTTATCACAATGACTGATTAATCAGATCTCATAGTTGCAGCTGAGCTTTTGACAGCTTTATGGTGGTGTCAGATGTTCTGTACAACCTCTGGAGTTTCTGAAGTTTGCAGAAGATTCCCCTGCTGTTGAAATCCCAGTGTGGTTCTAGTGCCAAAGAAGCGGCACTTCAATGCACCAAAGGACTTTAGGCCAGTTGCTCTTTTCTTATACATTATGAAGACCTTTGAGTGGTTGGTCCTGAAACAGCTCCAACCCCAGGTTACAGACCATCTTGATCCTCCACAGTTTGCCTCCCAGGATCATATATTTGTGGAGGACGCGCTGATTTATATGCTCCACAAAAAGTACTTCTACTTGGACAAAGCTGGCACCATAGTCAGGGTTGTACTTCTTGATTTATTCAAGGCTGTTGACACCATCTTGTCTCATAGACTAGGGAACAAGCTGAGGCCCTGCATTTTGATGCTCCAACAGTCTCCAGGATCATGAACTACCTGACCAGCAGATGGCAGTAAGTGCTGGGCATCAGACATTGTGGTGTGTAACGCAAGGGCTCCTCATGGAACCATCCTGTCTCCCTTCCTGCTTACCCTCTACACCAGTGGTTCCCAAAGTAGGGGTCGCGACCCTCTGGGGTCGCGAGATGATTTCCAAGAAATCAAATACTGTATATTTTAACCACTTCCGAGGATAGTGGGGGTCACGAGTCACCAGCATGGTTATTTTGGGGGTCGTGAGCTGAAAAGTTTGGGAACCCGTGCTCTACACAATGGACTTCCACTGATAATGGAGACCAGTAGGAGTACAGGAGGCTGGTGGAGGATTTTGTCTTGTGGTGGAGGGAGAACCACCAGCAGATCAGCATCAACAAGAGAAAAAAAGAGTTGGTGGTGGACTTCTAGAGTATTACAGAACCCCTAAGACCAGTCACCATCCAGGGGAAGCAAGTGTACGTGGTGCAAAACCACAAGTACCTGGGGGTTCATATGAACAGGACAACACAATGACGCTGTATAAGAATAGCCAGCTCAGACGGTACCTCCTGAGGAGGCTGTGATCTTTGAATGTGTGCAGCAAGCTGCTAGAAAAAGTTTTAAAAGTCTGTTGTAGCCAGTGTGGTGTTCTACACAGTGGTCTCATGGGGAAGCTACTTGAATTCAGGTAATGCAAAATACCTAAAGAAACTTATCAGGAAAGCCAGCCCCATCACAGGACTGACTCTGGACACACTGGAGGCTGTTTTTAGGCAGTTCAGTGTTTCCTCCTGACATCAATCACTCCTACCCAACGCCAGTTCAAGTCTCAATATATTAGTTAATTTTTAGCAGGATATTTATTGAATAATGTTTTATTCTGTTTCCTTGTATTTTGCTTCGAGACATCTCTGTATTTTCTATTTTTTTTTTTTATTTGCTGCGGTATGCATTTGAACTTCCCCTTGGGGATTAATAAAGTAAATCGAATCTCCTCTAACTGAACTGTCACTTAACATTAATTGAGAAAGAGCGGCCCAGCATGAAGAAATTTGGTGAATCAAAACTCTAGGGGCGAATTGATTAACAGGGCTGTACGTGTAGTCAAGAATCTGGAGGACAGCATAGCGGAGGTGGAATACGAGTCCTTGTGTTTGTGTTGGGAATGAGTGCAAGTGGGACTGGTGAATGCAAAATGATCCAGTGGGGCAGCAAACATGTCTTGGTTTCTTTTTCCCTCTTGACCTCTCATTTATATGTGTAATAACACTTTTTATTTCTGTGTTCACTCTATTTGGTCCAGAAGCCAGCACCACGCAGACATGCTTCATACACTTTCCCTTTATATTCAGAGGCTACATTTCTATTAGAGACTCACAACAGGAACAAACCTGAACGGGACGCCAATATATTACAAAGTATTCCTACTGGTTTATACCTAAACATTTTAGAGTTGCCGTTGAATTTAATATTCTTGTCGTTGAGATACAGGACCTGAAGAAAACCCTCTTGTCCCAATTACTTTAGAAGTGTAGAAACTTCAGAACGGGAGAGAGCAATTTTGGCTCTGTTAATTATTTCTAGTCTCAAGTTGAACAATTGTTAAACATTTGAGACTTGTACTTCTGCTTCTGTCTGAAGATCGTCTGATTGAGATCAGTATGAGAGTAACCTCAAGGTTGGCTTAGTATGGACTTGAATGCTAAGTTAAAGCTCAGTGTGGAAAGGGCTTTCCTGTGGGGCACTGTGACTGGTAGCCTGCAGATTGGCTTACTGATTTGGCTGAATAACTAGACAGCTGTCTGATGTTTCACTTGAACAATTACGTTTTTGCCTATTTAATGTCTGACACCTACAGATTAGCTCACATACAATACATTTCTTACTGATTCAGCTGATTATCAGGAAAGCCATCTCACACATCTTTATCTATTTAATATCCATGTCCTGCGGATGGCTTTACACAGATTGCTTGTGAATTCTGATAATTGGCTGAAAAAGCCAGTAGATGAATTATCCCATCTATTTATTATCAAACCATAGGCATTGGTATTTGGGTTAAGGCAGGTACCAACCCTAGACATAGCACCAGACCACCACAAGGCACACTCAATATACATACCCCCGTGAAGCCAATAGAGAGCCACCAATTCAGATAACAAGCATACCTTTAGGGTATGGAAGGAAAACCAGTTTGGTCATAAAGAGTGACCAGGGCCAGGATTCAAACTTACAACTATGGCTTTGTGAGGCAGGAGCTCTTACCAACCCAACAATAAAAAGAATCATTTATATAATCCTCCATTATAGGTTTGTGAAATTTATTAGATGTTTTCTACTGCAAAACTACACACTGTACAGGTACACCTCAATAAATTAGAATGTCATTGAAAAGTTAATTTATTTCAGTAATTCAATTCAAAAAAGTGAAACTCATATATTCTATAGATTCATTACACACAGAGTGATATATTTCAAGCATTTATTTCTTTTCATTTTACTAATTATCGCCTACAGGTAATGTAAACCTAAAATTTACTATCTCAGAAAATTAGAATATTGTGAAAAAGTTCACTATTGTAGACTCATGGTGTCGCATTCCACTCAGCTAATTAACCCAAAACACCTTGAAAGGTGTCCTGAGCCTTTAAATGGTCTCTCAGTCTGGTTCAGTAGGCCACACAATCATGGGGAAGACTACTGACTTGACAGTTGTCCAGAAGATAGTCATTGACACCCTCCACAAGGAGGGTAAGCCACAAAACATCATTGCTAAAAAAGCTGGCTGTTCACAGAGTGCCGTATCCAAACATATTAATGGAAGAAAAAAATATGGCAGAAAAAGGGGCACAAGCAACAGGGATAACCGCAGCCTTGAGAGGATTGTGAAGCACAGTCCCCTGAAGAACTTGGGGGAGATTCACAAGGAATGGACTGCGGCTGGAGCCAGTGCTTCAAGAGCCACCACACACTGATGTATCTGGGACATGGGCTACAACCGTCACAGCATTCCTTGTGTCAAGTCACTCCTGAACCAGAGGCAACGTCAAAAGTACCTTACCTGGGCGATGGAGAAAATGGACTGGACTGTTGCTCAGTGGTTCAAAGTCCTCTTTTCAAATGAAAGTACATTTTGCATTTCATTTGGAAATCGAGGTCTCAGAGTCTGGAGAGACACAGAATCCAAGTTGCCTGAGGTTCAGCGTGAAGTTTCCACAGTCAGTAATGATTTGGGGAGCCATGTCATCTGCTGGTGTTGGTCCACTGTGTTTTATCAAGTCCAAAGTCAGCACGGCCATCTACCAGGAAATTTTAGAGCACTTCATGCTTCCCTCTGTTGACAAGCTGTATGGAGATGCTGATTTCATTTTCCAGCAGTACTTGGCACCTGCCTACCCTGCCAAAAGTGCCAATACCTGGTTTGATGACTATGGTATCACTGTACTTGATTGGCCAGCAAACTCTCCTGACCTAAACCTCATAGAACAGAGAATCTCTGGGGTATTGTCAAGAGAAAGATGAGACACTAGACCCAAAAATATAGACGAGCCAAAGGCTGCTATCAAAGCATCCTGGGCTTCCATAACCCCACAGCAGTACCACAGGCTGATCGCCTCCATACCACGCCGCATTGATGCAGTAATTCAAGCAAAAGGAGCCCCGACCAAGTATTGAGTGTGTACATGGACATACTTTTCAGTAGGCCAACATTTCTGTATTAAAAATCTTTTTTTTTTTTATTGGTCTTATTTAATATTCTAATTTTCTGACATACTGATTTTTTAGTTTTCATTACCTGTAAGCTATAATCAGCAAAATGAAAAGAAATATATCAGTCTGTG
>JANRMT010062849.1:8134764-8153859 GCA_026402145.1 Polypterus bichir lapradei
TGAAATAATTAAACTTTTTGATGATATTCTAATTTATTGAGATGTGCCTGTGGTGTTGGAGATATTCACTTTTGTTGAGATAAGCAACAATCATTCTTTTTTTGAAGCAGTGCTGTAGTGGGCCAGTAAGCCTATCCCTGCAGCAGCGGGTGCCAGGCTGGAGCCAAGTATGGACAGAGTGGTGGTCTGATTTATGGTCACTAATCACCCTAGCTGCAGATCTTTGAGAGGTAGTATGAAAACATCAGTGCCCGGAGAAAATGGACATAGCAAGAATGCAAAACTCCATCAGAGGCGTGAAGAAGCCGTGCTAACCATTGCGCCACCAGGCCACATTAGCAGATATACAGCACAGAATGCGTATGTTGGAATGTTGCTTCTGTTTAGATTAGTTTCTAATGTTCTTTGCTCTGTTTTACAAATGTAGGCTCATTACCAACACTGAGATGAGTTCCAGTTTAAGAAGAGTCTTTTATACACATTGTTATTTGAAACAAATTACATTCAGAATTCTACACAAAAAAGCAGTTAATAGTCAAGTAAAACAACATTGAAAAATAATGAAACACATTACGTGAAATACAGAGAAACCCATAAATTATTGCTTTTTTGCCACTACAGTACAAGACACAGATTTTTTTTTAACAAAACAGTGTAACAATAACAATATTGTTCTTTTTTTGTCGACAAGACAGTAAAGAGCTGGGTGCATTTTCAAGAGCCTATTCACCTTCTGATTCGGCCATTAATGTGCAGCCTCTTCTTTACTTTCTAAGCAAATGTCTTCCACTTACCTAAGTGCTTCTTTTTGCTTTTACCAGACTGATATGAACGGGTTTACTTCGCTGGCTTACATCCAGCAAGGAGGCAGCAGTGACTTTCCTTTTTGTGGTTCATTTACAATGAGCCCCACTATTTCCACAACAGAAAGCAAGCAGATCCACGGAGTACAAAGAGCTGCATTCACAGAGCCTTGAAACGCTGAGGCGTGAGTTTCGGGTATTATGTGTTAGCATGCAGATCCTTTTGTGATTTCCTTCAAGTACATAGGCAGTGTCAGCATCTGTCAGAAGATGACACAAATTTGGGACTGTTGTTATCAGATTATATCTTGTACATTTACTTTTGAATGAATACTATATATCAATACTAGCAAACATTTTGAAATGTATAACGTGAGCTAAGGGGCAAAGCACACGCATTATGAATGCCATCAGTGCAAACAAGGAATAGGAAAGGAATTTACGTTTACAGTTCTTGTAAAGTGAAATCAAAAATTTTGAAATAAAATATTGCAGTTATCCAAGACGGGTACATGCTGTCAGTATAAACGTTTCACATCTTTGGTTAAATAACTGCATTCATTTATTTAGTCAGTTAGTTTTTGGCTGTGGTTCTAATGCTGTAACGAATAGGAGACCCCTGATAGGCAGAGCAGTTCAAGCTGAGTCACTTACTGCCTGTGTGATAACTGGTGTGTAGTAAGATGTATATAATGCTAAAGTATTTTACCCACAATGCCTCTCATAAAAAGGGTACAGTCAGTGGGTGGTTCATTCCAGTTTACTGTACTTGAGTTAAGTACGAGACTGACATTTATGAGCGTCTCCAGCTGTTCCTAACTAAAAGACAGAAAAAAGAAAATGAAACCACCAAGATTCAGCAGACTACTGACATTGACATGCTGCTCAGAAAGATACAGCAGAAACAAAAATTTGCCCGATATTGTCAATGCTCCAAGCTGAAAACCTCGAAAGTGGTCAAAGGTCCAAGCCTCCATGATACTGCGCGTGATAAATAAAGCTCATCTGAAAATAAGGGAAGGATAGAGAGAACCTTGGTTTTCCATATCATTCAGACGAGTCGCGATTCGTTGAGTGAGGCTCTATTGTAAGTTTCTTCTCGTCACAAATGTGGGAAGGGAAATGCCCCGTTGTGATCGTTATCCCCACTGCTCCCCTGAGGGATTAAGTGAAGCACAAACACTTCTGGTGGGAAGTAATAATTCAAAATGCAGAGCCTAATTTATTGTGATAGCAGCCCTAGATGGGATGAGGCCTTCCATTTCACTTTTTAACAGATACACCCTTATAAGGCTTTTCAAAGACATTTACAATGCATTTAGAACATTAAATATACATTTAAAAGTATAACATTTAACAGATTCAACAAACATTTTACTTGTATGAGAAAATGCACCCAGTTTCCCCAACAGACACTAAAATGCTATACAAACGTGATAATCTGACGACGTGTTCCTTAAATCGGTGCTCTGCCTCTGAACGGTTCTCAATCTGAATGGAGCTGCAGAGCGTCAGGCTAAGTCCAGCCTGCGCCATTCATCTGAACCTCTTGGACCAAGTGACTCCACTTCTGACATTCTGAAAAAGGCAATCTGCAGTTTCAGGTAGCTTTTACGAATTTAGCCAACATCCTTCACTTACACTGTGTAGGCGTCAGGACTTAAAACAGCAGTCAAAGTGTCATGTAATTACGAATAAAAAGCACTGAGCAAATCCACAACGCTAGAGCCTGGTCTGCCAGATTTGCCTGTTTAAAAATGTTACTTGCAGTTACGTCCCCAGCCAGTATGATGCATGTTTAAAAGCTGAAAGCAACTTAAACGTTACATTACATTCTGAGCATATTCTACTTGACTCTAGGGAATCTAGTCTATTTTCTGGCAGTAAATAATAGATACACATGCAGAATCGTGTCCTTTTCTGGCTACACTTCTTACTTTACAAAGAAAATTTCCATATATACACCTTCTATTCCACAAACAATGCAAAATACAAAAGTTAAAATGTTTACTTTTATTTTCTTTATACTGTTTACTCTGGCCTACTTTAATGTTAAGATCTTTCCTATCATTTTATCTGAAACACAAAAGGTAGGTAGAATGTTAAAAAAAAATATATATATATATACAACAAACATGGAAACCAAGTTATGAAATGACTAATAATCTGGAACAAAATGATTGGTGTTTTCTAAAAAATGGGATATTTGATATTTTCAGGGTGATTTTAATTTTGCCAACTGCTTCTTGAAATGCGATTTGTACGTATACTTTTATTATTTGGCCCGTCATATGTACTGGATTTGTTTGTGCGCACGTATTTATAGCTGGTGTTGGTAACACTTCTTTAAGGTAAAGTACATAAACACAAAACCTAAATACATCTGTATCTCTGTAAAAATGTACACAAAAATGTAAACACACATTGGTCACCTGTTACCGTCAAGTGCCACACATCACTGCACAATACTCTCCCTGTTTTTACATGTTAAACATGCATTTTACATCTGATGTATTACATGTTTTTTTTTTTTTCCATTTGTTCAAGGTATAATTACAAAACATCTAAAATGTGTATACATTTTTAGGGGGAATTGCGTATGTTTATAGTGTGTGTGTATGTATATACTGCATTTAATAGGCATAGTGATTTAGATTATTATGTGAATTTGTTTTTCAGTTTTATGCTCCCTAGTTCCACAAATATTTGATTCTTTTGTAAAGAGCTGTATATACTAAACCTCTGTGAGTAAAACAAACTCCGATCAAAACTTCTTAAGCTAAATTTTTTTTTTTATAAATCACATCTATTAGGTTTTTGAAATGTGAAACAGAAGTTACTTTTACACAAAGGTCCCTCTGCTCAGTCTTGAATAAACTTTCAAGCTATGCTGCATAACAAAATACAATCAAACAAGCAAATTAAAAAACAAAAAAAAAAAAACAATGCGAGAAAGTGCTTCGGATGAAAACAGTATGTGGACTTGGCCTTCAAGAATGCAACAGTACCCATGAGCTCAGCTTTATAGTCTTCTGCGCTTAGAGAACCACTACTCACCCTAGTCTGGTATTTGCATTTGTCTGATTATTCATGCAACATATCTTAAATAAGATATGAAAAGAACAAAATAATGCCCTTTTAATTAAATAATTTTGGTAGAGCTTCTGGGCGTCTTGTTGGAATGATCTTCTGTTTCGGTGGCTTGGCGTCCTCTTCTTCTTCAGTCTCGCTCTCACAGACATGTACCACGACACTGGGGGTTGACTCTGTCCCTGCATGAAGCTCATATTTCTCTCCTATGGAGAAGAAAACAATATAACACATTGCAAGATGATTCCCTCTTAATAAGTACAGGGTGAGTCAAAATTATGTTAACATTTGAATAGCGGAAACAATTTATTACCAAAACATACTTCATATGTGCAAGGTGATTTACAGGAATGTCTCAACCGCTTCGCCATCATGTTCAACACATGTACCATATGTGGCACATAAATTGTCCCCAAAATTGTATACAAGTATATACATAGCAGTACCGTTAGTGTTAACATAATTTTGACTCACCCTGTATTTGTTTTAACTGAGAGAACAAGTTGTATTCAAGGTTCTCCTTCCTTTTGTAAACTCTTTGCTTGCTTATTATTTAATGTGAAATAGGTAGCCCAGTTACTGTTAGAACTTTTTTCTTACTACTAGGGGGCTTCACTCGCCAACCCCCCTCGCAGGCCCTACGCACTTAGTAATTTCCCAGATATGCCGCTTGCGACGAATTGTGCTGTGCTTTTGGATAAACACGAATATCAACTCTGTCTTTGATATCTCCCTCTTTTGAAACTATTATCACTGACAATTCGTCACATGTTGGTTTATTATACAGTATATGCGAGCGTGATCTTTCGGATTCTTGAATATAGAAATCCAAGAAAACTTCGTCTGTGTTTTTCAGATAAATTTCGTGTAAAGTGCGATACTTTTGGATTTATGGATCTGTATCCATTATTGGCTGTAGAATTTCTAATACATCTTATCGTTTAACACTTTCGATTCCACATTGCATCACTTCTCCGTGATCATAAATATAAACCTGACTGAATTGTGCTTTCTTTGAAATTAAACTTGTAGTAGCTTTAATTGTTGCAGGACCACAAATTCTCATAGCGTATGGTCCTTAATTGTGTAAATCTACGTTTTGAGCACTGAATGATGCAAATGCGAACAGATTAATGTAGATGTGGATATTTTGCCTGTAGAGTTTGTGGGTTTCAGTTTCACCAAACAACAAAACTTTTAATTATCGCGGATAGACCTCTTCATTGGGAAGAAACACTACTTTTCCCTGATGGCAACACGAATTAGACAATCTACAAGTCTTCGACTTAAACTTTAAAGCCGAACAATATCTACATACTTCTGTCATATGACCTATGTCCATATATTCAATCTCTTTTCGCTGTTCTGGTATTTCACCGAGTAATTTCTGTTTGTTAGTGCTAATGCAATGTTTACTATCAGTTTTTTGAGACTTTCCAATTTTAGTATTTTCATTATCTCTAACCTGCTCTGCATGGGTATCGCGCCAACATTTTTGAACCTGTTTACGATGTTCTATTTTGTCTTCTACTCTTTGGCTTTTATTTCCTGACCCCGCTTGGACCTGCTAGGTTTTCAGTTACACTTTGTCTGGGCTGATTAGATAGATAGATAGATAGATAGATAGATAGATAGATAGATAGATAGATAGATAGATACTTTATTAATCCCAAGGGGAAATTCACATAATCCAGCAGCAGTATACTGATACAAAGAAACAATATTAAATTAAATAGTAATAAAAATAAAAACAGTATGTGGACTTGGCCTTCAAGAATGCAACAGTACCCATGAGCTCAGCTTTATAGTCTTCTGCGCTTAGAGAACCACTACTCACCCTAGTCTGGTATTTGCATTTGTCTGATTATTCATGCAACATATCTTAAATAAGATATGAAAAGAACAAAATAATGCCCTTTTAATTAAATAATTAATTTTGTTCTTTTCATATCTTTTCATATCTCATTCAGTACCTGGCACTATAGTGCATCACACCTATTCGATTATCTCCTCCCCTAGACTCCTAGTAATGGTTTGTACATTTTTTAGCACAATTCTCTTTCTGAACAGTAGAGGGCATTGTTACACCAGAGGAGAACTTGAGTGCTCTTAGCAATAGCTGAAAAGAATAAGGGCGCAACCCGTGTAAATGCCACAGGAGACTTGAGTGTTAAAGTTTGGAAATTACTGTCTTTTTAAGGCATGGGACATACTAACTACCAGCATAAACAAACAAATTTAGAGATTTTCAAAGTTGAGCCATGGGAGACATTACAATTAACAATGAGAATAAAATTAGTAACAGCTATCTGTTCATTTACTTAATTATATAATACAAGCAATAAGGAAAACTCCTTTAAAAGCATGCTTTCTATTAAACAGCAGCATAGTTCTAAACATTGATCAGAATATCTGAAAATAAGGAGCTGGATTACTGCATTTAATGCTGGCTATCTCAGTGAATCTGTTTACTCTAAATACATACCCGGCCCCAGCTTGGCAACAGCACACAGCAAATCATAATTGATGACCGGTGTTGCATCCTCAATCTGACTCCAGCCCACTGGTGGGGAGGCGGGTGGCGAGATGAGGAACTGTTTGACAGGCTGAGGAGGTGCCAAGTAAGATTTGTCCATGTCTTCACTGGTGTTCTGCACCTGATTTATGAAAATAAACACAAGGAGATCAGGAGAAAAGTCAGAACAAAAGCCTTCACCACTAAACACCTGACTGATATGCAATAGAGCACACAGCCATATGCAGGAAAAAAATGATTAAATACAGAAGAATTGTGAGTCAGGGTTTAATTAAAACATTACTGACCTAGAAAGTGGTGTTCTGTAGGCACAAAAAAGTAGTTAATATCAAGCACCAGGCTATAAAGCATTCCAAAGCAAGAGAGGAAACCGGTCCAGAATGCACACAAGTGAACCAGTGTGATTTTGTAGGCCATTGCCAGCAGATGTCACTCTGCCATAATGTTCTTAATCAAACACATATTAGCCTTCTTGATAACAGATGTGAAAAAGCCTGGGACAGGTGCTGGCTTTACCTGTGCAAAGTAAAGTTTGAGTTTTTTCCCATTAAACTCTGATTCATGAAGCTCTATTCTGGCTCTGGCTGCGGTTTCTGGTGTGCTGAAGTTGATTCGCACCCTTCTAAAGCTTTTGAAGAGCTGGAATGTGACATGTTCGTCATAGATTCGGAAGAGAGCCTCAAATCGTTCCTAGAGGGAATAACACAAAATTCAGAAATGAGTATCCAGCTACTCAACCTTCACTTTTGAAAAGAGTGAATGAAACATCTAAACAAGTTAAGGAAACAAATTCAGACCAGATGTAAAAACTACAGCTTAAAATTTTTCTACAATGTAAAGTTGATTTGGAAAGAGCAGGACTTGATCCATAGTTCTAAACATTGATCAGAATATCTGAAAATAAGGAGCAGGAAATATTCCATTGATTATGTAATCAGCTGCACCTTGTAATAGAAAATAGAAGCTAGAAAGGCAAAAGAGACAAATGTGTTTGTTCATAGATTATTCTTTCATCCAAAGGTTTTTAGAATTTTTTAGAACAATGAACTACTACTTACCAGTGGCATACCTACATTAATGACAGGTGGAGCTCTTCTTCCAAAGTGCAAGAAGTTAAGTAAGTAGTAAACTTGCCTCAATAAGGAATATGGTATTATATATTATTATTATTTATGTAATGATATTATATTATGAGTATTTGTTTACATTTCTGCTTTCCTAATATTTGATGCTGATGTTGAGATATCTTGTAATACTGTCTGTCATTGGGTGGTTGTACAGTATGACAAAGTAATACAGTATGCAGATCTTCATTTTGTGTCTTTTTTTATGGCATTTTTTGGCTAACATTTTATCATCACAGTTGCTGGTGGCCTAATAAATTCTGAAAACTAGAGCTTCATCTACACATAAAGCTTACTGCATCCTTTGCTGCCCTCCATGGCCATTACAACCCCTTCAGTTTTGCACTGCCCCTTTATTGCAGCTCCAGCGATCTTTTCTTTATCGCATCCTCACACACATTCCTACCACCATCTCCGTCTCACAATGCTCACTTGGCCTCAGAGGTAATAGCATCTGTACTCACTTTCCCTAACTCTGTCAGTCAATCCGAGCCAGGATCTCCTTATTTACTGGCGGCCATGTACGAGTACATAGACCAGTGGATTTAAGCAGGTCTCAAGAGTGCTGCTCTTTAAGTGTGTGTTCATCTCTCTGTCTGCCACATCCCCCTCTCATTCACTCTTTGTCAAACATCCGGATGGCTCTGAGCCTTCTGACAGAATCTCTCTTAATAGGCTTTTGTTACCTCCACCAGAATTTTCATGACAAAAACACCCCTACTGCCAATATGAACCACACATCTCTTAACGAGTGAATGATTATAAATTTACTTGTTAGATCGGTCTGGCAGATTTACACTCCAGTGGCATCTGAATCATGGTTGTTTTAGTTCACACACTTCAGATACTGTATATGCCTAACTGAATGAAGCAAGAGATTTCAATACAGTTTGTGTCTGTCATGCCCAGGATGTGGCACAATTTTCAGATTGCTGTGCTTGTCTTCTAACAGAAATGAATGTTATTACTCACCATAAACATTTTTTACCCACAATTCTTTTTAAATTTAGTATAAAATTTTCAACCACATCTGATTTTTCATATTTTAGGGTGTTATAACATATTCTTCATTGTGCTGGTGTCCCATTCATTTATGCCTTGTGCCCAGTGACACCAGTACAGGTTATGCTCTCCTTTGGGTTGAAATTCGATTGACATACTTGAGAATGCTATTGCATACAGATACAAAGTATTGAACTGCTCTCCAGTGACCACCTAAACAGATGATCGTGCAAACAGTGGTCTTCACAAGACACAGAATTAGATGAATGAAGTCCACTGTAAGAGAATTGTGTTTCTGGGACAAAAACACCACTTAGAAATAACACAGAACTGGGCAACGTCATACAGAATGCCTTCATAATTTCCTTTGTGTGCCAGTGTGGGTAGTACAAGGGTCACCAGGGAGTGTTATGTTGTGTATGTGTGCTGGGTGCCCTGGAAGGACAAGAGATAGGAGCACCCATATGTAGAAGAGAGAGATGACACCTAGGCAGAAGCACATAGTGCTTTCCCGGGATGCTGAAGAGCTGGTGACCCATCTGTAGGCAGGTATATGTGTTGTTCCTATAAAAGAGAAGGAAGCCAAGCAGGGAATCCGAGTAATACAGGCCACATGGTCCCAGAAGGGAATATTTGGGACTGTGTTGTTGTTGTAAAAGACCAGGTGGCATGGATGCTGCCAGGGAGATCCAGACTTGTAAAGGCAACTAAAGGGCAACTAACAGTTCAGCGGTGCAAGCTGCCTGAGGGAGTTCTAGCCTTATGTTCCTGGAGCAAATACAGGGTCAACACCAACCCAAGAAATGATGGGGTGGTATATTTTAGTCTGGAGTAGAGACAGTTGGTGACAAAAGCTCAATTGATGGGAGGATAACAAGGGAGTGATTGTGTGTAGTATTATGGTGGGTAAGTGGGTGAGCTATCTTGCAGGACAAATGAGGGTAGGCCCTGAAGGACAGCCAAGTTTTGGTTTATTTATTTGTACTTTTCTCTACCCCAGTTGTGATGTTTACACCTTTGGATTATTTAATGAAGGTTGTGCACATATTATTTGCAAGTTTTGCTACAATTTAAAACTATTATTTTTATATTTATATAACCTGCGGTGGGCAGGCACCCTGCCCGGGGTTTGTTCCCTGCCTTGTGCCCTGTGTTGGTTGGGATTGGCTCCAGCAGACCCCCGCAACACTATAGTTAGGATATAGTGGGTTGGAAAATGGATGGATGGATAACATTTATGCCACCATTTTGTGTACTGTTTACTCCGCGTTCAGTCGCCATTTTGTACATTTTTCAAATGGTTCCAGAACAGGGCAACGTCATACAGAATGCCTTCATAATTTCCTTTGTGTGTCAGTGTGGGTAGTACAAGGGTCACCAGGGAGTGTTATGTTCTGTATGTGTGCTGGGTGCCCTGTAAGGACAAGAGATAGGAGCACCCATATGTAGAAGAGAGAGATGCCACTTGGGCAGAAGCATGTAGTGCTTTCCCGGGATGCTGAAGAGCTGGTGACCCATCTGTTGGGAGGTATGTGTGTTGTTCCTATAAAAGAGAATGAACATATGATGACTGTAAAGCTTTGTGGTCACAGATCACCATGTTCGTTGCATTATGGTGTCATCTTCGAGCGCCTATACTTAGCAATGGTGTGGAAGCCATCACTGTACAAGCCTGAATTACCTGAACTATTATTACGTGTGCTATTTTCCAATGAAGAGTCCTTGCAAAGTCCCTCTTCTGTATTTTTTGATTTAATGCTTACACTTTGACTCTTTGGTTGGCTAGATCTTTTGGTTTCTGATTCTGGCATGGCTTTAGGCTTTGGTTTGTTCCTGCATCTTTGGGGCTATCAGGCAGAGTGGTGGCTCTGAGGCTAGGGATCTGCACTGGCAATCGGAAGGTTGCCGGTTCGAATGCCATAAATGCCAATAGGGACTCTGCTCTGTTGGGCCCTTGAGCAAGGCCCTTAACCTGCAATTGCTGAGCGCTTTGAGTAGTGAGAAAAGCGCTATATAAATGTAAAGAATTATTATTATTATTATTCCTCACAACTAAGCTGTGGCCATTTTTTGTGGGCAGAGTACAATGCATGTAGTCATCTCTCCCTTCTGTTATTTTTTCAGAAAACATTTTTATGTTTTTTATTCTGTTCAAAGTAAAAGGTTCACGTTACTGACAACCAGCTTTAAGGGGATGTGTAAAAGTGCATTGCCAAGACATTGACAGTTCTACAAAGTGCAGTGGTGTAATACAAATGCAAAACTGAGCTTCCATGTTAGAAACGAACTTATCAGGAAGGGCATCAATATGCTTATAGGAGCTCTTCCATGGCAAAGTTAGGCGGCAGTATCCACATAGCAGTAATGTTCTGGGTGCATAATACTGTAAATCTCACCATCTTGTACAAGTGATAAAGAGAAAGCTACTGTTTAAAAACACTCACCTGGAATATTATAGAAGGCATGTGAAAGACTGAAACAAAATTAAAAAAAAAATCTAGACTTTTTTTGCTTATTTGGTACTACTTTTACCACAAGTAAATGCCCTATGGGTCACTGGTTAGTGCTGCTGCCACAAATCTCTAGTGCCCTGGGTTAAATTTCCAGCACAGTTTGTGTGGTTTCCCTTATCAACTTTTGTGTTTTCTCTGGAGACCCTTATTTCCTCGTACATCCCAAAAACAAGCACAATAGGCTGACAGGTGACTCTAAATTGTTTCTCGATGAGTAAATATGCCTGCAGTGGACTGGCACTGGCTGCTAGGTTAGGCTGTGGCAGCCGGTATTGGAATAAGTTGGTTTGGAAAATGAATTATTAAGAATAATACCACATATTATCCTGAGAATATTATCCCCTACTGTGCCATGTAGCTTTGGCATCATTATCATCATCATCATCCTATGGAGAGGTTTCTTTATATTTGGGTGTGAAAAGTTCAGAAAATGGAAAGTAAAATGAACGCAAAAATGCACATCATGTAGCTGGATAGAAGCTGGAGTTTGACAGAAGATTAATTTTTTCTGGCAGGAGACCCAAAGTCATGCTAATGTGGCTTAAAAATAAAAAAATTAAAGTCCTAAAAGTACCCAAACATAATATGATGCAAAATTCAATGAGGAGGATGTGGCAAAAGTTACAATGTGCTGCTGTCTATAGATCCTGATCCAGCATTTAAGTGCTTGAACAATTTAACAAAAAAGGGAGGAGAATTACAGTGTCGAAAAAGAAAAGCCAATTGAGACTTGCTTTTAGAAATTTATTGCTATAATTTTCACCAAAGCAGACACTAACCAGTAAAGACTTGAGAAAAGAATGTTATCTTTGGGTTTTTGTGTGTGTCTATATTATTTGGAGAATTTTATTCCTGTTTGCATTATAGGGTTTTTGTGTTTATTAGTGTCATAAAAGCCCAGTTTAATACAATAACATTTCTCATATAATATGATTAATGTTTATCGCCACAGTGTGATGTTACAAAGGGAAACCACTTGAAAGTCGACTGGTATTCAAGGAAGAGTGTTAAATAAAAAAGAGCTGTAACTCTAAGGTAGTAGCAGTACACAACCAAGCAGAGGATATTTTTTAGAATAGCAGTAACAATCCTGTTTTCATTCTTGCTAAACAAAGGACTACAACAATGCAAATCACGTCTAAAAATTTAGGCGACTTTACATCCTTTGAGGCATTCATTTTAAATATTAAAACAGATTCCAGCACAATTATAGCGCTAGTCTACTGACCACCAGGGCCATATTCATTGTTCATGACTGAATTTAGCAACCTTCTATCTGATTTGGCTATAAATTATGATCACGTAGTACTGATGGGGGATTTTAATGTACACATTGATATGGAAACTGACACTTTTAGCAAATGTTTTACTTATTTGTTAAATTCAGTAGGATTTTGTCAGAATGTCAAAGGTCCAACTCATAATCATAACCACAAATTAGTTTTAATTATAACTTACAAAGTTGAAATTCAGAATTTAAATATTACTCCATCAAATGAAGTTATTTCCGATCACTTCTTAATTACATTTGATTTAGTCCTGCCCTTGCCAACGCACTCACAGATTAAAACAAAGACAGTGCGACATCTAGATTGTAATTATGTTTCAGAATTTATAGATACTTTGAGTAAGTCGAGTGTAATTGTGGAAAACCATTTAGATCAGTTAACATCAAATGTAAACATAGAAAACAATTTAGATCAGCTCACATCACATTATAATGTGACCTTGAAAGATGCTCTGGACGCAGTGGCTCCCCTTAAAACAAAAGTGATCAAAGCACATAGAAACTCTCGCTGGTATAATGAAAACACTCGCGCTCTTAAATTAGAGTGTTGAAAACTGGAGTGCAGATGGAGAACAACAAAGCTGTATGTCTTTGAAATTGCATGGACAGAGAGTGTTAAAAAAAAATAAAAAAGCCCTCTTTAAAGCTCGCTCAGAATACTATTCTACAGTAATAGACAGCAATAATAAAAATCCTCGGGTACTGTTTAGAACAGTTGCTAAATTAACAAATGGAAATTCAGATCTACAGTGCAAAATATCAACAGATATTAGCAGTACAGACTTTATGAACATCTTCAATGAGAAAATTAAAAATATCCCAGATATTTTAAAAAGATCCCAGATCTAAGCATCACAGTACAAACCAAATACTAGCTTAGCAGACCCTGTCTCACATTGCATTCAGCACTTTAATAATTTTAATCCTGTAACTGAGCAGGAAGTCTTAACTTTAATTTCTAAAATGAACCCCACTACTTGTTCCCTAGATCCAGTGCCAACAAAACTAATAAAAAATGCAATGGATGTTCTTGCAGCGCCTATTCTAAACATTATCAGTAGTTCATTATTGCATGACACAGTACCTGATGCACTAAAAATGTCAGTCCTTAAACCATTACTTAAAAAGTCAGACCTAGACCCACACATACTAAATAAATAGGCCTATTTCAAATTTACCCTTTCTCTCTAAAATACTAGAAAAAGTAGTCGCCAATCAGCTTCAGTCACACCTTATGCATTACAATTTGTTTGAGAAATTCCAGTCTGGTTTTTGCACTGGTCATAGTACAGAAATGGCACTAACATGGGTTGTAAATGACATTCTGATATCCTCTGATGAAGGAAACTCCACTTTAATTATGTTGTTAGACTTAAGCGCAGCATTTGACACCATTGACCATTCTATTTTACTGCACAGGCTAGAAAATGATGTTGACCTTACAGGCACTGTGCTCGCTTGGTTTAGTTCTTATTTATCAAATTGATTCCAATATGTACAGAAATGTGCTGACAGTACTCCATCATTATTCACAGAAGTGAGATATGGTGTCCCATAGGGTTCAGTACTGGGACCTTTACTATTCTCAATTTACAAGCTTCCACTGGGATCTATCATTACGAAATATAATATTAATTTTCACTCGTATGCAGATGGCACCCAGTTATACCTTTCATTTAAATCAAATGAAGTTTCTCTGATGTTGTCTTTAATTAGTTGTGTTAGTGAATTAAAGGAGTGGATGGATGAGAACTACTTGTCTTTAAATACAGATAAAACAGAGATGTTAATTGTTGGATGAAATGACACTGATCACAACAATATTCTGTCATTTAACTCAGTTGGAATGATCATTAATTTTACTGAATCAGCCCTCAATCTAGGAGTTCTCTTTGACTCTAGCATGTCATTTAAAGCGCATATTACAAAGTTGTCCAAATCATGTTTCTTCCATCTTAAAAATGTTGGGAAATTAAGGCGCTTTCTAAATAAACAGGATTCTGTGAAATTAATTCATGCATTTATTTCTAGTAGGATTGACTACTGCAATGCGGTGTTCACTGGCTGTTCAAACTGTTCTTTATACAGCCTCCAGTTAATCCAAAATGCTGCTGCAAGAATTATTACAAGAACAAGAAAATACGAACACATAACTCTGGTTCTTAAATTCTTACACTGGCTCCCTGTTAAGTTTACGACAGATTTCAAAATCCTCCTTTTAACATATAAAGCATTAAATGGCCAAGGTCTGCCTTACTTGTCTGAACTTATCATGACTTACAAACCAGAGTGCACATTAAAATCTCCAGATGCTGGTCTTCTTATTTTATTAATTTTTGGAAGCATAACAGTGGGAAGTCGAGCTTTTAGTTACAAAGCCCCTAAACTGTGGAATGGTCTGCCAACTACTATAAGCGGTGCCCCTTCGGTCACAGCTTTTAAATCCCGGCTGAAGACTCACTACTTCAGTTTAGCATATCCTGACTAGAGCTGCTGATTAACTGTACAGACTGCATCTCTGTTGTTTAGTCATTAGCACTAAAACGTAAGTAACATGATAGTTATAATTGGATACTAACCCTCACCTATTCTGTTTCTCTTCTTGGTACGCAAATGTGGCACTTGCAAAGTTGTTTTGCCTGCCTAAGGTAAAGTCATCCCTGATGGAGGATAGTAGGAATCGTGGGAAAGAGGGGTACTTTCATCGGATTAACGCTATTTCAGCTGTGGAATGGCCAAATGGGGGAGGCAGCTTGATAGATGAGGTCTCCAGGACTCTAAACAAATCCAAATCATATTATGTGATATCATCTACTGTTAAATTCTACTCCGTACTTCTAAAATGTTTATTTTTATACTGTATTGAGGATTTGTTCTCTTCTGTGTATTGTATTGTATTGTATTGACCCCCTTCTTTTTAACACCCACTGCATGCCCGATGTACCTGGAAAGGTGTCTCTCTTTGAACTGCCTTTCCTAAGGTTTCTTCCATTTTTTCCCTACAAGGTTTTTTTGAAAGTTTTTTCTTGTCTTCTTAGAGAGTCAAGGCTGTCAAGAGGAACGGCCTGTTAAAGCCCATTGCGGCACTTCTTGTGTGATTTTGGGCTATACAAAAAATAAATTGTATTGTATTGTAAAGAGGAGACCCCTCTAAATTAAACCACAGAGGCAGAGTAAGTTAGGATCCCAAAAATTCTAGGAGTCATTGGCAGATTCATTTTCTCAAGCACCCCCACTTTTTTGGTATTACTTCTTACAGAACTCTTCAGTTAGGGAAGACAAAGCCAGACTTGGCCACAAAAGCTTTTGATTAAGGAATTTCTATTAGGGAGAATTCCTAGGCTAGCCCAAGGGGCTAAAAGCTTAAATATTTTAAGGATGATTATGTAATTAAACTGGGGTGACCACCACTTCATTCCAAAGCATACTCAATTAAGAGATTAAGTACTGCACTTGAAGAAACAAAATATTCTGTGGAAGTTGAAAAGAAAACAACAAATGTAAATAATTAATGGGCTTTGGATTCTATTCAGAACAACGTGACACCAAGAGAACTTCCAAGACTAATCAGGAAATGGCCAAATGTCAAGTTGAGCAGCCATCTGCCAAGCATTACACTGCTACTGTGTCACTGGAAAAGGGACAACATGTTATGTTATACTGCTTTGCATGCTGATTTTTTTTTTAACAACTTTGACAAAGATATATTTCCATTAGGTAAAATAATCTTTTTTTGGAATGCCAAAGTTGTAACTTTTGTAGACTGAAACAGCATTGCAAGTCGTTCAAGACAGATACTAATACAATACACAATATATTAAAATATTGTTTTGGAAAATTCAATGTATTACAAATGCAGGATTATTTTTTAGCAATACCAAAAGACGTCAATGCTGTGCCTTAAACATGACATTTACCTACTGTATTATGGCTTTCTGATATTATTAAAGGCCCATCTCACCCCAACCCAGTGTATTAAGTTCCTGCTTGGAATGGTTTTCCTGTGTTAATTCCACAGCATCTGTCTGTCACTTAGTGTTTGAATAAAGATCTGTAGTGGGGGAAAAAAATAAATCACCAGACTCATTTCCTGTCAGATGTGTGTTGTGGTTCTTCTGGTAGTACAACACCCTGTTTACCAGTTATGATTGCATCAAGGAGACAGCTATGCCTTGTACATTCATCCATTATACTTGGAGTGAGGATATCCTCAGCTTCATGTGCGGGAGGGAGTCAAGAAACAAGAAAGGACAGCTGCTGGGAAACAGAAGGGCTTGGATTCCACTGTAGTGCCTTTTCCTTTGAAGAAAAGACAGTAAAGCTACATGATGATACATTCTGTTGCGTCTTTGTGTAGAAAATATGCAGCTGGTCACAGTTTAAAAAGCACACTGTGCTTCTCCACTGTGAGAGCTTTTAATATATAATTGATTTTACATGGGTGCTGCAGGTTACCTGCATTAAAAAGCTGGATGAATAAGTGTGAACAGGGGTTTAGGGAGCAGTATTCTTCGTATTCTCTCTAAACCTTTAAAAACCCCGTAAAGACTCTCTTTTTACTGAGTTTTGCTTTTTCAGATTTTAAAATTCTATGCAAATATTAGCATCAGTTTTGCAAAGCTGTATGCTAAATGAAACTTGGCTGTTTTGCTCATCACAACTTAATAGTATTAAATCCTTTGTTGGGCTGACCAGAATATTGTTAAAATAACCTTTAGGAAGTAAAGCCATTTTCTGGCATTTATTTGACTGCATCACACAAAATGTTCTAACAGATGGATCAACAGTGTGTTAGTGTTTCTGTTGCAATGCAATGCAGTGTCTCTCTCCAACATCCACTGTTGCAAGCCAGCAGCTTTTCAATTCTGCTGAAGCATTAGATTTTATTTAAGAACTTTTTAAAGTACATGCTTTTTATTAAGCTCGATAAATAACATGGGGAGAAATGTGTTTTTTAGAAGAGGCTCATTAAGTCAATACACAGATAAATAAAAATAGGTATACACACCCACACAGACACACAAAGGTCCAGAAGAATGGAAGAGGAAGAACGTTAAAAAGAAAGAAACACTTCTGACTTTATAGGCACAGTCCCAGTGAGGCATTATGCAGGCATAGTGCTGTTGGTATAAAGGAGCCCTATTTGCGTTTATTGACACACTTTTGGTGGATAATTTGTTGGATGAAAGTCCTCAGTGTTAGTGTGTCAGAGGGAGGGTGTGCAACATTGTTCATAATGCCTATCAGTTTTGTTTTAATTCTCTCCTTCACTGTTACTTCCAGGAGTTCCAGAGTGTGTCCCATAACTAATCCTGCTTTTTTTAATTAGCTTGTTGATTCAGTGGGCTTCTCCTGAAGTGATGTTACCAGCCAAGCACAACACTGCGCAGAAAATCACACGGGCAATCACAGAGTTATAGAACATGTGAAGGATATCATTAACCACATTAAAAGAGTGTAGCCTCCTAAGAATAAAACAGTCTGCTCTGCCCTTTCTTATGTAGTTCCTCTATGTTATGAGACCAGTGCAGGCTGTCATTGATGTGGACCCTCAAGTACTTACTAGGGCAGGGGTGGGCAGATTCAGTCCTGGAGGGCCGCAGTGGCTGCAGGTTTTTGTTCCAACCCAGTTGCTTAATCAGAAGCACTGCTCAAGTAACACTTCTGCTTCACTTTAGTGGCCTCGCTTGTTAAGATTTTGAACCCTTAATGCTTATTTTAGTCTTAAACAGCTGTAGTCTTGGTTTTTAATTGCTCCTAATTAGCAATAAGATGCAAATGACAAAAGAAACTAGCATTTCTCCATTTAGCTTGTTTCCATTTACACCTGTGTTTATTTATCGTGCACTATTGGGTTTACTTAAATACTTGGAAGGAAAGTGAATAGAAAAAAGTGAAGCACTGAGAATAACTCATCTGTTTTAGACTTCAAATCATTTGGATGATATCCTTAGAAAGGAAACAAATCTAGGATATGAGAATGACCTGACATGGCAGAGTTAAAGCACTAACAAGCCATGAAATTAAATAATTGGCAAGAATTGTTTTTTAATTAAATAACTGGGTTGGAACAAAAACCTGCAACCACTGCTGCCCTCCAGGACTGACTTTGCCCACCCGTGTATTAAGGGGTCACTACCTCTACATCCGCTCCTTGAGTAGTGACCACCAGACATAGAGGTTCTGGCACAGTGAAAGTCAATAACCAGTTCCTTGGTTTTGCTGATGTTTAGTTGAAGACAATTTTATATATATACAGATATACGCATGGGAGGCAGCTAAAGGGCTTGAGTGAACACAGTTCAGAGGCATGCCAGGATGTGGCAGAGTGCACTGACTCTTTTTCTCTCTTGCCTGTAGACCATTCCCGGGGGATTCCACCTGGCTCTCTTGACGTCACTTCCGGGACCGAGCCAATGGAGGTAGACCTTACCAGCTCCGGCCCCTCTGATGTCACGTCCAGGTGTGATCCAATGATCGAAGACCACGTGCCTGATCCTTATGACCTCACTTCCTGTCTTCCCCTTTAAAAGCCTGCCCTTTTCCCTTTTCCCTCAGTCTTGTCTTGGACTCGTCGTATGCACTTCAGTGCTGTATCTTTATAAAACGAACGACTTTGCAGCCGGGATACGAGATTATACGGGTGGCTGCCCCAAACCTTTTTCTTGAGTATGTCTTATCTTTGTGACACACATATATATATATATATATATATATATATATATATATATATATATAT
>JANRMT010062849.1:8153869-8317134 GCA_026402145.1 Polypterus bichir lapradei
ATATATATATATATATATATATATATATATATATATATATATATATGAGAGAGAATGTCTTTGTTTTCCCTTCTTTTTGAAATTCCCAATCATCTTTGCCCCTTTCTTCTAGTAAATCACAAATAAGTCTACAGAAAAGTAGAAAAGGCATGTCTCAAATGTGCTCTGTATGATGAAAAAAGATTAACCTCTAGCTGTAAGAAAGGATACCAGATTTAGAAGGGCAGTAAACTTTATCCTTCTTCAATAAATTGTATTTTTTCTAATTTCACATAACCATTTTTAATGTAGAGTTGGCACAGGGAATTTCTATTAATTAAAATTGGATTTCAAGCTATTATTATTGGCAGTTACATTAGGATGATCACTAAAAATGGATACTTTATCAAGGATTATAAAATAATGTCTGTTGATATTCCAGTGGTCTTTGGCACTAATCTTTGGCAGATTTTCAATGAAAGGTGAAGCCAAAACAAGTGGTCAAGGGAGGGAGGAACCTGGAAGGCCTTTTTACATGTGTTGTTTATAAAGAATTATAAGGTATACAATTTTTAATTCTGTTATTCCATGTCCAACAAAGATTGACGAAGAATGTATTCTTTAAAGAATGGATTTTTAGCTCATTATCTGTAGCTGTTGTTGTAAGGTCTTCTTCTCAATGTTCTTTTACAAAATCTAATGGTTAGCTGCTTTGTAGATGCTGTTGTTTTCTAAATAACTCTTTAGTCTTGAAGTTGCTATTTTTTATATGCCTTTTGTTTTGATCTGCCATTGATTAATGTAATTAATGAAATTGAGAATGAAGCCCTACACAGTGTCCATAAGGTTGATAAAGTTCTTTTTAAAAGTAAGATAAGTTATGGTCAACAAAACAGTGAAGTGGCTAATCAGTATATGTTACATGGTTGTGCAAATGATGTGGAAGAATCCAATACAGTGGGGAGAAGTGCAATTGACAGTAATGCATCTGTGTCAAAGAGTCTGTTTTTATTGATCCCAGATTCATGTGAGCTTTCAACCTGTTGATAATGTCAGGTAATACACAACATTCAAAGAGGAAGGAGATATGAAGCCCCCTTTCCATTGCAACTTGTTGCTGGAACACACATACAGTGTAATAACTAGTACACCATGCCTACTCATCAAGTCAAGATATAGATGTTAACATTATAAACTGAAACTACAAATTTTACACTACGTCAAAACTGATGAATATTTTGCTATGAGAAAAACATTTTCAGTTGCTGTCTGTTGATGTAAAACATGAAAGCTACAGTATCTGTGTCAGGACATTGGTATCTCTAAAATTGAACTGACAGTTCTTCGACAGGGTGAAGGCAGTCTGTGCCATTTTCAATGGTTTCTACTGAAATCACTTGGACAATGCCACATAGAATGGCATTGTGTAAAAATAAACAGAGTCAGGGACAGTTGGTGTGTGCATGTGTGTGTCTTAAAGAGAAAATGAGAGAGATGCCCATTTCCACAAAGTGAATGGTAGGAAATTAATTACTTGCATCTTTAAATAAATGCCTGTTTCCAGCCAGCCTGCCATAAACAGTCCTTAGGTGCTCTTTATCTCTTTTATCATAAAAGTAAAATGGCAATTATGCTATCTTGCATTATACCAATCTAATCTATTCATTTTCCGTTTTTACCATAGAATACTGAAAATCCTTTAATGGAGTAGTACGCACAATCAAACCTTATAATAACAAATCCAGATTGCTTGCTAGTTACACAGTGTTCATTGCTACCTAGGTTTGCTTTACTTGTATGGTGCCATGTAGTATTCAATCAAGTTTTACTCAAATGAAACATATTCACTATACTGGTACTCTATTGCCTACTGGAAAAATAGTGTTTCTATGTTTTATTCACCTAAGTTATAATAAGCTTTGTATTTACTGTAAAAGACACTATATAAAATAAAGATATGGTTTATTGAGATGCTTTAATACAGTGTCAAACCAAAAGCTACAAAATATTGGATGGATTTTTAAAGTGAAGTGTGTTCAAACTTCAAGGAAGCCAACAAAAATCAGTCAAATTCCCCTAAGTGTAATTTTGTCTTTTACCATGACTATACTTGGTAAAATGACCCCATTTTGAGCCCACAAGAGTGTGTCATTATTGGTTTCTCAAATGAGGTGCCATGGTGACACAGCAGTCAGTGTCCCTCACAGATCAAAGGGCCCAGGTTTAACTCCAAGCTCATTCAATACTTGTTTGTAGCGCATGCATTAAATATGCACATGGCTCCTCTATGAAAATTCTAGATTCCATCCCACATTTCAAAGGCCTGGATGTTACAAGTACGGGTGACTTTAAACTGAACCAGCACATCTAGTACCCAACTTAAAACTGGCTCCTGAAATGCATCAGAATGGATTCCAGCTTTGAGCAGCCTATTACTGGAAAAGGTCAATTCACAAAATGAATGAATGGATGGATATTTTTTTTTTCAAAAGAATTCATGCGCTGTACACCATTCAGCTCACTTAAATAGCTGATGACATTTTACAACTTGATAGTGGCTCTTTACTTATTTATATGTCCATGTAGGCCTTCCTGAGAAGAGGATGAAGTTACAGACGTGCAAAACACCTGCCTCATCTACCCAAGTCACATCATACTGCGTGATTCATACAACTAAACACCAATTCTTTTAGTCCTCTTAGGGCTCCAAAAAATTATTTTAGCAAGGCATCCCAGATAGGAATTCACAAAAATCTGAGATCCAATTTAGATAAAAAATGCTTTCTGCCTACTGGCACTGATTATGGAGACTAATTCTAATTTGTCTAATCTAAAGTTTTTAATGGCTACAGCTGTCCTTTTAATTTAGATATTGCCATCAGTTACTTCATGACTAATTAAAAAAAAAAAAAACAGGTGTAGATATTTAGGGATAAAATAATTCTTATTAAAACTATTCACTCTGTCAGAAACATGACATAAACAGAACAGCAATTAAAAGATGATTGTCCTCATTGCACAAGTCTGTCCTCGGTTTCATGACAGTTAATGACTCGGGTTAAAGAAGATGCCAACCAACACTACAGGTAACTGGACATCATAGATTTAGGAACTGTAAAATAAAACAGCCATACTGAAATAGTTTTATATCATATAGACTGTTGAAGTCATAACATTCTTCTCCTTATTATTATTATTACTGTGTTTAGTAAGATCATATTCCACTACAACAGCTTACATATATTTTGTAGAACTGGTGCACAGGCAGGTCACATAACTTCTTAGACCGGATTTATACTTCACACAACGCATTCTCCAGGGGACGCTCCTGCTACGCAAGTGTTGTACTGTTTATACTTGTGCATGTACTTTAGTGCGAGATATTTTCACGGTGAGAACAGGTTCGGCTTCGCTGTGTTGTGAATTGCCTGGAACACCCATTAAATTATGATGACACCTTACCGCAATATCTCTGAAAAGGATGTTTAATGATTAGATCCATCAATCCAGGGAGGTGTCCATTCCAGCTAGCATTGGACATGAGGCTGAAACAATCCCTGGATGAGGCATCAGCTCATCGCAAGGTGAATACAAGCACTTGCCTACACTAGCGTCATTTTAGTGTCACCAAATCTGCATATCTTTGGAAGGAAACCGGAGCATACTGAGGAAACCCAGCAGGAAAACAAGTAAACTCCAGGCAGAGAACACCAGCGATGTGACTCCCTGCTAGACAGCAGTACTTCCGCTCCTCTACTGTGTCACCCCAATGAGTGTAATTATTAACAGTATTCATTATTTAAATGAAATTAACGATTTACTGTAAAATTTAACACACATACTTTAATGCATTTCATCATGAAAGTGACATCAAGTATAAATCTTAGGATTCTAAATGTGCAGAGAGTTGGAATATTTAATGTGTTCTGTGTGGTGATCTATTGCTGTTTGCTGCTGCTGTCAGGTCAGGAGGAAGCCCTAAAAAAAAAGACTGCACAACAGACGGTATGTGAGACTTTTAAAATGAATCGTGTCATTACAATCTGGAATATGCAACGCTTGAATATAAAAGCACCACGAATGCATCTGTATGCCGGCATTTTGCTTCACCACATCGAACCTTTCATCAAACATCGAAGCGCGCACATCGAACCTAATAGGATCCGCATAGCCGCTTTCTGTCACATGTAGATAGTAAACAAAGACTCTGGCATCACATTCCAACTTTTAGCACACTACGCCCCCCAGACTCTTTGCTGGTACTGCAACTTGTGCACGCATCGCGTTAATTTCTGAGGACCTGCTCAGAGGACGCGTCAAATGAACGCTGGGAACGCGTGGCAGCCATGATGCGGGCGCGTACGTGTTCTGAGCGTGAAGTATAAACAAGCCCTTAGGGTTACACAGTCTGCCAGAGCTGGGGACTCTCTGGTTGAAAGGCCAATGCCCTGGCCACTATTCCACTCTGCCTACAATATACAAACCATATACAGAAATGGCTAGGCAATCAGGTACTTAATAGTATGAAACATCTAGAAATTAGGAGCCACAAAATGAATTTAACATTTGTGTGGATTTAAAAAAAAGTATTGGCACCTATGATTAACATGAACAAAAAAGTCACATAAAATCAACAGTACAGATAATAAGACATATTTTATGTCCATAAAAGTGGCAGAGCTATACAGCATTTATTCTGCTTCATTTACCTAAAAAAATGGACTTTCTTTCCACAAACAATATTTGCAAATGTCACTCAATTAAATTTATAGCTGTGGGGAGCTGCAGCATATCCTTGTAGCACTGGGCACGTGACACGAGTCCGATGCAGAGCCTGCTTAGGCACATAATCACACTCACCCATGCCCATTAGTTTAAAATATCCACCATTTACATCTTTGACTAAGTGAGAGGAGGATAGGACTACCCTTACAAAAATACACAAAAGTACAGAGGGGCTCTGCAAACTCCACTCAGACCACAACAGGGCATGAGGTTCAAATCCCAGCTTCTGGATCTGGGAGGCAGCAGAGCCGAACTACTGTGATATCCCATCTCCACAATGTATATGTCAAAAGTATTCGTTTACCACACATTTTCTTTTTGTTTTAACAAAATGAAAAACATTAAATCTGCAGTATGCGTCTCTTGTATTTACATAGAACTTTGCCAGAAGGAACATGTTATGGACCTCCTGTTGTATCTTGTGTACAAATTGACCAGAAGTGCCGCTAAAATATATTTCTAATCAAGATTTTGTTACAAGAAATGGGTCATTTTAATCCCATCAGCTTTTGTAATAATGTTTCAGTGCAAAACGAAACTGACAAAAAGTATTCTAATATGCACAGCTTGGTAAAGCCCATTGAGTCAATTTTTGGCAAGACATAAGTGTTGTCGCCTTGTCATATGAGCTTCACCTGTGACTAATAATGGATCAATTAGGTCTCAGGTGTGTATAAAAAGAACCCCAGTACACTAGACCTTCACATCAACTGCAACTAGACCTCTGCAAACATGCCTAAGATTCACCCTGAGACTAAAGTGTTGATTATCAAGAGGCTGAAGACCAAATCCACTGCTGATGTGGCAAACACCTTCAATGTGTCTCAGCGTCAAGTTCAGAGGATAAAAAAAAGATGTGAAGAGACGGGAGACGTTTTTGACAAGCCCAGGTCAGGAAGACCCCACAAGACAACTGGTCGAGAGGACCGTTTATTGGCTCGAAAATCCAAGGCCAGCCCATTTTCCACTGCAGCAGAGCTCCACGAGACCTGGTCACCTGAAGTCCCTGTGTCAACCAGAACAGTTTATCGGATTCTGTCTCGAAATGGCCTCCATGGTCGAATCAGTGCCCATAAGCCAGCACTAAACAAAAGACAATTGAAAAACCGTGTGGCATTTGCCAAGGCCCACAGCCTGCTAAAAGGATGGACGCTGGAAAAGTGGCTGAAGGTGGATTTTTCAGATGAATCTTCTGTTGAATTACACCACAGTCACTGCAAATATTGCAGGAGACCTACTGGAACCCGCATGGAGCCGAGATTTACCCAGAAAACAGTGAAGTTTGGTGGAGGCAAAATCATGGTCTGGGGTTACATCCAGTATGGGGGTATGCGAGGGATCTGCAGGGGGGAAGGCAACATCAATAGTCTAAAATACCAAGAAATCTTAGCTACCTCTTATATTCCCAACCATAAAAAAGGCCAAATTCTGCAGCAGGATGGTGCTCCATCACATACTTCCATCTCCACATCAAAGTTCCTTAAAGTGAAGAAGATCAAGATGCTCCAGGATTGGCCAGCCCAGTCACCAGACATGAACATCATTGAGCATATGTGGGGTAGGATGAAAGAGGAAGCATGGAAGACGAAACCAAAGAATATCGATGAACTCTGGGAGGCATGCAAGACTGTTTTCTTTGCTATTCCTGATGACTTCATCAATAAATTGTATGAATCCTTGCCAAACTGCATGGATGCTGTCCTTCAAGCTCATGGAAGTCATACAAGATATTAAATTTGGATCGCACAGCACCACTACTTAATTTGCTGACATATTTTTGGATTTGCAGTAAAGTTGTTCATTTTCTGTATAGGCGACAAAACTTTTCTCTTGCCCAAATTTCACCTTTCTGTCTTGATTCAATGATAAATCTTTTTTCAGTGAAACTAATTTATTTCAGTGCATTAAACATCATTTGGGAGGGCTTTAGCTTTTCATATGAGCTATTTCTAACACCAGTTGATTAATTAAAAGTCAGGTTAATAGCAGGAGTTTCTACAAAATAGAGAAAGCGACAAGACTTTTGTCAGGGACTGTATATTTTTGATTAATCTTCCGGTGATCAGCACATAAATGTATGACAGATTTCAAGCAAAACACACATTTACAATTATATGTTGTAAACTTTAAAAGATACTGATTTAATTTAAAAATCATCATCATTCTCATTCTCTTTGTCCTGATGTGGACCCACTGAGCTACTAGATACAGAAATACAGGCACAACACCTTCTTTCAAAACCAAGTATTCAGAAGCACATCAGTTATTATTATAACTATTATTACCCATTATCACCCCAGTCCCAAAGGTATCACGTGCTAGTGAGCTGAATGACTTCCGGCCTGTCGCTCTGACGTCACATGTGATGAAGACCATGGAGCGGCTGCTGCTTCACCAACTGAGGCCACAGGTCCGCCACGCCCTCGACCCTCTGCAGTTTGCATACCAGAAGAAGGTGGGAGCGGAGGATGCCATCATCTATATGCTACACCGATCCCTCTCCCACTTGGACAGAGGCAGTGGTGCTGTAAGAATTATGTTTCTAGACTTTTCTAGCGCCTTCAACACCATCCAACCTCTGCTCCTTAGGGACAAGCTGACAGAGATGGGAGTAGATTCATGCCTGGTGGCATGGATCATGGACTATCTTACAGACAGACCTCAGTATGTGCGTCTTGGGAACTGCAGGTCTGACATTGTGGTCAGCAACACAGGAGCGCCGCAGGGGACTGTATTTTCTGCGGTCCTGTTCAGCCTATATACATCAGACTTCCAATACAACTCGGAGTCCTGCCACGTGCAAAAGTTCTCTGACGACACTGCTATCATGGGCTGCATCAGGAGTGGGCAGGAGGAGGAGTATAGGAACCTAATCAAGGACTTTGTTAAATGGTGCGACTCAAACCACCTACAACTGAACACCAGCAAGACCAAGGAACTGGTGGTGGATTTTAGGAGACCCAGGCTCCTCATGGACCCCGTGATCATCAGAGGTGACTGTGTGCAGAGGGTGCAGACCTATAAATACCTGGGAGTGCAGCTGGATGATAACTTGGACTGGATGCACTGTGCAAGAGAGGGCAGAGCCGACTATACTTCCTTAGAAGACTGGCGTCCTTCAACATCTGCAATAAGATGCTGCAGATGTTCTATCAGATGGTTGTGGTGAGCGCCTTCTTCTACGTAGTGGTGTGCTGGGGAGGCAGCATAAAGAAGGACGCCTCACACCTGGACAAATTGGTGAGGAAGGCAGGCTCTATTGTAAACATGGAGCTGGACAGTTTGACATCCGTGGCAAAGCAATGGGCGCTGAGCAGGCTCTTGTCAATCATGGAGAATCCACTGCATCCACTGAACAGTATCATCTCCAGACAGAGGACCAGCTTCAGCGACAGACTGCTGTCACTGTCCTGCTCCACTGACAGACTGAGGAGATCGTTCCTCCCCCACACTATGCGACTCTTCAGTTCCACCAGGGGGGGTAAACATTAACATTATTCAAAGTTATTGTCTGTTTTACCTGCATTTTTATCACTCTTTAATTTAATATTGTTTATTTTTATCAGTATGCTGCTGTTGGAGTATGTGAATTTCCCCTTGGGATTAATAAAGTATCTATCTATCTATCTATGGTTGACACCTTCATCAAAGAAAATTTACAGGTTTAGAATACAGTGAAATTGTATCTATGCATTTTTTTTTAACTTTTTTTTTATCACATGTATGTTAAGTGACCTGCTCAGGAGGCAGACCTGTCATCCTCAGAGCTCACGATCTAATGTCTAATGCATTATGCTACACCACCTGTTGTATTTGCAATAAATATAGCAGTATTTACTGACATGTAGAGAATTAACAGACTGTCTGTGGAGGAATTACATTACGCCTCCCGGGAGGGGAAAAGCCAAACGTTGTAAGTTATGAGAAATATGTGTGCAATAAACAGATTAATACACCTACTCTTCTCCCAACATTCAGATGTCAGTGTGCTTCAATGTTGACAGAATTCTGATTTGAAGATAGCAATAGAATAAAAAAGAAAAGAAACATGTTGGAAGCTATAATGACTAGCACTTTAAGTGCTTTGTTCCAAATTCTTTATAAATTGTCAATACCAGCACCTCAGAGCACATTTGTAAACGACTTCTACTGTGTAAACGTGAGACGGAGATCTTGCGCCAGACTGGTGCTCATTTGGTCAAGACCTCACTTCACATCACTTGTGACTGTTTCATTTAGTTTTGCAGCATTTGTTCAACAATTAAAATGAAACTGCAGTACACACCTTTTTCTTTTCATATATTAGAATTGCTTTTGCTTTTTGTTAATCTTCATTAAACTCGACTCTTTAACTCTCTTATTTATTTTGTACTGTTAACATACTAGCTGAAATACCCAGCGTTGCCCAGGAGGAAAATAAAGTTTTTTATTAACTGTTTGAGAATAACATAATTAAAAAAAAAACAAACTTTAAAATAAAAATAAATTAACAAACAATAAACCTGGGTTCACTTCCCAGGTCCTCCCTGCGTGGAGTTTGCATGTTCTCCCCGTGTCTGCGTGAGTTTTCTGCGGTGGGCTGGCACCCTGCCTGGGGTTTGTTTCCTGCCTTGTGCCCTGTGTTGGCTGGGATTGGCTCCAGCAGACCCTAGTGACCCTGTAGTTAGGACATAGCGGGTTGGATAATGGATGGATGGATAAAGACTCACTAATGTGTTTGTCTTGCGGTGTTGTATGTATGTTTTCATCTAGTTGACGCTCAGAACCGGCCAACTCTATTTAATTTGAAAAGCAACAGGAGCGCGCGGTGGTGCTCAAAAATAAAGAATGCTGGCAGTCGCCTGGTATATACTGTGTAAACGGGATCCTACAAAGTATTGAAATTGTCAGAACCACTCTGGGCATCTCTCTGCTAGAAGGATTCATGTTGCCGAAGTGCTTGCATCGTTTGTGTATTAGCAGGTAAGCGACTGTCTTTCTTAGAAGGTTTTCTTTTGCCAGTGTACTGGGCTTCCTTGCGTATCCTCAGAGCTGGAGCCCTCACCCTGACTCTACGTCTCACTTCCGGGCTGGACAGACACACACACTTCCACGTGTAGAACTCTATTTAATTTCAAAAGCAACATGAATGCTGGCAGTCGCCTCTAGTTCACCCTCTGGTGGTCATGTGTCAACTGGATGATAACATGCATACAAGACCGCAAGATCACCCCCCACCCTAACCAGAAGGGGGTGGGTTACGGCTGATTTCACCCTACAGTATTTTTAGTTGACCAATGAGGAACATGTGTACCAAGTTTCATGACAATCGCTCCAGCCGTTCGGACACGATGCTGGAACATACATACACACATTGACTTTTATATATATAGATTTCCATTCACGTCTGTGTTAACTGATTGTATTGCTTACTCAATCTCTGGGTAACACAGTAATAGTATTTTTAACACTACAGCTGCAAGGATCTAGGTTCAGTTCTAGTGTCATCTGCATTCTCCCCATGTCCATGTAGATTTTCTCTAGGTACGGTGACATACAGTTAGGTCCATAAATATTTGGACAGAGACAACTTTTTTCTAATTTTGGTTCTGTACATTACCACAATGAATTTTAAATGAAACAACTCAGATGCAGTTGAAGTGCAGACTTTCAGCTTTAATTCAGTGGGTTGAACAAGAAGATTGCATAAAAATGTGAAGCAACTAAAGCATTTTTTAACACAATCCCTTCATTTCAGGGGCTCAAAAGTAATTGGACAAATTAAATAACTGGAAATAAAATGTTCATTTCTAATACTTGGTTGAAAACCCTTTGCTGGCGCTGACAGCCTGAAGTCTTGAACTCATGGACATCACCAGATGCTGGGTTTCTTCCTTTTTAATGCTCTGCCAGGCCTTAACTGCAGCGGCTTTCAGTTGCTGTTTGTTTGTGGGCCTTTCTGTCCGAAGTTTAGTCTTCAACAAGTGAAATGCATGCTCAATTGGGTTAAGATCAGGTGACTGACTTGGCCATTCAAGAATTTTCCACTTCTCTGCTTTAATAAACTCCTGGGTTGCTTTGGCTGTATGCTTCGGGTCATTGTCCATCTGTATCTGAAACGCCGCCCAAATCAATTTGACTGCATTTAGCTGGATTTGAGCAGACGGTATGTCTCTAAACACCTCAGAATTCATTCGGCTGCTTCTGTCCTGTACTGTCACATCATCAATAAACACTAGTGTCCCAGTGCCACTGGCAGCCATGCATGCCCAAGCCATCACACTGCCTCCACCGTGTTTTACAGATGATGTGGTATACTTTGGATAATGAGCTGTTCCACGCTTTCTCCATACTTTTTTCTTGCCATCATTCTGGTAGAGGCTGATCTTGGTTTCATCTGTCCAAAGAATGTTTTTCCAGAACTGTGCTGGCTATTTTTATTTCTTTAGCAAAGTCCAGTCTAGCCTTTCTATTCTTGAGGCTTATGAGTGGCTTGCACCTTGCAGTGCACCTCTGTATTTACTTTCATGCAGTCTTCTCTTTATGGTAGACTTGGATATCGATACGCCTTCCCCCTGGAGAGTGTTGTTCACTTGTTTGGCTGTTGTGAAGGGGTTTCTCTTCACCATGGAAATGATTCTGTGATCATCCACCACTGTTGTCTTCCGTGGACGTCCAGGTCTTTTTGCGTTGCTGAGTTCACTAGTGCTTGCTTTCTTTCTCAGGATGTACCAAACTGTAAATTTTGCCACTCGTAATATTGTAGCAATTTCTCAGATGGGTTTTTTCTGTTTTCGCAGCTTAAGGATGGCTTCTTTCACCTGCATGGAGAGCTCCTTTGACCGCATGCTGTCTGTTCACAGCAGATTCTTCCACATGCAAGCACCACACCTCAAATCAACTCCAGGCCTTTTATCTGCTTAATTGATAATGACATAATGACGGACTTGCCCACACCTGCCCGTGAAATAGCCTTTGAGTCAATTGTCCAATTACTTCTCAGCCCCTAAAATAAAGGGATTGTGTTAAAAAATGCTTTAGTTGCCTCACATTTTTATGCAATCTTCTTGTTCAACCCACTGAATTAAAGGTGAAAGTCTGCACTTCAAGTCCATCTGAGTTGTTTCATTTAAAATTCATTGTGGTAATGTACAGAACCAAAATTAGAAAAAAGTTGTCTCTGTCCAAATATTTATGGACCTAACTGTATGCTGTCATTTAAAAAGGTGCACATATTACAATAGTGGCTGATACTAAAAAGCTTGGAGTGGATGTGTGCGCATTAATGTTGCATGTGATGGATTAACATCCTGTTGAAATCTGATTACTAAATGATGTGGCGTCATTTCTAACCTGCACCTTGGGTTTGTCAACATACACTACATACTTGCATTCTTGTTTAGTTCATAATATGTTTATTTTAAAAATGTATTCCTTTTTTATCAAATTACACTGTAAAGTAACCTGCTATAGTATCCTCTGTTAAATGCGCTGTATAGAATTAGGACCAAAATAAGGTTTGGGAATCAAGGTGTAGAACATCATGGAATCTTTTGTGTGGCTTTTATGTTTGTACTAGTAGGAGTACCCGGCGTTGCCCAGGAATCTATAACCAGTGAATTTTCCAAATGAAAGAAACAGAACATAGAAATAGAAAAAACAGTTTTCTGATTGACATTTTATTGTAAGTTCATCCACTCTGGATTCTGTCTGCTGTGGCGTTTCAGATGCCCTTGACATAGACTTCCTCGTGGTATCTGAAGTGGACCTGCCAATTCTACGTCTTTTTTTTCGGTGGCATGGGCCAAAAGCAGGACAATTATAATGTGTTACATGGCATTACATACGGAATAAGCACCACAGTGAGATGAATTTATGTTATTTACAATATGTCGGAAAGCGAACAAATAGCACCAGTCAGTAAGAAAGTGCAACACTGAAATCGTAGTGTGAGTCAGAAAGCGAGCAAATAGCACCACAAATACGGAAAGCCAGTGAGAAAGAGTAACACTGAAACCATACTGGGAAAAATGGCGGGGAGGGGTGCTCTGTTTGTAAGGAGCATCTGTATTGAACCGTGATGCCAACTAACAGACGCTGGCGATGGTAAATACAGAGAGAAGTGACATACAACCGGTGCTGCATTTCGGGAAAATGATGGGGGAAGGATGTTGTCTTTTTGAGGCGAGTCTCCGTTCAAGCGTGCTTGCATATAACAGACGTTGGCAAATGAAAGACAGCAATATCAGTGCGTGTGGGAGTGTGACGTGCGGAAACGCAGGTGTGTCAGCCAGTCCCGCTTTCTGGGTCGTTGACGTTTTATATCCATACACCAGATCCCTTTCACCCGATCAAAGCAGTCAGCCTTCTCATACTTGGACACTTGCGCCATCTCTTGGCAATTTAAAGAAACATGGGTAAAGAGCGACGCACAGAGGCCAAAGCTGCCGCTAGATGGCACCGCAGTGAACGTCTGTTGCAACATGCGGCCATCTTGTCGATGATAAGTACGGGGACGTGTGCCGAACGGTGTGTTGGTGAAAAGGTGCCCTGTGGTTCACCAGGAACATTTTTTCCAACCAAACATACCCCATGACCTTCTCCTGGTTACAAAGGAGCCCCATCCCCAGTTTGGTGCCGATCGGACGCCTGGTGCAGATTTGTATGGCAGACAAACAAACATACATACACACATACATAGATTCTGCTTTATACAGTATATTAAATAGATTAGTTTGCTTTCAAAGTTTTAATGGTTTGATGTAACAGTGTACACATGCATATACCTAGCATTATTGTGAAGTCTCCCGCTTATTAGCTCATGCATATGATGACTAACCCTGGGTGGAAGGCAGATGCATCATAGCACAAGATGTCAAATCTGAAATTTATCACATTTAATGTTCATTATCATATTGTTCATTATTTGTTTAGAGTGGCATCAGTACTGCTGCCTAATGGATTCCGTATCCTGGATTTGAATCTCCACCCACTCACTTTCTTTGTGGAGTTTATATGTTCTCCTCATGTATGTATTGGCACATTGCTCAGGGTTGGTTCCTATCTTCTATCGATTACTGCTAACTTCGGATCCAGGAAAATGGATAGATGCATTATTTGTTTTTCTGGTTTAATTTGTCATTTAACATATATAATGTAATTATTCACTCTGTTCAGTCACGCTTTTAGTTATCTTTCTGGACATAGGAAAAAGCCCACTTAATTGATTGGGAACAAGATAAAAACATTGGCAAGAGCAGTAGCACTTTCCATGCTAAAAACAGTATCCCTAAAGCACTTGAGACTATTGCATGATTTTTACAGAAAAAACATATTTATGCAGAGGGAACAGTGGCGGGTTAAATGAGGTCACACAGAGAGTCAGTGGAGAAATCTGAACCCAAGCCCCTTGTGGTCTCAAATCCCAAATCTTTAGTCATGCTGCACTGACCGCATGCTCTGCTGGCATCAGCTGCTAAGGTAATTAGTTTAATGTAGTTGTGGTCCAGTGTGCCGTTTCATTAAAAAAAAAATGCTCACAAGGAAAAAAATGTTGAACACCACAAACTACTGTAGTGACTTTACAAAAGCAAGCATATACTGGAATATGAATAATCCAATTATAAAAACCCACCAGATTTCTTACATAAGTGTCCCCCAGGGCCCTTCTTCCAGCCCTGTTTCAGTTGCCCTTCTAGCCTGCTGTCAATCATGAGAATGACCTACCACCTTCGATGATAGCTTTGTAACCCAAGCTGAACAAAACAGCCAAGCAAAATTTTACTTTAAGAACATCACTTTGCATTATAGTTTTGTAGCAATGCTGCCTCAAATATCCAGTGACTTATGTGCAGTTTGCACACTCTCTGTGTGAAGTTTGTAAATTCTCCCTTGGACCAAAGAAGTGTGTGTTGCATTTGCATCCCACCCAAAGAGGTGCCTACTTTGTGTACAGAATCTTATAATGGAAAATGCTGATTTAGAAATGCTTTCCATATGGTGTGTGAGGTATGACATACTGGGACTGGCGTCCCAGACGTACAGTAATCCCTCGTTTATCGCGGGAGATAGGTTCCAAGGCCGGCCGCAATAACTGAATTTCCGTGAAGTAGGGACACCATATTTATTTAATTATTTAACGTGTATTTGGACGTTTTTAAACAACCCTCCCTATACTGTTTACAACCCACCCTTTACTCGATTAATAATAGGGACAACTGTTAAGCAATATGAAATCGGTAGATAAGTTTACAGTTACTGTATAGCGAAGTACATGTAGCTATATATGACGTGATGATGGTGATGAATATGCTGTGCAGTAAAAATGATGGCGATGAAGGTGATGATGACTTTTACTGCGCAGCCGATGGCTGTATTTTACATCTCTTCAGACGGCGGTGCCAATTCCTGGGGCACCTCTTCCATGGTTTCCGAAGGTGTATCCGTAGTAGTAGTAGGAACTGGCTCTTTTTCTCGCTCGGCGAGAAAGCTTGAAGCGAAATGGCCGCGACAGAGAGACAAGGGGAGATGCTGTGGGATCTGGGCATCAGTCAAAGCACCAATCACGGGCCCGATTAGAAAGCGGGAAGCTGTGATTTGTCGTCTCCCTCCCATGTACCAATCACAGCCCGTGTTACAAGACACTTAGTCACCGAACTTGTTTTGTTGTTCTTAGACTGGGAAATACTACTACTATATTTAAAAACCCGCGAAGTCGTGAATCCGCGAAAAGTGAACCGCGAAGTAGCGCGGGATTACTGTAGTTGATTTGGGATCCTGCCTGGCTGGGACACCAGTATCATGGAAGTACAGTGGAAGGCAATATATTCAGGTAATTGTCTCCCCCGACACACTAGGTGGTAGCATCCCTGGGCTACAGTACCCCTGTGGATACAGTGAGGCATCATGGGAATCGTAGTTCTTTGGAACCCATGGGAGCAGCCAGGGGTACTGAAGGGACTAGAGAGCTTTTAGTTTGTGGGACTTCAAACATACCCAGAAGTACTTCTGAACCACAGTTTCGGGACACTGGAAGTACTTCAGGGTCTGCAATAAAAGTGGCCACATTGCCTTGTCCAAGTGAGTCGGAGCTGGGAGAGAAGACAGACAACAGTTACCTTAAAGGAGTAGCAATGCGGCATTGAGAAGAGAAGAACAATTATAATTGTCATGTGAAGGTATTACTTTGAAATAATCCTTTTGTTTTGAACTTGGGGCTTATGTATGTATTCATGTTTGGGGGTTGGTGCTCGGTGGCGCCCCCTGCTGATCACCGGTGTTACAGAATTCATCAATTACAGAAATATGAAAGGATTTGAAAGACTGGCCATCATGAAGAGACACTTTCAATATATTGAAGAGGAGTTTCATCACTTTGCTATATTAATAGGCAGAATGCACTTTGGCTACAAACAGTCATGGAAAAAAACTGGACAGTTCTAACTCTGCTTGTGAACACCTCAAGGAAAAAAAATATGATCTTGTTTGCCAGACTTAATTGTAGATAACCAGCAAATGTCATAACTTCAGGGCTGTTTAAATGATGCCTAACAGGAAAAAAAAAACCTTGAGCTACCTGTGATGTCAAACTAGGATGATAGAAAGTTTGGGCTGTCGACTTGTAAACAAGATTTATATAAACATTTAGTTTGTCACCCACTGCTTTATTTAAAGCAACACAATCCTCACCAGAAATTGAGTTTTCCTATGTGAATCAGTGGTGTTAAGTTTTCCAGTGATTTGTTTCCCCACGTCTCTTGTCTGTTTCTCTCTGTCTCTCTGGCATGTTTCCTAATGGTTCAAAGTCGGCTTTGAAGGATTCCGTGTTCCATTATGAGAATACACAAAGAGACCACATCCCTCTGGATGAGAGGAAAGTCAGAGACTTTCTTGTTCAAGTTGCAAAATCCCCAGGCAGGAAAGGGAATGGAAACTTTAATTTAGCCCCATAGGTATCAATCACCATGCTTACAATCTCTGTCGAGCAGGCAAAATTACACAAGGTTATGTAAGGTTTACAGACTACATTTTTGCAAATAATCATAGGATTAATTTCTGACTTATGAAACAGACCCACAATTTTGAGTTTCATCATTTCCATGAGGAAGAATAGCCAGGATTGCACCTACTAGACAAATATACTTACTATACTACACTAATTTTACTCTGAAATCTTTTAAGGAACTTTATACTGCAGTTGTTTTTACTTTGAGGCTTTAACAGGAAAAGGAAATGGATATTGATTTTGACAAATCACAAGCAACAAAACAAAAATGTGCAAGACTGCACGTGCACGCCTTTGTAAATTGCCATTCCGTGTTTGGGAACTCTCTTTTTTGTTATGCTTCCTGTAGATAAGGTCAAATCTGTATGTACCATTTCAGTTTGTCTCTTTAGCGAGAGCCTCGGGGTTGTGGTACTGTCACTCCTCTTGCAAGTGTTGACGACATAGTTAACAGGTCTGGGTAACGACAATTCCAATCAGATAAACAAGGGATATTATTTAAACAATCTCCTCTGGGATAATTACTAGGACTCACCACCCTAGCTTCCCCCACATACAGTGTGTTTAATTTGTCTTAATAGAGGATGTACAGTAATTGTTTGGATGCTTTGGAGATTTATATTTTGAAGTAAAAATTGCTGAGCAGCCTTCCAGCTTTTCAGCCGAACTAAACTGACCAAAAACACTTAGAGAAGAAAAAAAAATGCCTCTGGTAAAGAAAGAAAGAAGACTTATAAAGTATATCCATAGGTCAGCATCGTTAAATGAACTGTAAGATCTACATGCATTTCAGTAAATAATGATATAAAGTTATAGGTATGTTCACATTTATTACTGTACATCTTTCTAGTGCTTTACTTTATTTAACCATACAGGACTTATGTTTTTCACATTACTTCAATTTCTTTGCACATGCGCATTAGGATAATTGCGGTCTCTAAATTGGTCTGATGCACATGAGTGTGAATGTGTGCCTTGTGATATGCTTTGTGTTCAGTCCAGTGTTGATCTCTGCCTTTCGCTTGTCACTATCTGAATGGACCTGGGCTTCTTATTAACCTGTAGTGGATTTAGTACTCCTAGAAAATGGATGGATTAATTTTCAGATGAATTGAACTGCCTATTAGGCATAGCCTGTCCAATATGATCACCTGAGTCCCATGTGCCACAGCAATTTTGAGGAATTAGCTTGTTTTTAAAATAGAAATTTGTAATTTTTGTAATTTTCTTGGAGAAAGATACAGCCATAGAGCTGGGGATTGAAATTGTCCATAATTTCTAGAAAACAGCCATATAGTTGGCTAGTTCCCGCAGTCTAACATAAATAGGAACGACTGCTTAGCTTGCATGATTACATAAGCATCCTCTCTGATGAAGAATGAACTACTCCCTGGGAGCATTACCCAGGCAAGAAGAATAGACACTGTACTGGTGTTGTAGGCTCTGACCGGGCAATCCCAAAACTCTACGCACATTTTTCTTTAGTCATTCCAACAAAGACTTGTTTGTGGGTTTCAGATCACTTTCTCTCTGTATGACCCAGATGCGCCTCAGCTTTAACTCAGTGATTGATGGCCTTACATTTTCCTGAGAAATCCTCTGACACAGAATACGCAGAATTTATAGTTTCTATAATGATGGAAAATCCTATGCACAAAATAAAACTAAACTACAATGCTGCAGCGCTTGACTGGTGGGGTGCGATTCTTACTGCACAATGCAGGTTTAGGCAGTGCAGGGATGGCTGTCCCTTCTGCATCCCTTTTTCATTGAACACCATAGCATTGATGCCTCTACATTTATTCTGCTTTATGTAAAATAACACTGTATCTATATCATTTGAAAATCAGAATAGTGAGTATTCCCCTAATATCTCATGTAGAGAAAAGCCAAGCAAAATGACACCTTTTCTTGGCTAACTAAAAAGATTACAATATGCAAGCTTTCGAGGCAACTCAGGCCCCTTCTTCAGAAGAATCCTTTTAGTTAGTTGATCTTTTTTTAGTTAGCTAATCTTTTTAGTTAGCCAATAAAAGGTGTCCTTTTGCTTGGCTTTTCTCTACATTCATAATGGCTAACACGGTACAACACCCTAGTATTACCTAATAGCTCATAGTATTTTCATTTTCTTCAGTCAATGTTTCTTCACTGTATATCATTTAATTGATAAGAATTCAATTAATTGATTAATTGGTTAAAAGTAAATACATTAGTCTGAAGGTGATCAACAAATCATACATTTTGAATATGTGCCTGTCTTTTACAAACCAATTTAATGCATTACCGTGTGTATATTTGTGTGGCATTCCTTGGCTATCCTATAGGATATTTCAAAGTCTAAAATCTAAAAGTATACACAAATGACCAAATTAAGCAGAGTTTCACTAAAAGAAAAAGATGCACGCTCAGTCTGTACTTGAGCACTGGTTATTTGTTTGGAAACATATTACGCTATTCCTATGTTAAAATATTTATTCTAACACAACCATTCATCTGTCTATTCATCCATTTCTGAATCTGCTTTTTCCATTGCAGAGATGACATCAACCATAAACAGGATCGAGTATACATTTGGAATCATGCCAGTGAACTTAGTACATCTTTGGGATGATCTGAACAAAAGTAAATTAGTTGGACCATGGAGGTAAGGACAGACATTTCCAGAGTGACCAAGCCTAGAAGCAAATTCGGGCCCCAAGATGTGTGAAACACTAGGACTACCATACTAGTTAGTGTGTCCCTTCCTACGCCAAAAAGGTTAGTTCAGTTTAGTTCTATTTATAAAGCTCACCTTCAGGTATAATAAGCTCTGTGTGTTATACACCAAGTGCAAATGCAGTATAAACCTGTTTAAGTTATATACTGTATTACAAAATGATGTATATCTAAAACACGAAATACAATGTTGAAGCACTGAATAAACATACATATATGCACAGTTTTTTTAAAAACATTGATAATGGTTTAAAAAGTCTCAACAGATTGTTTTAATTCTAGGTTGATCTGTTCTAATGTAATGGATCAGGATATAGGCATTTAGAGGTTTATTTATGTAGGCTTTGCTACAGCATATAAGTGATGTTTAAAAATGCACTTCATGTACATTCATGCTTTATTAAGACCAAAACTGAACTACACTCCTTCTTACTTACTCATTGTACAGCATTGGTCCTGGAAAGCTGACCCAGACAATCAAGGAATGCTCTTCTATCTGAGGGAGAAAACCACGATCTTTTATGAAACAAAAACTCACATGAGCATTGTTTCTAAGGATGCACAAAATCAACTGGACTAAAAATAAAGGAATACATTTTAGATGAGTTTTCATAAAATTTGAAAAGCACCTTCTTGTCATACTGTCATGCCTGTCTGTCTGCATTAAAGGGCTTGGCTCACCATTGGACCCATTCTGTTGAAATTTAATATGTTTACTCTCCAAGGAAATTTGTCAGGAACATTTCATTTTTGTTGACTAGAGCACTATGTTTACATTTTTGAAATTTGAAAAACTCTAACAAAGAAACAATTCCATGCAACCTCATTTACTGATTATTAATTTTTCGGTTTACCTCGAGAGGGGTAATTGCATCTTATATACTGTATTTTGTATATTTTCCTCTTTTGCTTGTCCAATAGCTGGCAAAACATATTCACAATATGAGTTATTGAAATGGCAGAAAAGTTGCATGCACAGCAGGGAGTACGCTTTCACATTATTGGCCTTTGTGAACCTCTTCCAAAAACACCTAATTTCCCCTGTTGTTCCAGGTATGTTAAATGATCTTCATTACCACTGCATAAAAATGCAAGAAGTAAAAGGAAGAAGGAAAGAACCCCTAAGCATGGGTATGTGAGCTGTTACGTGTGCAATAAATAAACATGTACAAAGGATTTACTTTACGGTGAAAACAACTTAGTGGCTAATGTATCACCAGATTATAATGATTTAGTACTTCTATGACATTATACAGTAAATTATTGGCAAAGCGCCACAATGACTTTCTATCAATCATGATATGTTGTAGCCAACAATTTTACTTGGAGACTTTAAAATAGATTTTTAACTTTCTATCAGACACTTCTTTAAAAACTTTTTATGCTTAAGAAATATAAACTACAGTTAGCCTTAAACTCTCCACAACCAACCACTAACAATAGTACAAAAAATATTTTTTTTTTGTACTACTACAAATGCAATCTGATGTCTCTGAGAGCTATTACAGCTACCACAAGTCTATTTGGCACATTTTTAACTACAAGATATTGTAAAATGTTATTATAGTGTATTATGTACTGAAGTAATACATTTAATTATATCCTGTTATCACTATTGTTTTGGATATACCTGATTATTATTTCGGTGCGTACAGATCACATTTCCAGCAATGTATTGTATGCTTAGTTTCTACTATACCCAACAACACTTTACAGGCAGTAATTGACGGTAGTTGAAAAAGCATTATTGCAATTTTTATCCAGTCTTAGATTAATTTTAAAATGAACTTTTTAAAACATAAGAAATTTAACAAATTAGTCCATCAAGCTCTTTAGTTTAGCTGATAGCTAAGCGGTTACAATATTTCATCCCAACACTTCTTAAAGGTTGTCAAGGTTCCTGTTTCACCTCAATATCTCAGCTGTTTGTTGCAGATTCCTAAAACTCTTTGTGTTCTTCCTGGTTTCAGTCCTAAATGCACTTCCAATTAATTGCCACTGGTGTCCTTGGGTATGTAATGCAGGCTTTATCAAAGCCTTTGAGAATTTAAAGATCTGGGGCCTCATGCATAATGCCGTGCATAGAATTCACACTATAACATGACATACGGACAAAGGTGGAAATGTGCGTATACACAAAAAAAAAAAATCCAGATGCATAAATCTGTGCATACGCCAGATCAGACCTGGTCAGTGTGAAAAGTAACGCACATGCACGCGCCTGCCATCCCACCCCGTCTCCTCCTCCTCCTTCTTTGAATATGCAACTCAATATCAATAGCCCTTAAGCTCAGCGTTCTGTGAAAAGACAATGGCAAAAGCACAGGGGAAAATAGAAGAATTTCAGCAAATACCAAGTGGAGGCAAGGAAAAACGTACTATTTGTTGGTTTAAACAGTGGTATAAACAACAAAAGGAAGTTGATCGAGTGACATAGCGTTTCAGAGAAACTCGAAAGCTCAAGTTCACAAGAAGTCACATATCAAAGTCGCCATGAAAAGGCGAGTTGTAGCCCATCGTCTGAGTGTCATATGGAAGCTTATTATGGTACAGAGAAAATAAAAAAAAAAAAATAGGGAAACAGTGGGGAAAAAAAAGCTTGAAATATCAACTTTAATCTCTAAATTTCCATTTTAATCACATAGTTTTTGTCATTAAAGTAGACAAGTAAACTTCATCTTAAAATCATTTAATTTACTAGTTTCTCAAATACCATCGTAACTAAAGTAGCACGTTAAATTCTATGTTTTGTATGTGTTCTTCTATGTGTGTGAATCATTACATGTTTCTTAGACGGGCTTTCTTTTTCTCCAACAGGACACAGAATTCATTACATTTGTGATATTACAGCTCTCTGAATAATTTAAATACTGAGATGTATACTTGATATCATTTTCGTGATTATAGGAATTAAAGCATGTTTTAAATATGGGAACACGGTGGCGCAGTGATGGTGACGAGCTGGCGCCCTGTCCAGAGATTATTCCTGCCTCCCACAAGATGCTTGCTGTGCCGTGCGCGACCTTCAATGAAATAATTTATTGCAGCAGTACTGTCTCTCTCAAACATACTAACCCCCAATTCCTGTACTCAATCGCCACACAATTAGCTCTGTAATAGATGTTAAGCCATCTGTAAGCTTAGGACGCCGATTCTTCAAAACTGTTAAGGAACATTGAAATATCCTCATAATACATGTTTAATTATTCTATCTATCTATACATCCAGTGTTGTGGCAGTCCCAGCAAGAATACAGAGGCAGGAACAATCCCTGAACGGCCAGCTCGTCGCTAGCACTGTGACACTGTGTCCTCACATATTAAATTATTAACAATATAGATTATTTAAATGATGTTGAAATTTTGTCTGTATAATGTAATAAACATATTTTGCTGCATTTCATCTTAAAAATGATATCGTCATCATATGTAAATAAAGTGGCTCAGGTTGTGCAATATTATAACTGTATCGCAAGTTTACAGTGAGGTAATTGTATTTGTAAGTACAAAGTGTTCTACAAGGAGCACTTGATGGACTGATTGAGTGCGTTTATAGTTCTTGGGATTAAACTGTTTCTGAAATGCGAGGTCAATACAGCAAAGGATCTGAAGCGTTTGTCGTGTGCATATATCTGAGGCAGCGTGTGCTTGATGCTGTATACTGATAATTCTCTTTCCGATCTGCTGCTGTAGAACTGTGATTTCACCTTCAGATACAGTGGGATAAATACTCTGAGTGGTGCATTGAGAGGAACAATGCTAAAGCAGCTATGGTACCTGGAATAGTGTGGCCATTCCGTGGACCATTATATTGTTACAGGTTAATTACAATCAGATGCCTTAAACTAATAAACAATATGCAGTTAATTGCAGTGTATTTGATAAAGCCGCGTCAGGAATGTGGATCTAAAAAAGAAAGAGAAACCACACTGGAACAAAAGCACCGCTTTAATGCTGGGTGCCGCTAGTTTGCAAAACTGAGTGGAGAACTTGCGTACACCAGGGATTGAGCTGATGTGAAAATGTGCGTGGGTTTATGCCAAGTTCAGTTTTAATACATCGCGATGTGAGCATGGAAATGGGCGTATGCAACATTTTTGTGTATATGCACCGTTTATATATGAGGCTCCTGGATTAGGGCCCCACAGAGTTTCCTCTGTTCAAGACTAAACAGTGTTAATCCTCTGAGTCTTTCGGTGTAGGACATGTCCATAAATATATTGCAGTCCACTGCACCTCTTCATTGTCACACAATACTCCAGATACGGTCTCACTACTACATTATATAGTCTTGAATATCGATTTATATTCAACAGTTTTAAGATATAGCCATATTTGCCTTTTTAATAACTTCTGTGCATTGCTCAGATGATTAAAATGATGCATCAGCATCCATCCATCTATTATCCAACCCGCTATATCCTAACTACAGGGTCATGGGGGTCCGCTCGAGCCAATCCCAGCCAACACAGGGCACAAGGCAGGAAAAAAACCCCGGGCAGGGTGCCAGCCCACCGCAGGGCGCGCACACACACACCAAGCACACACCAGGGGCAATTTAGAATCACCAATGCACCTGACCTACATGTCTTTGGACTGTGGGAGGAAACCCACGCAGACACGGGGAGAACATGCAAACTCCACGCAGGGAGGACCCGGAAGCGAACCTGGGTCTCCTAACTGCGAGGAAGCAGCGCTACCCACTGTGCCACCGTGCCGGCCCTATGTGTCAACATAAACTCCCAAATCCTTTACAGAGGTTGCTTCCTTTAGGACAGTTTTTCCATCTTGTAAAAAGTAACAAGTAACAGTTGAGCAATATTTAAGAAATCCCACCTCATAACTTAAACGAACCCATGAAACCACTGGACACAAAATATTACTTTCCCACAGTTGGAAAAACTAACTACCGTATATTCCAGAAGCCTAATTAGGGCCATGTGCTCTGTGAATTACAGTGGGGCTTCACTGGTATCTCTGAGAGCTACTGCAGCTATCACATGTTTATTTGGCTCATTTTTAACGCCAAGATATTGTGAAATGTTGTTAAAAAAGTGTATTATGTACTCTATTAATACATTTAATTATATTCTATTATACTGTTGTTTTGGATGTGCCCAATTGTTATTTCAGTGCGTACATTGTTGTTTACTTCTGCTTTCTAAGAATTCAAACAGGATTCATATATTGTTGATGTGCATAGCTTTGAAAGCTCACAGATCGGTTTTTCAGCAATATGCTGTATGCATGTTTTCTACTATACCCAAATGCAATTTGATGTTAAAACCTAATAAATTTTATTTATATAGTGCCTTTCCCATGCTCAAGACGCTTATAAAACCTAAATAGATTGTGATAGACAGAAAGAAATGATTAGAGATGCCATTGAGTAAAATATAGGCAAGAAGAAAGTGAAAACAATGGATAATCCATCACATTCACACATTAACTTTAATGAATATACATACAGTAAATAATAGTAACAATAAAGTGAAGAAACAATGACATACATAATGCTTCTTAAGTTTTAACCTTTGCAGTATATCACAGCAAAATATTGGAAGGTTATTAGAGAGGACGATTGTATGTATAGAGAATGAACTGTGGCAATTATAGACTTCATTTTGTACTATATTTGTGTTATAACCCATTCTTAGTTTCTGGTGTCTGTTCAAGAATTAAAAAATAAGGTGCATTGGCAATATAAAAAACAGCAGCTCACTACCTTGATACAGTCAGTCATTTTCTAACCTGATTAGTCATGAACAGGGCTGTGGGACTCTGCTGGAGCCTATCCCAGCTAGCATAGGGTGCAAGGCAGGAACAAACCCAAGACAGGGTGTAAATTCATCACTGGGCAAACATACACATCTGCCCTACCCACACACTAGGGCCAATTTAGGATTGACAGTTCATCTAACCTGCATATCTTCAGACTGTGGGAGGAAACCCATATAGAAATGGGACAACATGCAAGTTCCACGCTGGGAGGACCCAGGATGTGAACCCTGGTCTCCTTACTGTGACGCAGCAGCGCCACCACTGCGCTCTACTTACACAGAACATTATAAGGAATCTGAGACTAAGCAACATATGATATATAAAAGGCCTTTCATCTATCTGTCCATTCAGTTCCCTTGTATAAGTGATAGAATAACAAAAAGAACACTTCTATTATCTAACCTCTACCACGTGCTTCCATGGATGCTCCTGTCTGATTTAAATTTTTGTATTTTAGTTTCGTTTATAATGTGTGTTTTATCTATTGTTCGGTGTCCTTGAGTGTTTAGAAAGGCGCCTATGAATAAATAAAATGTATTATTATTATTATTATTATTATTACTATACAGTACAGCTGGTCCTTAGAACCCATACAAAAAAATCTCACAGTCACTTTTAAAGTTTGTGCATCACTCTGCTTCACTTCTATAAATACTAATTGGCGCTAAAGGGGATCCCTGTATTTACTGTATGTCTTTCCTGGATCTGCTTTGGGGTGGTCTCCTCTGTCCCCCTGAGAGTAGAACCTAAAGTGTGCTCACGTCCCTGGTATCACAGAGGGCTGTCTCCAGTAACATTCCACTTTGTTTTACCTGCTTGTTCAGCCTTCCCCCGGTACTCCTTTTAAGGCCTTTAAAAGGTGGTTTACCCTCCGGAGCACATCTGACTGTAATTAACCTTGATTGCCATTGTGCCTTTAGCACAGAGCCATTAACCAACTAATTAAGTTTATTTTAAACAGTGCAGCAGACTGTTTTAATGGTAGCTATGCTACCTGGCAACGGCCACCAGTTGAGGTCAGTGATTTTATAAATGACTTGTCATCACTATGTGGACACACTTCTAACTGGACTTTTCTTTGCTGAAAGAGACAAGACACTACAAAAACTTCCAAAACAGTCTGTCCAGTGCTACAATACATCAGAGAAAAACACAGATACTTGGAAGTCCATGTGTTAGCCTAAAAAGTATCAGAAGAGATGTAAGGGCATGTCAAGTCCTACAGAAAGTACACCATAATAGCTGTACATGTCTACGTGCCAGTATAAACATGCATTTGTTTCCTTAAAGGAATGCTCCACCCAAAAATGATACCCTATCTAGTTTGTAGGGATGGCCAGGAAAAACATTTCACCTCATATGCTCATGCAGAATGAGACAAAAATGTTTATGATATAATAGAACCCAGTGGTGACTAATGCTGTACAGCTGCAAACGATGTGAAAAAACATCCAGTGGAATTGTCACGTTGCTTGTGTCACATAATTCACATGTCTGTTATCCAGTTGTATGCTCAAAACATGCAAAATGCATGCATTATTTGTTAAAATATTATTAATAGTTCCCAAAAAAAAAAAACAGGAATAGCAGTCCCATAATACTGTACTTTTGTGTTAAAGATCTGTCTCTCTTCCTCATTCATTGGTCCTATCTTCAATTCAAAAGCACAATATTGTGGGAATGCCTTACCTGTTTATGTTTTACTCTGGTTTTTCCAGATGCAACTATTAATAATATTTTAGCAAAAAATGCATGCTTGATCATGCAATGGAATAATGGACATGTAAATTATGCAACATGAGTAGTGATAACGAGAGAATTTATTTTCTTTTTACCATGGACATTTGTCACATCTTTTGCTATTGTACAGCACTGGTCACCATTAGGTTCTATTATAAAATAAACATTTGTCTCTTGTACTACATGAAATCATAAGAATTAAACATTTTTCTTGACTATCACTACAAACTACATAATAAAATATACAGACATGTAAAAAAATATGTTTGGGTGGAACATTCCATTATTGCTACCATCAGCTAATGTCTGAAGCCTTGAGTATGAAGACGGTGACAATCGCCGTCAAGCAGTTCCACATCCATTACACCAGTGGCTTATATCCTTCTTCTTAAATTTGTGTCAATGCTATCAACATTATACTGAACTGCAAAGTAATGTTAATCATGTCTACCTTTTTCCTCTAACCTATATTACATACACATATACAGTATTGTAATTTTGTGTATTCTCTGCTCTGAATTATTTAAAAATGAAAAATCTTGTATCTATCCTGGCACATTTTATGCTAAGATTCTTACCAGGTCCATAGTATTATTGTATGCAGTACCCAACCTGGTCATCAATTCTCTGTCTGTGTCTTACTGTGTGTATTTTAGACACTAAATGCAGGGAGCCGTGTGATTGTTCGCTATGGATGGAGATGCAATAGTGAAGCTGTGTTTGGCCAATCACTTTTACCTCTCCTTTTTCATGCACTCCCTCCTGACACTCCACTGCAAACACGGCTATGCTCTCCGGTCACTCTTTCCTTCCCAGCTGCATTTTGAGTTGTGTTTTAATCAAGTCCCCATTTTAACAACCTGCTTCTGGTTAAATCAACTAATGCTAACTAACATCCGATGAAAACATGGAACTCTCTCAAAGAGCCTCCAGTATCGTAACACTGGCAGCTGTGTTTAGGGCCTTACTCACAAAATTCTCCATGCAGAGATTTGTGTTTTTACGCAGGTTAATGCCTGGGTGTTTTCTGCCTTTTTCCCCATTGTTGCACATGTGCTTTCATGCCCTAGTCAGCATGTATCTGCCTGTTGTTTGGGATAAAAATGAAGTTCTTTTAAGGAAAGCTATTACAATGCCTGTTTTGCCAATGAGGATGGCAATCATAGCAATTACATTCCTGAAGATCCATAGGAGATACAGACATTAACATTAATTTTCCATGGTTGGATTTTGAATGCCTACTACTTTGCTCACATGTTCAAAGGGATGACTTGGAAAAGAGCTGTGGTCTCAGCAGACAGCACAGGCTCACAGCATGAAACAGGAAAGGACAGTTGCTAGGGCAAGGTAAGGGGTGAGCTTCCTGTGCAGTGTTTCCTGGCTAAAATATGAGCTAAAAGACACAATACAGTGTTATATGAAAAAGTTTGGGAATCCCTCTTAATTCTTTGGATTTTTGTTTATCATTGGCTGAGCTTTCAAAGTAGCAACTTTCTTTTAATATATGACATGCCTTATGGAAACAGTAGTATTTCAGTAGTGACATTAAGTTTATTGGATTAACAGAAAATATGCAATATGCATCATAACAAAATTAGACAGGTGCATAAATGTGGGCACCCCAACAGAGATATTACATCAATACTTAGTTGAGCCTCGTTTTGCAAATATAACAGCCTCTAGACGTCTCCTATAGCCTTTGATGAGTGTCTGGATTCTGGATGGAGGTATTTTTGACCATTCTTCCATACAAAATTTCTCCAGTTCAGTTAAATTTGATGGCTCCCGAGCATGGGCAGCCTGCTTCAAATCATCCCATAGATTTTCGATGATATTCAAGTCAGGGGACTGTGACGGCCATTCCAGAACATTGTACTTCTCCCTCTGCATGAATGCCTTGCCATGAATTTGACAGTAGGTAGCAGGTATTTTTCTTGGAATGCGTTGTTCTTCTTCCGCCATGCAAAGCGCTTTTTGTTATGACCAAATAACTAAATTTTTGTCTCATCAGTCCAAAGCACTTTGTTCCAAAATGAATCTGGCTTGTCTAAATGAGTATTTGCATACAACAAGTGACTCTGTTTGTGGTGTGAGTGCAGAAAGGGCTTCTTTCTCATCACCCTTCCATACAGATGATCTTTGTGCAAATTGCGCTGAATTTTAGAACGATGTACAGATACACCATCTGCAGGAAGATGTTCTTGCAGGTCTTTGGAGGTGATCTGTGGGCTGTCTGTAACCATTCTCACAATCCTGCGCATATGCTGCTCCTGTATTTTTCTTGGCCTGCCAGACCTGCTGGGTTTAACAGCAACTGTGCCTGTGGCCTTCCATTTTCTGATTCCATTCCTTACAGTTGAAACTGACAGTTTAAACCTCTGAGTTAGCTTTTTGTAGCCTTCCCCTAAACCATGATACTGAACAATCTTTGTTTTCAGATCTTTTGAGAGTTGCCTTGAGGATCCCATGCTGTCTGTCACTCTTCAGAGGAGAGTCAAAGGGAAACACAACTTGCAACTGTCCACCTTAAATACCTTTTCTCATGATTGGACACACCTGTCTATGAAGTTCAAGGCTTAATGAGCTAATCCAACCAATTTGATGTTGCAAGTAATCAGTATTGAGCAGTGACAGGCATTCAAATCAGCAAACTTACAAGGGGACCCAAATTTTTGCACAGCCAGTTTTTCACATTTGATTTAATTTCATACAACTAAATACTGCTTCACTAAAAATCTTTGTTCAGAAAACTCCCCAGTACTCAGATGTTCCTTGGAAATGAAAGACATACCACTGTTATCTTTTTTATTGAAAGTAGAGCAAATTATTATGCAGGCTGAGAGGGGTTCCCAAACTTTCATATGATGTATGTATGTATGTATGTTAGTTATCTTTTGGGGGTTTTGAAGATGCAGAATTTAATTTTACACTTAGTTCTTTATTTTAATTTCATTTTGAAGGGATTTTTTTTTAACGTTTGGTGGCAGTGGTCATTCTGTTATTGACTACAGCTCCCTGTTACTATTATGAGGTGACTGGAAGCTGCAACACGTGATGACTATTTACTGTAAGTATAGAATATAATTCATTTGGCTGGTGTGTGGTGGATCCCTCATGGTATGTTGATGCTCAAGTAGCATTGGTGTGAATGTAGCCTAAATTACAAAAAACTGTCATGCAATAAATAGACAGTACAACATAGAAATCGCACTGTGTGCCACTGCACCTGCTACTCCATTTGGATGCCCTTGTTCCCACCCTAAGGAGGACTCCATGAAGGGCTGTTGTAGTAGGGCAGAGAATTCAGTAGAACATATTTATAGAACAAGTTTTCCAATTAAACAGTTCCAGTGACTTGCACATGAAGTCGTTTGCAATAAGAACAAAGCAGACCTTACTTAAGTTAATTTAATTTTCATGTATTTCTGGCATGTTTGCTGCGCAAACAGTAAGGACACTGGACTTGGTCAGTAACTCTTGAATGTTGGTCTTGGTGGCTGCCTTTTCAAATAAGTACAGTAGATTTTTTTTCTACTTGCACTAACGTGAACATGCGTGAGTAAATACAGACATAATGCCCATGATAATTTCTGTGTAGCTCCATGCATGCTGCTATAAATATGTAAATATATTTACATATAGTGAAGAAACTTAATTATCAAGTAACATGATTTTCATAAATTACAAAACGTACTGATGGGTTTAAACAACTGTCAAACTTTGAGACCATGGTGCAAAATGGCTGGGTAGAATTAATGGAAATGGGGTAAAGACTCTTTATTAATGAAAACAAGAAACAGCTAAATAACTGTTATAAAACTGTATGTCATTTGAATAGTTTGCCAATAAATCCAACTAAATGATAAGTTCAAAGACCTTGGCAAAAGGCCTATATGGAGCCAATGAAAATGGGGGGTTAGGGAAGGCAAATCTATAACAAAATCAATAGGTGCTAGCGCTTCGAGTACTAAGTGGAAGACAGTGTAGTCTACAGGGTAAGTCAAGGCAATGGCTTTAAAAACTTCAGTTTTTTAAGTTTATTCCCAACCTGTCACTCAATACGGTGGCCTGAACTAGTCAATTAATGTACAGTAAACTGGATGATAACATAAATACAACACCGCAAGACAAACTCATTAGTAAGTCTTTATCCATCCATCCATTCTCCAACCCGCTGTATCCTAACACAGGGACACAGGGGGTCTGCTGGAGCCAATCCCAGCCAACACAGTAAAAGTAAACAATTGAACTATCTGCACTACTAAATTAACCCTAACTTAAGTACAAATCATCCTAATTGAACCATTGTACTTGAGAGCACTTTCATTATACAAGATACAAAATAAAGTTTAGATTTTTTTTTTTTGTATTTAAACATTCAATAAAGCAGTAATGTTGAATCCCCAGACGTATGAGCAACATTGCACAATACATTTTTTATCTAGGTGGTAATGCATTTTTATGGAAATACTCATTTTCAACCATTGTATGATATAGATATTACTTCAATATTCTAATTTGATACAGAAGTCTTTTCTTTTAAGAACTGAGCCACAGAAAGATCTTAACACAGCGTGTAACATATGAGTGACATAATGGAGGTATGAATGTTTTCAGATGCTTACATTTCTAAAATCCAATGGTGACTGCATGCTTAGGTCTGTTCAAAGGCCTTAAGTCCTGTGGTAGCACATGGGGATGAGTGAGTACTTTCATCTGTGAAAAGTGTGTATATATAGAGTGGAGATAATTATACAGTAGATACCTGATGTCATGGCAACTCATTTAAGTAATTTTAATCTTTTAATCTACATGTGATTTCATTTATTGCACTTTTACTGATGTCATTCATAATTTCACTTTATTTAAACCTGCAGATGTGCTGGCAAACATTCTGCTTTCAGCTATTTCTGTTTCTTTTTTTATGTACAGCATTTTGAGAGATTATTGACTGCGTTACTACCAGCATTTTGTACGGAGAATGAACTTGTGTTTCTGATTTCACATTTCAGAACAACTGTATATCATTTCAACAGAATACAATGCTGTGAAACTCCATGATAGCTCTCATTTTGTATACTACATTTTTATAAAAGCAGAAATAGAATTGCAATTGTAATTTTGTTCAGGATTTCAAAGTATGGCTAATAAATTCTTGGGACAGCTACACTGATTTATCAGGGGAGTTATATGGTTATTTAGATGAAAAATAAACAAAAGACACAGTGGCATTATTTCCACTTATCAACAATATGTAAGGAAATATGGCACCATTGTGGCACAGTGTTCAGTGATTCTGCTCTGCAGGGTTGATGACTGAGATCAGTACAGTTTAATTTTGGCATACACTGTTTCTATATGCACCCTTAAACACTGTACAAGCTATTTAACACTGATTATTTTACTGTGTAGAATCAAACTGTCCAGAACTGAAGTCTTTAATTATTAACCAAGTTTTATTTCTTGCAGTGACTTCTTAAAATACTTTAGAAAAGGTACCAATATTATAGTACAAGATTAAACTATACAATGTACTAAGAGTACAAACAAATTTAAAGAAATTGCCACTGGTTAATTTTTTTTTCACTGACTGTTTTTTGTGTAATGAAATCTCAAACTAAAAAAAATTAAATAAAAAAAATAAAAATAAAAAAAAAAAAGAACAGTTTCAAAAACTTGTTGAAACTAACACTGGGTCATTGAAGGGAGTAGCTTATCACAGCATCGTCTGGTACGAGGCAGAAAGGAACTTGGGCAAGCAATGAATTCATGTAGTATTAAGAAATACCAAGAAGTAGCGGCCAGTGGTTCAGCTGGATGGTTACTGGTCAGTGACAGTGGTTGGTGGAGAAGGTCTCAATCTTTTCAATCTTTTTGTCTTTCCCCTTAGTATTTTAGTTTTGTGGCCTGCCAGTTGGGCTGCTATCTTCTGTCATGGCTGTTCTGACACTTTCCTTTTTTTTCCTCCTTTTATTGACTTCTCCTTACAGGGCTAGGATGAGAGAAGGATGCTGGTAGGGGAAGGATCTTCTATTTTATCGGTTTGATTGAAACTTGGAAATAAGTGGTCATTTATTGGATGTTTTTAAATATAAAACTGACCAAAAAAACAACGCATTGTAGTACAAAGGCTGATCGACCATGTTCTAATAATTTTTATGGGCACTATCAATTAGGTGAAGTAATGCCTCCCTGCACACTGCTGTCATCTCTAACAGCTACTCTGCTGTATCTGGTGAAACACACAAGGGTGAAGACACCTTGACATTCTGCTTTTCATTTGGCCGTAAGTGCTGTATGGTTCATTTAACCAGCAACATTGAACAGGTGTGGAGAAAGAATTCAGATCCTCATTAATTCAGTGCCATGTAATGTACAAGTGGGCAATTAGGATAATAGCGGACATTTTCCATTGCACTTCCTCCAGCCAATACAGTATTATAGTCAGAATTATTTTGCCCTGCATTATGTCATTGATACTGTGTGATCTACAGTGTAAACAGTATTGTGATCCATTTTTGAAAGATCAAAAATATATAAAAAGCCTTTATATTAGTATAAAATAAAATCCTGTTTGCAGCATTTTTATTACAGCCAGTCATTTTTAGGCACTGTTCTGTATAGCATGGAAGTCAAAATTGTAATATCCCCATCTCACTTCTTTTTTTAACAGTACATAATGCTGATTTTTTTTTCTTCATTGTAATGGGTTGTGCTAGAGTTAGACATTAACTTTTGCATCAGGAGATGAATGAATTAACTTTATTTTTTGAAATTTGCTATTTACTGAACATTAGTTTTTCATTCTGCGTTTAGGCAATAGGCATGTATTTTAAAGTGCAATTAATGAACCAAGTTTTAGCCAAGGTGGATTATAATCTTCTTTGTTGGTTTAATCTTCTAGGTTAAAAAACAACGTTCTATACTTTTTCAGAATAATTCATTTGAAAGTACATAACATTTAAAAATAGTAAGTTTTACATTCTTCAGTAACTGCAGTCAAGATAGCAACAGCTATTTAACTTGCAAGCTAAGCTACTGTGTTTACAGAACAAATTCTAATGTAGTTTTATTCCCGTATAATGGCAGAGACACAGAGGGCTTCAATCATGTGAGAATGCTGCGAGACCCAACATAAAAATAAAATACTCGTAAAAGGCGTAGGCGATTATGGAGCAGGCAATTGACAGGAGTGAGCAGTCAGATGACAGCCTGTAGGAAGGTTATGGGACTTAATTATTAGAATTATAATATAAACATCTATTATGTAATCAAATAAAGAACTAAATAGTCCAATAGTAGTATCGGTTTTGTTCCAGTTACCAAATTATATAACTAAACAGCCATTCAAAAAGCAAACCAGCATTGTACACCCTTAGCACTCACATGGGTTCTTTCCACCTCAAGGGCAAAACCCTGGCTGATCACTTAAAGCTCTGCCGTGGCATAGATGACTTCCTTAAAGAAGAAGAATTTATTTAGTCCTAATACTAACCATCGCTACTATCAGCTACTCCACTATGACTGACTTGCATATTAAATATTTTAACAGTAATATATGCAAAATTGTCTGTCAGTGCAAGTTGCTTCAAAGCTTTAAGAGAATAAAATATGTCAGGCCAAAAGTGAGTCAGTATGGAATTAAAGCTTTGCAGCAGCAGGCAAGTATAGGATCAAGTCTTGCGGAAGTGAGAGTGACAAATCACTTCCATGATAGCCTCTAGAAGAGGCCACATCAGCCCCCTATACTGCAGCAGAATACAGAATGTCATAGAATTGGTTCAGCACAACTATGTAACTTTATATATGTACAAGTATTTCATAACTGGGAATAAAACTTTGATACACAGCAATAACTCAGAGTCCAAACAGTATTATTAATGGAAACATATAGATATTGAAAATGACAAAAAAATTAAAGTTCCAAGACTGTTCCAGCAAGAACAGTTTTGTATGATGTTGACAGTGCAGTAGTATTGACTACTTGCCTCAAAATCCATCCATCCATTTTCCAAACGTGTTTATCCACATGCCTCAAAATTCCCACCAAATTGCACTGGCTTGCTTTGGCACTTGTGGTGGTCAGTCAAGGAAGGCACAGTGACTGCCCTTACATGGCACAGGGTGCAAAGGACGCTCTGTGAAAGCAGATTTTCAAAGATCTCGCACATCAACTCCATTCAGAAATAGTACCATACAACTACCACCTGTTCACTAATTAAATATCACATTAACACAATTAAAACACAGTCCCATTCTAAATGCAGTTAGTATAGCATTCCAGACAATGAGATACATTAAATCATAGTCAACTCTTGATGTCCACCCCTACATAGTTTGGAGTCCTAACCAAAAGCCCCTTATAAGATAGTTCCTTGTGAATACTGAAATATCAAAAAAGTAGAACAGAGGTATATTCTTGCTGATTCTGAAAAATAACTTTCACATTTTTCTTCTGGTTTTAAATGGTCTATGACATCACTTTCCCATTAAATTATAGAGGGTGGGTTAGGATTCTTACAGTTAAGCAAAGCAAGTCGGAGTGTGAGCAAAGCAGTATAGGAGACCACAATAAATGTATGATTGCATAATGTTTTTCCTTCATCGGCTGTTACTCCAAATAGTACTATTTAAGAATTAGAAGTAAGTGTGATTCCTGTACTGTCTGACAATTAAGCTAAGATTTTGCTTCTAAAGGGTCTTCGTGCAGGACATTCCCTAAATGTTTGACCTAGTGAGACTGTTAGTTGATGGTATTGTTGACAGCTAAAATCCTGTCCCTGTTCGATTTTAGATAATTTTAATCTTACAAGATGTGTGTAATAATGTACAATTCTGTTTAATTACCCCATTCCTTGCACATACCGAAGAACAGTGTTCATGATAGATTATTCAATTCCATTCCTTTTCCAAAATTACTTGAGAGGTTCATTTCCCATTGCTTCCTAGGGTTGTCTATGTATGCACACCGTGAAATTAGTTGAAATTATTTTAAAAATACTACCTACATCTTCATCATTGCTACAAGCAGTATGTTGATTGATGTCTGTCTGTATTGTTGATCAAAGAAGGCATGCCCTCTGTACCGAGTTCCCTATATGTCCTAATACCTAACGTCTTCCATGAATTAATTACTTTATAGATTAAGCAAGGCTGGGAATATATGGTTTTCACAAACCAGAGCAGCAGAGAATAACATCTGCCTTCAAGTGTCATTGGATATTTACTGTATGTACTTCGAATGGAGTTGTGGCATGTTGTGATGTGAAGTCTGCATCAAAGATTGCACTTATACAGCATAAAAGTTCTTTAGACAATCAAACTGCCAGTTTATGAAATTAATGAAGTGTTGACTTCACTAGTAAGAGTAAAGAGGTTTCACAGAAAACATAAAAAGTTTAGAAAACAGTGAACACTGGATGACTGCTCCTTAGGAGACATACAGCAAGACTTTAGAAGAGTGTTAAGTGATAGGTGTATGCAGTGTAAACAGGTATGCAGAGCTTTGGGTTTTAAGATTTATTATTTAGTAACAAGAGTCGTGAGCATTATTCTTAAATGAATGGGAGGAAGTTGATCATATCTACCAAAAGGATACATTTAACTGTTACATTTTTTATCCATCTGTTGCTTGGTAATACTATTTTGCATGAGAATAGAAATCTAGTAATCCATCCTAAAAGTGAAAATCAGAAAAAGCATTTATATCTAACACACTGGAGGAGGGTCAAAGTTCAAGCCACTTGCAGTTAGTAGGGTTGATATGAGAAATTGTATTCTTGTATTGTTCTTTATATGACATGCTAAAGGCCACCAGTCTGTTGTGAAAGGGAGCTGCAACACTGCTAGTACATTGCTAATTGCCAATGGACCAATTTTGTTGATTTTAGGTATGCTAATTCTTCAAGGAAATTTGTCAGAAAAAAATAATTTTTGTGCAGGTTATATGAAATAAAACTGTCTGCAAGAATGTCTGAAATTGGAAAAACTCCAAATAAAAAAAGAGTTGGTTAATTTTCAAACGTTCCATCTGCAATTATTACGTAAACAAATGGCCTTGAGAGAATTTACTTCCGCTTGTACATTTTCCTCTCATATACATCTGATAGTTGCTCCTAACCGCAAAACAGATCCCTAAAAACAGGATTTTGAAACATCAGCAGAATCACATGTGCACATGCATGAGTGGGTTTACGAAGTTCCCTAATGCACCCAAATGTTATACCATATACACATTTTCTAATATCTTTATTATTAGTAGCATCAAGTCTGTGACTATAACATGGGGAACAACAGAGCACAAGAGTGTGGCAAAGCCAGGAAGGTATTTTTTTCTTTTTAAGGGAAAATAAGTTTCAGGGTCTTGCCATGATGATGTGGAGCCAGAGGTTCCAGCCACAGCCTCTACACTTGCTGTTCAACCACAAGGGTGAAACAAGTCACAGCAAATTGCATGTGCTCACTAACTTTGTGCATTTCCTCCTTAGTGATGTCTTTGTCTATGTATAAGAGAAGCCTGGACACAAAGCCTGAATCTGCACACTGGTCAGCTAATACCTTCAAAAATAAAAAAATGGCGGACTAAAGGCCTAGGAAGTAGTATGGATAGAGTCCCATAAGTAACTGGCATTTGCTATATTCTGAATGTCAATCATACCTTAGTGGCTGCCAGTAGTGTTCTACCACAGCCTCGTATTTTCCTTCCTTGCAGCCTTAAGTAAAAACATGAAGGCACCTGGTTGGAACCAGCAATCTTTGTTTTTGAAGCATACTGTAGTTACTCAAGCTTAGTACTGTTTAGCAAGTAGTAGGTTATACTCAGTTTATGTTTCTGGAAGGACGAACATGCTAAATTGGCAAAAGCCCATCCAGTCATTCATTTTGTTAATTCCTATACAATATTTTTTACAGGAAAATGTGACTTGCTTGAAATGTGTTAGATAATAGATGAGAGAATAGTCTATTTAAGATAGTTTGTTAATTTATTAGAAAAGCTGTTGTAGCATCTCATCTGGATACTTTTTAAAAGATGCCAGGATTTCTGCCTCAACTACACGACTTAGTACAACAGTATCAAGCAATAGCAGCCTGCCAAAGTTTTCAAGTTGTTCACCTGTAAGGTCAAAGTGAACAAGCACAGAAAATAAAATTGCAGCGCATGCAGTTAATACTTAAATAGGTAACTTATTTGTAAGAATCCTGAAGTTACTCTGTGAATGTAATAATCTCTGGGTGTTTTTGAAGTTATTTTTATTGTTATTATTATTACTACATAACAACAGTAACATTCGGAGAGGTGCTTAATTCATTTTTTTAATAAGTTAAAAGTTTCAAGGTCCTACTGTGTTGCCATTTTTGGCAGTCTTCCAAGCTCCAGTCTTCCATCAGACTTCATCTTCTATTTCCAGGTTATTTCCTTCTGTGTGTTAGCTAAAACCATTAACCCATTTACTTTCTATACCTACATAACAGGGCCATTTATAATCCATTCATTGCTATTATCAGTTTGTAACATTTATAGAAATAATTATTACCCAGGAGTAACATACAAACAGGCAGTGCTTAACATAATGTATGTGGCATGGACTTTGACACAGAACACTTTCTGCCCTTTCATGTTTCATTGTGCAGTGGTATCCATAATCCTGCGATGCTAGATGGATCATAGGCAGAATATCTCTCTGGTCAAAGAGGGTTGAATTAAACAATATTTAGGATTTGTGCACTACAAAGCAAATGGTTTAAACTATAGACCCTACTGGTTTTTCAAGGTTTCAGTTACATTATTTCACAAAGAGTACAAAAAAAGATGTGAATACTCCATGTGGAGTGAAGTTCCTCAGAGGTCTGTTCTGGGACCATTACTTTTTGCAATTTATATTAATGACATATATTTCAGTATAGTTAGTAAACGTGAAATCTGGAGATGACAGAAGAACTGGTGGAATGATAAACATTGAGGAGGCATCAAAAAACAATTCTAGAAGACCTGGACAAGCTTCAGAACTGGGCGAACACTTGAATAATTAATTTTAATGTAGAAAAATGCAACTTGCTACATATGTGCAAAATAAACGTCAGTTATATGATGGGAGACACTATCTTACAGTAAGCAACCTCTGAAAAGGATTTAGGGGTTTATGTTGACACAGCCTTCTCATCGTCTAAACAATGTGCAGAAGACATTAAAAAGGTGATTACAAAACTGTTAAAATAAACTGAGGTATGTGACTTTCACTACTGTGACTGTATCTGGAGTATTTATTGTGTTCAGTTCCGGTCATGACACTACTTCTTTACACAAAGAGGTGTGAGATTCTGAAACAAGCACCTGAGCCATGTACTGTATGTGAAACAGAAATCTTGACAACCTTTAAGAAGTATCTGGATGACGTATTGGGACAGCTTGGCTAAACAAATGAGCTTGATGGACTTAATGGTTTCTTGTTGGTCACATTTCTAATGTTCTAGTTTAGAAAGTGGAAGAACCCAGGTCAGCCAAGAACACCCTGTTTGCAAGGAAGTACTTATAAGAGAAAGGAACCCTGTCAATGCAAAAAAAGTATTTTGGTTACCCTAAAATGTACATTTTTCTTGCAGTGTGTAATGCCTCAGATCACTTGAAAAAATTGCACACTTCCAAAATGTTTTTTAAAACCTGATCAGCTACCCAGAAATCTGCATGTTTTAGGACATTCAAGCCTGCATAATCCAGTTGTAGAGATACACAAGGCTGGAGCTTATTCTATCAGTACTGTGCACAGGGCAAGAATAAAGACTGCTGGAGCTGTCACACACACACACACACACACACATACCTGCACTTCCTCTCACTGGCTTAATTTGGAGTTGGAAATTCTAGCATACACATCTTTGAGACATAGGAGGACAACTGGATTACCTGGAGAAAGACCCTTGTATACAAGGGAGAGAACAGATTCGACATTTGGTATTTGAATCGGGTCAATAAGCTACCTTTTTATTCAAAGACAACTTTTTGGTTTCATGTAATATTACACAGCTCTGTAGGTACAATTAACACTTAAATGTTTATACACTTTATACCGCTGCAGGTCAGTTTTAGAATGGAACTGTTATATTCCATGCACTGATGTAAAGCAATATTGTAAGCAAAATGATACGGTGTCTGCAAAATGGCTGAACAAATGGAATAGTTGAAGTAGTTTAAGCAAACTTATATTTTATTAGTGTTTAGACAGAATATTTCCACTTCTTCATTTGTCAGCACGGAAAGAAACAAAAACCCTTAGTAACAAAGGGAGTGCAGCTTTTCAGACACTGAGAATATGGTGGAAAAAAAAACGAGCTGCAGTGTACCGATTGAGCAAAGCATCAAGCTAGTGAGGATGTGGTCAGTCATAGGCAAAAAAGAACAAGTCATAAAACAGTGTACAACCAATGATAAGTGAGCCTGACATAAAGTAAAGGTCAAAAAATAAGAGCAAAAGATCAAAGCATAAGAGCAAATAAGAAACTAGAAATACTGTGAACTCTAAACTCTGCAAAGTGCAAGGAGGCTGCTTAAATATATGACCAATTAGGACTTAAAAAGCCTCAACTTAAAGTGCAATTCTTGTCATCCACAAGCTAGATAAGACAGACAGTAAGGGAGTAGGCTTGGCTAGGAAGCAGAACAGTTCCTGTTGTAAGAAATATTAACAGATTATCAGATATATGCAACAAACTCCAAAACTATATATGAGTCCAAAGCTGGCCCAGGTACACTTTATTTTTTTCCAGGGTAGAATTAAATTTCAGATCGTAGTGGTCCCTAAAAATGCCTAAAATTAAACTTGCCAGGAGCTAATGCCTAATCTGATTACTCATGTTTGACAAATAGAACTAGATTTTCTGAAACTCTCCTTTAGGTCACTGAGTTTCATATGTCCTCTCTTTTTGAGAATTGTTTTTTTTTTTTTTTTGGTTTATTTCACCTTATACAATTTCTTGTATTAGGAATTTGTTAGTTTTCGCATACCCCTTGGGGTCAGAGTGCAGGGTCAGCCATGGTACAGCACCCCTGGAGCAATTGAAGGTTAAGGGCCTGTCTCTTTTGGCAGTGACGAGGATCTGCACCGGCAACCTTCGGGATACCAGCGCAGAGCCTTAGCCTCAAAGCCACCACTCCACCCTAATGGAATGGTTAATGGAAAATTTAAGATTTAAACTGAAGAGCATGAGTTCTGCATTGTTTATAATGTACCTAAAATCCTGCACATCTTATATGATTTCAAGTTGACTTTATTGTCAACACACCTGCACATGCTGTGCATTATTTTGTTTCTGTACGAATACAGTGCTAATTGTCAGGAACATTGACATTAGAGGAGATTTATACCTCAATGTTTTAGATAAACTGTAACAGATAAGTCTTAATTTATTTTGTTCTAACAAAAATAAATGTGTTGGAAGAAATTGTTTTTAAGAATTTAAAGGCTTGAACAGTATAAAAAATAAGAATGCACAGTATTTTTAAACATACATTTACTCTTATGGACAGACAATTCATGATGGATTAAGTTAGCTAAATGGTTGCTCACTATTTGTTGTTGTTTTTAACTAGGTGACATCTGAGTAACATTGTCGCCATACAGAACACAATAATGCAGTAATTATTTGGTACGAAAGCCAATTTCTGGAATACAACACCACTTTTAAACTAAGATCAATATTCCCTTTTTATCAAAAAAGCTAACATAAACAAGAAAAGAAGCACAAGCAATGCACTCGGCCATGTTGTGCAAGTGAGAAAAGTAATTTGAACAATGTAACCACTGGTTCTCACCAGGCGGAAGCTTGGCATCCCAGAGAGCAGACACAAGTTTGCTGGGTTCTGTCGGACAATGAAAGAGGAACAAAAGAAGAAAGTGGCAGCATTCACCTTCATCCTGTTTCACTGATCAAGCAAGACAAAAAAAATGCCTATGGGCTAATAAAGTGTTGTACCTGAAACTAACAGTGGCAGTGAAGTCACTTAATGAAAAGAAATCAAAGTAAAACATGCTCTGTAGTTTCAGGGTGAACCAATTTTCACAGATAAACTGGGAAAATAAAAAGTGTGATGACAATAAGGAGATATAGATCATAAATAATTGTGTAGTAAAATTTTCCATGTCTTCCTGAATATAAAAAAATCTAATTTGAATATAATAATTGTAATGTGTTCACATGGGACATGGTGTTTACAGTACCATTTTCATGAAATCTCTGATTTGTTAGTGAAATAAAGCAACAATGAAATGCTTCAAATGAATTCACAGATTATGCTGTACAGTACGTGGCATAGGAACTGCGAGTTATTTTTGCTGTATACTCAAGGTATTTGGATATTTCAGTTGGAAATAAGTCTCCCATGGGACAGTGCTCTGGCTAAGCAGGTTTAAAAATGGATGGCTGGACAGATGATATGTCCAAAAAAAAAAAAAAAAAAAAACAGCAAATGAAAATGGCTACAGTAGGTTAGAAAATCATCTGAAAAGAACAAAATTAAAGTATGGTGATAGGCATGATGCTCACATGTTGCATTTATTTGTATTACTTTAGATTAATTTGGTCTCATATTTATTATGCCCTCCTAAAATGACCAAGGCTGGTAGTATAAGTGTGTATAGATAGTCAAAAGTTAAAAAAGGCATTCTGTAACTTTGTCTGATCCCACCCATTTACCTGAAATCTGAATTACATGTGCATACAGAAAGAAATCTTTCTTCAGCGACCCAAAAATTATTCATGATGCAATAGATCGATTGCCTGTCAATTTGTACCGCATAGCTGTATCTTCATTTGAACAATTACAGATTTACAGGCAAATATTCAGCATGACAGAAAACTTACATCATACGCAAAAACATAGCAGATATCATTGTGTTACTCTGCATAAACCATGCAACAACAGTACTTAGCCAGCACTCTCTTTATTTTTGTAATATTTAATACTCTGTGTGGTTTAACTAAATGGACAAAAGGGCATTTCAGGTATTATATTTTTAGAACTATTAATTTGAAAAGATGCAGTAAAAAATGAAAAGGGCATTTACAGGAGTCTGTCTGCAGCTGTCCTTTATCCTGACTTTTCAGTTCATCACAATCAATCAGGGAGTCCAGGCAGCCACAGTTGGGCCGTAGCCAGGAGTGGATTTGGTTGCTCACTCTACCTGCAGTCCTGACCTGTCTTTATGCACTGCAAAAGCTTACCATGGAGACATGAAAGAAAAAAATGCACTGAGTCAGAACCAAATCCAGGCTTTCAATAAACAACAGATTTTTCATCCAGCTGACTTGGTGCACTACACAAAAATTAAGCACATGAAAAAGTAAACTGCCACATTATTAACATATTAATCATTATGAGGAAGCAAGTCAGCTGTTGTACACCCCCAACCCCCTCACGAGTCTGTTTTGGTATCTTTAATGCACATTTATGAGCATCTGCTGGTATTAGAGTAGTGCTGGGACTGAGGTTTTTCTTTGTGAATTTTAGCTTCCAATAATAATAATAAAAATACCAAAATAAAAACTTGCATCCTTTTCTTTACATAAAAACTTTTTCTGCCTTGTGTATAGTGCTGCGTGGATAGGCTCTGGCTCCCAAACAAACTTGAAGTGGATTAAGCAGGTGCTGCTGTGTCATGATCATGTCATATCTCCTATTGCAACTATCAGGAAAAAGCTTGTGAACCCTTTGTAGTTTTCTGGATCTCTGCATAAACGGTTCACAAATGTGATCTTATGTGATAAGATTGTCTGATTAAACAATTAGCACACACACATGAGATTTAAGTATTCCAGGACAGGAATGCAAACATAATTATTTAACTGGTGGCAAGTATTCCATTTAAATTTGGGTATGGATCTAAGGCATTCTACCCTAAAAAAAAAAACAAAAAAAAAAAAACCTAACTCTTCCCAACAGGGATCTGTTGAAATTCAAAACTGCCTGATCAAAAGGCATTTGTGAAGACCTCATAAGAAGAGTTTTTGAATCTTATAAAACAAGAAAGGGCTATGAAAGAATCAAGTATCAAGAATTACAAGGTTGGGTGGAAATTTGGTACCACTGGAGTGGGTGACCTGGAAATTACAATACGGTAAGTACAATGCATATCATGTTCAACAGGGTCACAAAGGACCCCAATATCTGCAGGTGTCTGTTTCCCTTGGTGTATTGTCCATTAGTTTAGGACATGAAAAGCGCTAAAAAAGATTGATGATCATGGATGTCCGCCACACAGGAATCTCCTGCTCTCCACAAAGAAAACAAAAATCTCAAGTTTTCATAAAGACTACCAAACTGTTCCACAAAAAAAAAAAAACATTACTGGAACAATATTCTGTGCACAGATGACACAAAACTGGGAAAACCAAAACACTGCACACCAACACCTCATCCCAATTGTTAAACATAAAAGAGGAAGCATTCATTGTTAAATAGAAAAAAATCTGCAATCTGGTTGGACCACAACAGCCCTATTGAAATATTTTGGTATGATATCCCAGAAATGCAAAGTAAATCATCCAGTTTTGTATGCAGAAATGGGCCAAAAGACCATCTAAATACTGTACATATCAGAGGAGTAGCTACAGGATCCATGTGTTTGCAACTTTTTCTTCTAAAGGAGGTCTTTAAATCTTATTGTTCTTTATGTCTTTTTTAACCATTTTTCCTTGAAAGGATAAGGTTGCTATTTTTAAAGTTGACGTAATTTCTTCACAATCAAGGTATATATTAATTTGCCAGAAACAAACTGTGTTGTAAAATGAAGCATATTTTATACATTTAAAAAAATAACTAGCCTGCTCTTCAGTTTTATAATCTGTTCTTGGGTTCCAGTGGGAAAACAAGCCTTAAAGCTTAACGACTAAATAAAAGCATTCAATTTTTGAAAGAGCCAAGCTGCTGGCACATTACACTTTCTGTGGCATGTACATGCACAATAAAAAAAAAATACTTAGAAAATGAAAAAGGCAGAGTGTGTGATAGAGCAAAACCACGAGGAAATAGTTTGGAGTGCCATAAACCAATTATTTATTTATTTATTTTTTCGACGCTCGATGAGTCTCTCTTGCTGAGGATATAGTAATGAAAGAACTGAGAACAAGGGTTTTGTGCAGGTAAAACCACTGACACTCATGGATACCAATCAGTCGGTTAAATGTACAATCAGAATGTGCAAACTCCATGTAAAAGCGGGTGCTGTGAGGCAGGAACCTCAGCTTTGCGCTACCACTCTGCCTATGCTAAAACAACCATACCAAACTTAGTAAACTTCAACCTGATTACAAGGAAATGTCTGTTCAGTTCTTGTCACTTGAATGTATAGTACATGCATGTTTAATCTTTCTCTCATTGGACCTCTGAAGTACACATGTACATTATGATAATGGTGGCAGCAGGCAATATCTTTGTGAAATAACAAAAGAAGCTTCCTTATAGTAAAAGAATGTGAGAAGTCCTAAGTGGCAGTTTTATTTATTCTTGGCTATCTGTGTGCAGAACAGAGACAGCAATTTACATCTGGACATCTACATTTAATAAAATCAATAACAGTGCTTGGTGATGTCTTTCCAAGGTGAATCCACACTCCTAGGGCTGAAAGGCCGCTATAGAGGAAGACAGGCAGGGAAGTAAAGTACACCCAAAGATTTATTTTTTAAAATGGGTGAGTCTCACAAGTCTGTTTTTCTTTTTTCTCTTCTTAAAGGAACAAGGATATCCTGTTTTGCAGCATGTATACAATCTCAAGTCCCTGATCAATGTACAATAACATTTTTGGCTTGAAGAATAGATGTACTGTATATGGTAAGTTTTAAAGCTTTTTTTCCCACTTTTGGACCCTGGTACCCATTAGCTGCATAATAAAATTTTTTCAAGTGTATAAAATGTACTTCACTTTAACATGCAATTTCATGAGTCAAATTAAAACATACCATGATTGTGAAGAACTAACTATGACTGGAACAACACCAAACATATCCTTTAAAATGTAAACAATGCAGATATTACAATGTGCAGTTTTTAGTATAATATTTTTAAATTTTAGAAAACATTTATGCAGGAATTAAAAAAAAAAAAAAAAAAAAACTCCACAAATATGTTCTCAAAACTGTCCAATTCTCCCCCATTTGGCTACTCCCCAACTCATAATCTTCAGTCCCAGAATAAGTCTAATTCCGTAATAACCATTGTAGTGGTTTGGAAAGCACACTTGTCACAAAATGTGAGGTTTGTGTCGTCTGCAGTACCTGAAGAGCAGTTGGGAGTGTGTGCTTACTTTTAACAACTTTTCTTTCCTCCATATTGGTTCAACCCCCTTTTTTTCTTTATGTACTGTTATTTGTAAAGCATGGACAGCTACACGTCTCTATGAAAATACGCTAAATAAATGATGTTTTTTTTTTTCTCAGTTTACCTGCTGTTAAGAGTCACTCGCTGGTTTTGGAGAGTTGATGATGAGTGAAGGCCTTTTATCCACCTATTTTGAGTTGCCATTCAGATGTTATAGTTTTTTATGGCCTGCTCATACTTATGTCACCAGTTAAGTGATAAGCGTGACCGGAGTTTGAAACTGTGGAACATGGTACCAACTGCACTATGAAGTACAGCACTCCTTCAAGCCATATTGATTTCTGTTGTGAAGCTTTACTGTCTTCTCGTTGGTTAATTATTAATAAATAGATGTATGATTCAACACACACACACACACACACCTCCAAAGAGAACCTTACTTTTTACTCTTTGCACATTATTTTGTTCTGTGTTATTCAAAAGATCCAAGTGTAATTTTTAAAAATTCTAGGCACCCGTGAAGCTTGATTTTTGTTTTTCCTTTCCTGGCATCATGGTCTAAAGAGCACATGCAGATGAATGTGAGCTGCTCAGAAACAATAGAGTTTAGCTGTGATCTGTGCACTGCCAAATCTCACTACTGCCACTGGTGAGCTCTTGCTGGAGGCATTTTACACTTAGAGTGGCAGTATTTTGCACTGTCATTTTTAAAAATCACTACCTACTGCTTTTCCACCAGTTGTGATGTTGGTATTCTGGTGCATCTCAGGTGAGAAAGAGAGAAAAAAAAGAGGCTGAAAGGAGGCAAGTCTCCTTGATCCAATTTCACTTTGGGCCAGCAGGGTGATTGATGCTTGTGGAATGAGTTGTAGAAAGGAAATTCATTTCCTTTGTGGAAACAAAATTGAGTTAGAAGTACTGTTTCAGTCTACTGAGTTGGAAACACAGTTTGAGCCTGCAGCTGATATTACAAATACACAAGAGGGAAAATGGTGGCTGAACTACAATTAGAGTCGTTTAGAAATTAAGACAAATAAGAGATCGGAAGACAGGTTAAATAGAGACTGTAGAACACTCAGGGATCAGGTGGGGGCACAAAATTAACAAAATGTTACAGGAAGAATGGCCCTCAAGACTCTAGAGAAAATATTGGAGACCAGAGAAGCAGAAATCACACTAATCACCGTTCAACATTAGGACTTTTATCCCAGGGCCATAGCACAGGCTGAACATTTCAATCTAGAATGAAAAATGTGAGAGGAAAACTGGGTAAGGTACTCATCTCATACAAAGATATCTTATGTTTTTCCCTTTCAGATAAATGCAAAATGATGTATAATCTGCCTTTTTCAGGTAATACAGAAAAAAATATGAAAAATGCTTGAAGTTAAACTGCCCTCCTGCATTACATCTCATGAATGCAGCTTGAGAAGCAATCAGACTGACATTGAACCTTCAGGGCTGAAAGCATGGTATTAAAATTTCATAGTTGTAACCAAAACACTAATTAGGTCATCCATACAAGGTCAGCTCTCTTGTCTGATATATAATCCCCCCCTTCTGTCTTTTTCACATTAAAGAAAGTTTTTAAAACAAAAATAACTTTTCTGTGAGGAGTTTGCTCTCATCCGCCACTGGGTTTCTTCCCAAAACGAAGGATGGGTGTATCTTTCAGAGCAGATACCCACCTTGCTTCAGTTGCTTGTAAATTCAACTCAGATTCTTCAGTATCCCCAGGTTACACAAAAAAGGACTTGAAGAGGAATGGAATCCTGCCTGTGCAGTGACATATGAAAATGTCACTCATTTACTTTCAGTGTTGCACCTAGAAAGCATTTATTTTCCTAAATTCAGTGAGGTGAAGATTTATTGATATCTGGGATCAAATTAAATATAAGTAACCATCACTCTACATAACACAAGGCACATTTTGTAATAAAAAGTTCACGTTGCTCTAGGAGCAAAATTTTGTCAAATAATTACATGAAATCTTTCTTCTCTCCTTGTGGTCATTTATTTTGTTATGGAAAATTATCAGCACTTAAAGGTGCAGCATACTGCCTCCAATTTTATATTATCTAGTAACGGTGAGGTTAAAATGATTCTTTTTTGTGTATCATTCATACGTGTGAAAACCAGCGTGCTCAAGGATGAATTTCTCTCTGTGACAGTGGCAATGCTAAACCTCTGTGCCATATCTCAGCCGTGATTGAGGAACAGTCAATGGTAATAAGAAATACACCTTCAGAATATAAAATGGCAACATTTACACATTCTTCAGCTACTTTATTTTTCCTTAATTCTATACAGAAATCATGAACATATAAAAGAAATATGGAATTAAGGACCTCCAGAGCAGGGGGACAATTGTTCTAGCTTAATGGAGTAAAAATCTACCGTTGTGATGCAAAAGCCAAATTGGTTCAAAGGACCAGCGTTTTAAGAAGTGTAGAAGTGGATCATTATGTAACTCTAAAGGTATGAAAATGACTAGATGTATATCAACATGGTTGTGACTGTAAATAAATAATAGGATACCAAAATAAAAAGCTTATGTCATTTTTTTCACTTTCTCATGATTAAAATAAATAAATAAAAATGTACAAGTATGTATATACTATGTGACATATTAGCATGATGATGTTTTACCATTTTGCTTAACTACCATCATGAGTTATAATAATGCAATGTTATTAAACCTGCTTATTGGGTCTTTCTGATCCTAAATTTTAATGTTTTTGCTAATAGTCATACCCATACTGCTTTGTATTGTACAAGTAATAGTATGAATTTAATCTTCTTTTCTCTTATTTCTCCGAATGTCTATTTAAGTTGCCCCGATTCATATCATTTGACCCATGCCCTTCCAACGTTTTAGCTAATTTAAGTCAGAAATAGTGCATGGTTTATCTAAAAATCATGTGGGATGGGGGATGTTATTTATTGTTATCCTAAGAAGACAAAAGTTCAGCTTGTCGATGTGGGGCATGGTTATATACTCCAGGCTTAAAATGCGAGAAATGTTTGTGAGGGTTTAAATATATCAAGCCTGCCTGGATTGCTTTGACAGCTCAAATGTATAGTTTAAGCTACACTTTTTCACTTTATGCAATCCTATTATTTTTAATTGCTGAGGAAGGAATGAGTGGTCAGTCCTGGAAACATCATATGCATTGCTTTATGCACATAAGCTGACATTCTGGTTGTGTCAGGGAGCAGACTAAGAGCTGTGCATCAATAAATTACGAGTGTATTAGGCTGATTTAGTATCATCTGTGAGGGTACCTCTGCCTGATGCTCCGGGGGAATGGGAGGGTGTTCAGTATATACTGTATACTGATCTATTTGATGCTGCTTCTCTGTTTCTGTCTTGGCATGCACCCCTACTGTTGCCTGGTGTGGTTCTGTTTATCCTCTGAAAATCAAATGTGTGGACTTTATGCTGCTACATGCTATCATAGTGGTGCTTCTGGCAACGTCTTGTCAGCAAGGCAAGGCTTCTTTATATACATTAACCTGTGAACAATCCACCACTGTGACGTTGAGTGTCAGGTTAGAATGACCAAGGGATCTTTAGTCCTTGTACTGAAGTACCCATTATGGCTGCTAGTGTTGTTTTCAACCTTTATTACAGTAAAGTAGATTTATTCAATTAATGTAACTTTTTATTTACAGAAAAGGCTTATATTTATTCTCAAATCTGAACTCTTGACACTCATAGTAGTATTATTCAAGTTATAAAAATATGGCTAAATCTGTGGTGCGGTATGGTGGCACAGTGGTAGAGCTGCTGCCAATCAACAAGAGGTCCAGGATTCATGCCTCAGCTACTCCCTGCATGGAGTTTGCATGTTCTCGACAAGTCAATGTGGGTTTCCTCAGGGTGCTCAGGTTTCCTCCCATAGTTCAAAGACATAAAGGTTAATTGAATAGTCATTGCTTAACTGGCTCAGGAATTGTTCCTGCCTGGTGCCCACTGCATGCCACAGCTTTGCTCAGGATATGTGGATTTGGTAAATGGATGAAAAATATTAGAATCTGTTAAACACTGAAGAAAAAACTTAATTTATATTACCCTAATATCACTTGTTTATATATGGCTACAATGAAGAGCATATTAAACTGTCCTATAAACAATGGCTACAACATTGGATGGAATTCATTTGTTTACTTACCATTTTTTTTTTTTAATTTTTGCACTACAACATCTTTAACATTCAGAATATACTAAGATGAGGAATATTACTTGATATTATGTTGTTGCATTGTGAGCTTTCTTTTAAAAAAAAAACACAAAAACCCTATACTAAAAACTGTAAGGAACTCATGAATAATATTCCTCATTTTTTAGGTATGAGACTTTATATCAGGTTTCCAGGACTTAAAACCTCTGTCTATTATAAGCCAGCTCACTCACACACACTTACCTTTTCTACATCTATTTTCATCTCTGGCAAACTAAAAACTCCCTACCTTTTTTACAGTTTCTTAGACTCTGCCACCTCTGCAATGACGAGGGTGACTTCAGTAATGATACACTCAGAATGAGGAGTTTCTTCATTGATAGAGGATACCCTTCTTATACTGTGGACTGAGCCCTCAATTGAGCCAGGAGCAGGCCTTTGTAACATTCACTCTAAGAAGAACCGCAATAATGAAACCCACATCCTGCTGGTCCCTCCTTTCCACCCTGACACCCTCTCTCTCAGACAAGTTTATTAAACAAAATGTCCCCATCTTGCAGACTGATGCTTCCAAAGAAGACTTTTTTTCATAATCCTCACTTGATCTCCTTCCATCGACCACCTAACCTAAGCAAACTTCTCATCTGCAGCTCACTTCACAGAGCAGAGCCACTTTTCCCAACAGGCAACTTTGAACTGCAACAGGAGTCGATGTGCCCCTTTCAAATATGTTACCAACTATACCCTTGTATCTGCTCAACCTGGTAAATTCAATATTAAACAATGAAGCTCTTGCCAGTCTAACAATCTTACTACAGTTCTACCTCTACATAGGTGAAACAGAGAAATGGCTAGCAGACTGTTTCAGGCTGCACATTCAAGCCATTAAGATCACAAACCTTACAAAGCCTATTGAAGAATACTTGACAGCACTGTTTCTTAAAAATAACAGTTCTTTAATGACATATTATGGTTATTTACAGGGTTGTGTGGTTCCTCATAGAACTGTTGCTTAGCAAAGCGCCATTTCTTTCTTTGTAAATGAAGTTGGTTCTTTGTGCTTTGAAAAATTTTCTAATATGTAGAAAAAACCTAAACTACCTAGCAGGAGACTAACAGATAAAGAAAACCTGAAAATAGCCTGTGTTATGGTATGCAACAAGAATACTTTTAACATCATGACCCATTAATATTTCAGAAATCTGTGACCATTTACTCGTGGTTATTTAGTGCATGGAGTCTGTTTACGAATCTAAATAAATAAAGGTTCTTTCTGGAACCTTCATGTGGATGTGTCTTTTAGTAACAAAAATGGTTCCCTTAAGATATGAAGAACTACGCATACAGTATTTCTCCATGTCTGAATGACCGATTAACTTTTTAATCTCTTCTTTCATCTTCTCAAACCTCCTTTAGCTTTATCTCCTTTCACCTGCCCTGGCTTTGTCCCCTCCTTCTCCTCCTGTATATACTGTATATTACCTGCTCTTTCCTTTTCAGTTACACACCTGATGAAGGCTACACTCACCGGCCACTTTATTAGGTACAACTTGCTAGTACTAGATTGGACCCCCCTTTTGCCTTTAGAACTGTTGTAATTCTTTGTGACATGGATTCAACAAGGTGCTGGAAACATTCCTCAGGGATTCTGGTCCATATTGACATGATAGCTTCATGCAGTTGCTGCAGTTTTGTCAACTGCACTTCCATGACGTGAATCTCTCATTCAACCTACTCCCAAAGGTACTGTATTGGATCGAGATCTGGTCACTGTGGAGGCCATTTGAGTACAGTGAACTCATTGACTTGTTCAAGAAACCAGTTTGAGATTGTGTGAGCTTTGTTACATGGCACGTTATCCTGCTGGAAATAGCCATCAGAAGATGGGTACACTGCAGCCATAAAGGGATGGACATGGTACTCAGGTAGACTGGCATTTAAATAATGCTCAGTTGGTTCTAAGGGGCCCCAAGTGTGCCAAGAAAATATCCCCCACACAATTACACCACCACCAGCAGCCTGAACTATTGATACAAGGAAGAAGAGATCCATGCTTTCATGTTGTTTTTTCTGACCTTACCATCTGAACGTCACAGTAGAAATCGAGACTCATCAGACTAGAAAACATTTTTATAATCTTCTGTTGTCCAATTTTGGTGAGCTCGTGTGAATTGTACCCTCAGTTGCCTGTTCGTAGCAGACAGGAGTGGCACCCAATGTGGTCTCCTGCTGCTGTAGCCCATCTGCTTCAAGATTTGACGTGTTGCATGTTCTAAGATGCTCTTCGGCATACCCCCGTTGTGATGAGCAGTTATTTAAGTTACTGTTGCCTTTTTATCAGCTCCAACCAGCCTGTCCATTCTCCTCGAACCTCTGGCATCAACAAAGCTTTTTGCCAGGAGAAGTGCTGCTCACTGGATATTTTCCCTTTCTTGGGCCATTCTCAGCAGTTTCTGAAATACTCAGTCCATACCGTCTGGCACCAACCATCATGCTACCTTCAAAGTCACTTAAGTCACCTTTCAACCCCATTTTGATGCTCAGTTTAAACTTCAGCAGGTCGTCTTGACAATGTCTACATGCCTGAGTTGCTGCCATGTGATTGACCAGTTAGAGATTTGCTTTAACATGGAGTTGAACAGGTGTAGCTAAAAAAATGGCCGGTGAATAGATACTACCGAAATGTTGTTTCTTTAGCTTCATTCCTTATTCAACTAGGAAATAACATTTAACCCCCTTGTTTGTTTGCAGATGTACACAGTTACAGCATTTCACTATATATATATATATATATATATATATATATATATATATATATTATACACATACATACACACACGCATATAGTGTATATATATTTAATATAGTTTTAGTAAAGATTAAACTAATCTGCATATTTTATGCAAGTAATTGCACCCAATAAACAAGATACCATAAACCTAAACCTAACTGCAGGTATCACCGAATTCCTTTCAGGTATATCACTGTCAGGTTCCTGTGGTGTATAACCATATCATAATGTAATTGTTCCCTCAATTTGTACTTCAAAAACACAATCGCAGGCATGCAACGGTGAGTAATGCCGTGCTGTATATGCAAATATCATGCGTAAGTGGCTGTCAAGAGTACATAAGCAGGCAGCCTCACTATGAAATGTCATTTTAATCACTGACCTTAAGGAAGGTAACAATCATCTCATCAGGACAGCCAAACAAAAGATTAATATTCGCTTGGAAAACGTCTGAATGGCAGCCCTGCATGTTGATGACAGTATAGCATGCCTAAATAGATGGTGTCAAACAATTCACATCCAATCAGAATCAAGACGCACTGGAAGCAGTCTCATTTATTTAACTGCTGCATATGTATCTGGCAGTAAACTGCATTTTAATAGCGGCAGCACCGCAATGTTCAGATCGCATTTTGGAAGCAATGACTGAATTGCTGGTGCAGACCCGGTAAGCTACATTCAACTTGAGAAGTGTTTAATGCAAATTAGCTGTTTCCGAAGTGGCACATGCACAGCAATCGGCAAACTGATCGGGCAGTCGAGCGCACACTGCAGGTATACGGATTCAGAAGAACGGACATAACAGGAATGTGGTAAAGTGAAAGAGCTGGATAGCAGCCAACGGTGTCGCCGATCGCACTGTTTATTAGAGTAAAAAAAAGCAATCGATGAGAACAAGGAGCGTCGGTAAACACCTAGATGTGTTATTTTTGGAAACATTCGCCACGCGCCGATTTACACCATTGTTAAACACTTCCTCACAATTGCGCTAAACCCTACACAACAAGCGCCAATGCGACATAAATCGGTGACACTGTATCACAGGGGGAACACAATACAAAAGCCAGGCTAATAGGTTTAGCAGCAGACATGGCCTCTCTAATAAATCAAAATAACTGATGGAGGTTACATTTCTATGAACTTGCTTCTGATTTATGAATCTATACCTTAGAGATGGTCCTTTACAAAAACATCTACCTGCAGTGACTGCCAGTCCTATAGCGCAGGGGGCACAGCTCCATGCATTGCAACGAGCACCGTTCTGTGCACTGATTGTACATATTTTCAGGTAAAGCGGGCGTTTCCTTTTTTAACTTTTATGTATTAGTATAACAAATCCAAACTTTTATTTAAAAAGTCCCACCTTTGTTTGCATAATCATTTGCCATTTACGACACTAGCTGATATTCTGCATACAACTGAGCTCGTGCTTCTCGTGATCTTTCAATATTTCGTATCTGCAATACAGAATAATGCAAATAATACTGTTGCCATGCACGATCTTTTTACCTAGGCGCCAAGCTTGAAAAGGCATTCTTCCAATGCAGCGCAAGAGGCATCGCACGGTGCAAAGCATGCTTTAATGCTAGCATCTCCAATCATCCAAAAAATCAAGAAGCATACCCCCTTAAGGTACAGTACCTGCATCTTGTCATTTGTGAACACTTCCGAATCAACCTCGCAGGCAATCAGAGTCAGCAGTTGAAATTTCATGTTGAGAGCTGGCATTCCTCTTTATTTTGCCGAATGAAAGGAAGAGAAACAGAGTAAACAAACAAACAAACAAAAAAAGGCTTGTTCTTCTTTTTCCTTTGTATTTTTGTTTAAGTCCCGTTACAAGCAGCAGCTTTTATTCTTTCCTTTGTTAGTCACCTAGGAAGATGCCTGCTGGACTGGCAGTAGTGCCGATCAGACGACTTATCCGCTCCTTCCTCCAGCGCTCTGAGGAGCACGCAGCCAGCGCAGCACATCTCCTAAAGACCAGGCTTGACGTCAATGCTTGCGAACCGACTGCTGCTCCGCTCTGTGCCTCTGTCGTCCGGCGCATGCAGAACAGTACAAATAGCTTCTAGCAGACCACCATCACCACTTCCTATCTGAACTGCAATATCTGACAATTATTTTCATGCATTCTAAATCATTCCTAAATTTACAGATTCATAGTACACACGTACTAAGCCCGTAATGTGAATTATTACAAGAGGCAACCCATATCAGATAAATGACAAATTTGTGTTAGTTTGCTGTTGCATAACACACGAAATTCACATCATTGCCAAGGTGAATACCACATACCCTGGGACTCTGCGGCTCGTCGCGATTGTGATCAGAGACGCGAATCGATCGTTCCTGGCCATTCCTATTGCTCCTCAGCTATAGCATTGCTGAGACGCATATTTCTAAAACGATCATTTAAGCCTGATATAATGCAGAAACAACCAGCAATTCGGGAATAAACGAGGGTTGTGCGGTGCCGTCTTCCTCGTGCATAGGTGGCATTTGTTTCTAGTATTAGGGCGCTTTGGGGAATAAATTCGCACGGTTTCTGACTAAAGAACGCAAATCAATACGTATTCAAGCTATGATTAAATATGGTGGTATACACAGTTCCAGAGTCCAGACCAAATAGCGGACAATAAATCAGTGCTGAGACGGAGAAAACCAACTTGTTGTTGATAAATGAACAGAACAGGGTGGTTTGGGTGCCTTATTTTGGATAGGTTGCATACAAATAATTAATTTCAAGAGTTTAGTGTGTTTCAAAACAGAAATATTTATTGAAATAACTTGCATACACAAAAGCAGCAAATAAACCCCTGTTTGATACTTGTGTGGTTTGCCTTCTGAGTGGAATGGGTGTGTTTTCTCCATTAATAAATGCGTTTATTCCTGGGGGTCCATATGCCTCCCACAGTCCAGACACATACTGTACAGCTGGCAGAGTAGCAGCTCACAGTGTTGGTGAATGTGCAGGACTGTGTCCTGTTATTGGTCTAAGATTTGTTTCTTTCTTTTATTCAGTCCTGACAGAAAAGACAACTGCTCCGTGTAAACCTTGTCCAGATTATGAGAATTCATAAACAAGTATAGTAAGATGGAAGGAAGTAACAATGAAGGAAGAATGAAAGCATGCATCGGGCAGCTTTGAAGTATGTCAAATCTACAACTAACTCTCTGAGTCTGTATATGTATCTCATTCAATTCTAAAGTAAATGCCCATATTCTGTTTATAGTAAAAAAAAAAAATCTGTCCTTGACCATTACCTAATATTCCATATTTTCTCTTCTGCTTTCCTTTTATCTAACCAGGCTGACTTTATACAGTATATATACTGTTATATGATAATCAATCTAATTCATGTGTACGTTAATTTGTTATTATATCCATAGAAGCATTTTTCTGTTCTGTTCCTGTAAGAACACAGGTCCTTCTGCTTTGCAATTGACTCAGGTTTCTTATATCACTTCATTATGACTGCCTTCAGATTGAAATGGTAATGGATGTAATTTTGACTTTATTAGTAAAACTGTGGCACATTTACATTAGAAATGCTGGCTACTGTGTCAAGTATCTAATAGGTGAGGTGAATTTCAGATAACTCTGTGCTCTGCGACTGATGAGGACAGTGTAATGTGCAGTTCAATCACTGGCGTTCTATAGCTACTTTAAACAAGCCAATAACAAAAGCTGTAGTATAAAGGGAGATGGCAGCCATGAACCCACTGAGCCAGTCAAACATACTGTATCCTCACACTCCACACCACTGTCCTCACATGTGTCATGATGTTATTAGCCTGATCTTGGACAACAACGGCATGTAATCAACAATATAAAATGTGTATGTTATCAGTTCAAATCGTAGTCATCTTGAAAGTTTCAAGACATTCTAATTAATCTGTACAAAATACATGTTAGGTACAAACATCCATCCATCCATTATCCAACCCGCTATATCCTAACTACAGGGTCATGGGGGTCTGCTGGAGCCAATCCCAGCCAACACCGGGCACAAGGCAGGAAACAAACCCCAGGCAGGGTGCCAGTCCACTGCAGAGGTACAAACATAATAATGAAAAAAGAGAGGTGTACTTGAACATAAACTTTTATATTTATTTTCTTCACACTGGCAGCAGATTTAAAAATAAATTAACATGTAATGCATTTAACTGCCACAGAGTTCATTCAGCCATCCATTTTATAAACCTACTTTTTCCAATGCATTGTTAATAGCAGCTACGGTCTGTCCTGACAGCACTGGATTTAGGGCAAAGGTCAGTCCTTGACTGGGTCCAGTCCATTGCAGGGTACACTTGGACACACTTACAGTTAATTTAGTATGTACATCTTTAAGATATGAGAAGGAACTGGAGTACCCAAAGAAAAAAACCCATTGGCACTGAGAAAATGTGTAATCTCACTCAAACAATTGTCAAAATAGGAATCCTAACGAATAACCCCTGGAGTCGTGACACAGCAGCATTAACCGATGTGACACCTGGTAGCCCACTACAGAAATGTGGCATTGATAAATAAGCGAACTGAAAAGCAATGACAGCAGCAGGGTTGACAACTTTGGATCATTGTAAATGTTCCACTTGAGCTAATACTGGAAGATGAAGATGGAAAAAAAAGAAGAAAACCATTTATACCATTTACGTAAGTGGGTTGGTATGAGGCCTCGGGGACATTTTAGAAAGACAATGATCACAGATCAGTTTCAGCTATAGTATAATTGAAGTATACACCATAATATTGTTGGAGAGAGGAAGCCTCATTGATTATGATGATTTCTGCAGAGAGCTGCATGCAAATTCCTACAAGGATATGTACAGTATATATAGTAACAGCAAATATATCAATCCCCAGTGAACAAACTTCCATAAACTACATAGCATAATTTACTGATGACAGAGTCAAAGTCCTCGATGGAATTAACTACAATAGGACATTCCCAAATCCTATCCAGTTTAGGATCACAGGGAGCTAAAGTCTATGCTGACTGTATCTGTGCAAAGCAGAATCCCGGTCCATCACACACGTCTACACTCACACAAGGTCAATTTAAATGGGAGACCCCCCCCCCACCAAAAAAAACACTCCTGTAGAAGAAACAAGTTTCACTCTTCAATTAGACGAGAGAATGCCAAGACTTTTAATTAACTTCAAACACTACCAATGTGTGATTTCCAGTTTTGTGAAAATAAGCACAGGTTTTTATATCGCAGCTGAAGTTAATTTGTGCCAGGTCCTACACGTAGATCCTATGGTATTTGGGTGTTGAATCCCTTTAATTACAAAATATGCCCTGAATCTGTAAAAAATGAGTTTATTTGTATAGTCAGAGTGTGTGTCTTTGAGAAGGACAATTAAATGACTTGATCAATAAAAACTCATAACATCAAAGCTTGATGGAGCAAGTAGATCAATGGTTCACAGAGTGCAGCCAAGTCTGCTTTAAAGAGGGAGGACTGACTACAATACCTGCCTCAAGTTTCATAACATTTTCTTTGACACTCTACAAACATATTAAATTAACTTAGTAATTTGAACATAGAATGCTGCATTCTTGAAGTGGCAGCATTGTGCCACTATGCTGTGGTTAAATGAAACGTATTTTAGTAATAATTCTAATTGTAAGTCATGTGGCGTATGGCCGGGACCCTTGCCTGGGTGGGACGCCTCCAAGATGGAAGGACCGGGGGAGGGAGCATTACCTCCCCCGGAGAGCAAAGTGGCAGTGGTGCCTCAGGCTCCCGCAGGGCTCCATGGGAATTGGAGTTGGCTACAGCCCTTTTGGGATTCATGAGCACCACCAGGGGGTGCTACAGCAGATGCTGAGCCCTTCTGGGCAGTTCTTCTGCCACACCACAATGAACACCTTGAGCACTTCCTGGTGCCTTATAAAAGGAGCCAGCAGCCACTACTCCTGGAGCCAGAGTCGGGTGGAGGGAGGCAAAGAGTGGAGGAGGAAAAAAGAGAAAGAGAAGATGAAGAAATGTGGGTTGTGCGGTGCTTGGGGGACTGTGCTAGACTTATGGGAAACAGGGGAAGACGTTTCCCACGAGGAAAAAATAAAAATAAAAAATAGTTTGTGGCTTGAACTTGTGTCCTGCATCTGTCTGTGTCAGGTCTGGGTGGCAGTGCGCCTTCTGCAGTCTACACTCAATAGGCCCATATGTAGCTAATAAAAACAAAGAGGAAATGCAAACAAGGAGAAAAATGTCAAAAATAATCTAGTAGGCGCTATCACTTACAACACAAAATAAGATGAGGGCAGTGTGGTCTAAGGCAGGGGTTCTCAACCATTTTTCTTGGTGTACTACATCCAGGAATTAAAATGTACTAAAGTACCACAATTTTTTGTTTTTAAACTGTTAGATACCTAACTCATATTAGACATGACTAAGGGAGATGTTACTTTAACCCCTCCTACCCACCAAATGTTACATCTGAGGATTTTAACAAGGGATTACAGATAGTGGCGGCACGGTGGCACAGTGGGTAGCACTGCTACCTTACAGTAAAGAGACCTGGATTCACTTCCCGGGTACTCCCTGCGTGGAGTTAGCATGTTCTCCCCTGTGTCTGCGTGGGTTTCCTGCCACAGTCCAAAGACATGCAGGTTAGGTGCATTGGTGATCCTAAATTGTCCCTAGTGTGTGCTTGGTGTGTGTGTGTGTGCACCCTGCGGTGGGCTGGCACCCTGCCTGGGGTTTGTTTCCTGCCTTGCACCCTGTATTGGCTGGGATTGGCTCCAGCAGACCCCCATGACCCTGTAGTTAGGATATAGCGGGTTGGATAATGGATGGATGGATTACAGATAGTTTATTTAGGACCTGCAGGAAAAAAAATCAATTGATGTAGAAATCTAAATGCACATCTTTTCTGAATGTTAAAATTTTATGGCATTTTCTCTTTTCTAAATTGTGGTATGTTACAATGTAACCACTGTGTGTGCACACACATTGTTCTGGAGAGGACGTACATAAACTTGTGATACATGTGATTGAGGGCACTGGGTGGTCATGGCTAATATAACAGGAAACTCTGCTAGTGCGAACTATGACGGCATTAAGAGAAAATTTCATTCATATCAGCCCCTTCTTCACTAAAGGCAAGCATTTGGACACATTTCAAAATTTATAGTCACCAAGGGAAGTAGGCACTTGACATGACTTATACAGTAGGCAAGCTGTGCAAGGCAAATGTGAAGTATTTTGGGAGTATTACAAACTGACGCATACCTGGTTTTAGCATTGAAGCAGAAAGGTTTTTCTCATCCGCTAAGGACAGAGTAACAGCTCAGCAGCGCACTCTCACTTTTTAGAAAATGTAGAGCAATTTCTCTTTTTGCAAAGTACTTAGACATTCCAGGACTGTATGCTCGGTAAACTACATTAAGTCGATCAGTGACAGCACTTTTGCAGCTACTGTATATATGCAGATTTATAACCTCTAAAGGTATGCTCTTAAGACTATACAATTGTGCATTTTTGTGTTCATGAGAAACTGAAAATGCTTTTTACCTGTCCTATCTATGTAATATTTTTATTGTGTTTAGAAGGGTTACTTATACATACTTTGAAATCACTTCAGTTTTGTTTTATTTTTTACCTTCTGACTTACCTGTATGAGAAACACCCACAAGACCACAAGCTTTTTGGAGTTTCCCCCTATTTTCTCCCTCTAGACCTGAAAACCCTCTTTTGTAGCCCATCTGTGAGCTGTATGTTATGCACCCTTATGACAAACGGTAAACTAGTAGGTGTCTTCAGCAAAAATGATGAGACGGGCATGAAGTTGTACATCTCACATCAACCCCTAATGAGATGTAGGGGGTGAAAGCCAGTCCTTTTCATAAAACTTAATGTTTCATATTTGATACTTTACTGGTGGTCCTAGACCTCCCAGAAGTTTAAAAATGACACATTTCAAACACAAGCACTTTCGCTATAGTTTCACAGTACTTCAGGTCAATGATTACAAAAATGATGTCATTTTGGATTTTTGATTCCCCCGATAGAAGTCTATTGAGAACATTTACACTTTAAACTTATAAATTGAAGCACATGTTTTAATATTTCAAATATTTGATATTTATTATGTACTTCTGACTCATGAAGAAAATCAATGCATTTCTTATGAACACCCTGAATTAGAGTTTAGCTTAAGCTAATTCAAATTTTTTTAATTAATTCATTTTGGAAATTGTTGAGATATTATACCTACAGCTGCTCCATGTTTTATCTGTGCTAATGTTCTAATTTTGCATTAAGAAATGTTAGCATTTGTCTTGAAGCTGCAGTCAGTAGTGTAGTTTGATATGAATTAAAAATAAAGTGTAAAACTTATATGCGTTTAATTTACAAAAAATATATAGGTACATTTGACTTTGGATCAAAAGAGGAATAACTTCCAAATGTTTCCAAGTCAATGTGAAGGTTGAGCTGGTTTCATGGCACTGAGGGTCTTTATGTCGGGGTCCAGTTTTGATAACTTTAAACAGTTTTGCTTCTCCATTGAGCCGATTCTTGTACTTATTACCTAAGGAAGGATGAAGGTAGCCAAACATTGTCATCTCTGTCAAAACAACAGTGTTCCTCTATAATTATATTAAAATTAAAATTAAATATTAGATGTTTATCTTATTAGTAATAATTGTTAACATTTACCTTTGTTACTTGCTTTATTTTCTTCTGCTTTATCCTGCCAAGTTATAGAACTGTTCTAAAAATTATGTTAGACCATACATTTACCAAAACTAACAATATTGTAACGATGGTGGACCGGACCTGAGAGAGAGAATGAGATGCTGCACAGACTGCTCATGTAACTGAAGGGAGTTGGAGTTGTAGAAAGAAAGTACTTACCTGTTAAGACACTCTCCTCTTAAAAAACTGACCAGCTTTGGCACGTTATTCCTTGGGATCACAATACTGGCATGGATCTACTCAAGGAGGTGAGAAGCAAGAGGGAGCTCATGCTTTGGGCCCCGTGTGAGCAGTAGGAGACTTCAATTTGGGTGGACACAGAAGAGGAGAATGCGGTCGGGTGGGAAAGGAAAGGGATGAAGTCTTGTAGCAGGGTCACTGTGAGACAGAGAGGTAAAACTGAAGCTCAGCTAAGGATGGAGACTTGGGTTTGGATGCTGCGTAACCAGTGATTCTTTTCACACTTTTTTTGTTCCTTGGTTGAGAAAAACTGGTCTAGATTCTAAGGTAAAACAGTGGACTTTAAAGTTCAAGTCTGTTGGTTCAGTCCCCACCTACAACTTACTGTGTGACCCTGAGCAAGTCACTTAATCTGTCTGTAGTCCAGTTGTAAAAATATATGTAATTAATTGTATTACAACTCTGAACTTGTAAACAGAAGTGTAAAATAAGAAGTAATAGCTGTTTATGTTTCTGTCGATATGTACCAATGTAGCAGTAAACACTGACAAATTTTCCAAATGAATCCCCAGACACATGAGCAACATTGCAGAATAACCATTTTATGTAGGAAACAACATTTTTTTTTATTATTACACTATTGGTCAAAAGTTTTAAAATACCTCAATTTTTCCAGTTTTTCTTCAAGTGTAATCACCTGAAATGCACCGAATGGCCTAAAATGGTGAAAAGGTAAGCAGTAAACTGCCAAAGATTTAAATTTAAAGTTTAGATTAGTAAAAACTGAAAAAAATGGAAATTTCAGAATATTACAAATGGGACTTCTTCAGGGAAGTACTAATAGGTTACAACCTACAGATGTTCCGCAGTAATTAAAGTAAATTAAGCCTTACAAGTCGAAACGATTTGCACAGGTGTCCCAACTGTCTTAAAGCAGACTTGGAACAGACTGTGTTATTACACCTTCTGAAGTGCTACTTGGACAATATGACACTGGCATAGAACAAATAAACAATGGCAAATAAAAAAAAAAACAAGTCAAGGAATCATTACGCGTACAAAGTTTTATTCAATATGTTTGATTCATCAAAGTAGCCAACATTTTTTGCTGATATAACAGCCAAACTGTGGTAACCCTTTTGATTCAGAATGCCAGTCACTCTGGGCACGTCAATCTACCTCCAGCAAAAGACCCACAGACCGTCACACTTCCTCCTCCATGTTTGACAGTTGGTGTCACACACTGAGGAACCATCCTTTCACCAACTCAATGACATACAAACACTCTGCGTGAGAAACCGAAGATTTTAAATTTTGATTCATCGGTCCACGAGACTTTCTACCAGTCTCCAGTATTCTACAGCTGGTATTTCAAGGCCCATTCCGTTAAGTAATGGCAGTCTTACTGCCACTCGCACTGTCAAACCTGCAGCTCAAAGTCTCCTCTGTCTGCTTTTTCAACTACTTTTAAGCTATGCTTGAAGCTGGTGTGCTGTGAGGCACCTATCATGTAAGCTGGTGACCCTCAGAAACCTGTCTTCTAATACAGTCGTGATTTTGGGTCTGCCAGATCTCTTCCTATCAGAGTTTCTTCCAATTTCCAATTGCCTTTGGATTGTGTAGGACACCATACTCACTGATACTTTTATTTTTTTGCAGTTTCTTTAAATGAAAAGCGTACACTTCTAAGGGTATTAATGATCTGTTTCATTTAATTTAATTGCTGTTTTCTTGCCATTATCAAAGGAATTTAGGGTGTAGTAACACAGTCTGTTCCAACTTTGCTTTAAGACACACAGAGGGTTTTTAAGTAATCAACAGAAGTTGGGACACCTGTGCAAATTGTTTTCAACTTGCAAGGCTTCATTTACTTTAAGTGCTGCAGAACATCTGTAGGTTGTAATCTATTAGTTGTTCCCTGAAGAAGGTCCATTTGTAATCTTCTAAAATTTCATTTTTTTCAGTTCTTGCTAACCTAAAATTTAAATTTAAACCTCTGGCATTTTGCTGCTTACATTTTCACTACTTCTGGCCATTCATTGCATTTCAACTGATTAAATTTGAAGAAAAAACGTAAAAACTGAGGTGTTCTAAAACTTTTGACCAGTAGTTTAATAGTAAAAAATATATTGCTGTGTACATAAAATGGTTATTCTGCAGTGTTGCTCATGTGCTGGGGGATTCAGTTGGAACATCTGTCAGAGTGTCTACTGCTGCTTTGGTAGATTTGTATAGTATGGGTTCTCAAAAATACAGACTAGGAAGACTAAAAGCAGCTGAGAGTTTTGAAATGAGAAATTTCACGAGTCATAACTGGACCATATAAACATCTTAACACAATGTGGCACATATGGCGAATTCTACGTTTAACCATAGACTAACTGCAAACCATATTGCCCACCCACTACATTCAATTGGAGTCATAAGCATGGAATGTAGAAAAGTTTATTGGTCACATACAGTTGAGAAACAGACAAAAAATACCAATTGATCTAAAATCAAATCAACTTAATCTTGTTCAGCTTCACAGGGCCCCGAGGGTATCCCAGTAATATCAGGTACCAGAAAGGAACCAATCCCAAATAGCGTGCCAGTCGACTGCTGGACATACTAACACTTAGACTCATACTCTCTTGTGGTTGCTAATTTAGAGGGACAAAATAATAGAATAAGCATTTCTTTGAGATGTGTGAGGAGAACCAGAGTACACAGAGTAAAACCCATAGAGACACAGAGAGCATAAGCAAGCTCCACAGATTTGGTGAATGCACTGTGACTCAAAGACAGGACTTTGAGCTATGAGGCAGCACTGACAATCAAGCCACTCTTCTATCCTATTTAATAAAACAACATAACAACACATTCAAACTAGTTCAGTTAACTTTAGGATTGTGGGGAAAGGATTCTGTCCCGGACACAATAACATCAGTTTACTGTTTCGGTTGGGGACTTAATATAGGGGTGGTCCAGATCTAATTATGCAATTTTCATTATGCTATAACTTATTAAGTTTATTACATAGAAAATCACCCAAAAAATCCCGGATCATCGAAGCAGAAGCATGCAAACTGACGACATGAAGAATCGTCTTCACAATGAACTGGAATCGTCCCCACATAAATCAAAGTCATCCATACGATCTGGATCTGCATAATTAGATCTGGACCACCCTGTAGATTAGCAAATGCCCTATTCTGATTGGGGTGATTTCTTTGTGAAATGTGCCTGTTGTCTTCCTAGGCTTCCTCTTTACAATAAAATCTTGCCTTGAACTATGAAGATTCAGAGCTTGGTTGTTTTTTCTCCCTATACCGTGATGAACTGACTTCCTATCCAGGGTTAGTTCATATCTTAATCAAGCTGCTTCTTAATCAGTGTATTAAATTTAAAATTGGGTAGAATATAATCATCTAAATAAAATAAACATGACAAAAAAACTTACAAAAAAGACAAAAATTTCCACAAATTTGAATAACATCAAAGATCCAGACCTCAGTGTTTCATCTAGCGTCTTGTGTTCATGGCAACTTAAGTTTACTTGCAACAGTTGCATTAATTGTTCTTCATTTCAAAATGATCCTCAACAATTGATGTCTTCCACTCACCCTTATTTATTTGCTTTGTTGATTCTATATCAACTTAGGTGACAAATGAGATCAAACTAAAATTCTGACTCCTCCAATGGTTCTCTGTATGACTCCTTTCTTTCGGCAACTAAGGAGACCTGTCTATCAGTAATTGTGACCCTGCTTTGGCAAATCCCAACTACTGAAAGGCAATATACATTTTTGAAACATACTAAAATAATTATAGTCTTCACAGATTGCTATATAGAATAAAAGTCACTATACTGTATTTCAGAATTCATAGATTGAAAGTGAGGGACATGGTGGCATGGCACCTTTTCACTGTAGCCTCACAGGTCCAGGAGACTAGGTTCACATCCCAGCCTGGCCATTCATCTATGTAGATGTCGCATGTCCCTTCCTACATGCCAAAGACATCTAAAGTTCTGCCATGTACAGATGCTGCCACATTGTGAAGAGAAGGAATGTATAAAGTAATATTTATTAGCTTATTTGGTTCTCCTAGGGAAGCATGCACTCTTACTTTGATCAGCTTTCCAGTATGGTTTTATCTGTTGTCACATGTCCTGTTTACTTGAAATTAATTCAGAGAATTCTGGTTTTCCCCATGCAGTGTTGGCAAGTTCATAGAATGCTTTGAGATTTGTCTAAAAGGTGGTATATAAAGAGATGACTAACCAATTGTTTCTTCCATTTTCTGTGAAACAATTTTACCAGTTAATTCACAGTAGAACCACAGACAAGGCCTTTAAACTTTCATTTGTATTCTGTCTGGTAAATCACATCTTTAAGTACAGTGCTAACAGACAGCATTCCTTACTGTTAAGATAGTGAGCCAGTGAAAATACGCTAACGCCAATGTGCCATCCGACTGATGATCCCTCTGGTGTACAAATGTCTACAAGGAAATCAATCCCATAATCTAAATCTGGAAGAGCTCCAGGGGCCCCTGCAGTGCTGAAACTTCACACAGACCTTCTTTCCAATAATCCAGCAGAGTCTTCAGTAAGTATGCCTCTGGAGGCCATGAGCTCATGCATGACTGTTAAAGAATATGCAAGAAAAAGAGAAACGCTGAATTAGAGCTATACAGCCAAGTTGCATGACCATATGGAAGTTTCCCCCCATCCTGTGGAATTTATTCTACTCTGGCTTTAGCTCCATGTTAATTTTCCATTCTACTTTTGTTCCTTTCTAGTACTTGTACTAACTAAATTGTCAAATCCGGTCAGTTTAAAAGGACGTTAATCACCTACTTTTAGGTCTTTAACTTAAGTCGGGGCTTCCTTTACTCAATGCTTCTAGTGGTTTAGTTTCTGCTACACTTGCTGAACATGATTTTGGACTCTCATTTGCTTTTGTTTACCAAAGGTGCTGCCAAGTTTTTTTTTTGTAAGTCTGCCATTATGTGATTAAGTTGATAATGACAAAAATGTCCTTGCCTGGTTAAAGTGTTTTGGTCAACATATAGCTGTCTCTAGTTTGGACTTGTTAACGTACATATGAGAAAGTATTCTTGCAGAAAATATGAATGAGTTGCAAGCAAATGGACATGGAGATCAATTAAGATAGGTTAACGTATTAATATAGACTGAGTAAAAAATAGTGTTATAGGATTAATTTCCTCTGCATCAGTGTAATAAGTAATCACCACTGTGTTATTTTACTCTTTATTTTATGTTATAATTGTATATACAATATGTGTAATACTTTGGGCTTGTCTCTAGGAATTGTGTCTGACATCTCCACAGTTCTGGGTTCAGATTCCAGAGAGTGAGTTTGTACTTTCTCCTTATTTGTGTGGGTAATTCTCCCAAACCACAAAAAACATAGATGTTAAGCTAACTGGCAATTTTATACTGGCTTGGGGTAACTGAATACAGTCATATGAAAAAGTTTGGGAACCCCTCTTAATTCTTTGGATGTTTATTATTATATGGGCTTTCAAAGTATCAACTTCCTTTTAATATATGACATGCCTTATGGAAACAGTAGCATTTCAGCAGTGACATTAAGTTTATTGGATTAACAGAAAATATGCAATATGCATCATAACAAAATTAGACAGGTGCATAATTGTGGGCACCCCAACAGAGGTATTACATCAATACTTAGTTGAGCCTCGTTTTGCGAATATAACAGCCTCTAGACGTCTCCTATAGCCTTTGATGAGTGTCTGGATTCTGGATGGAGGTATTTTTGACCATTCTTCCATACAAAATCTCTCCAGTTCAGTTAAATTTGATGGCTGCTTCAAATCATCCCATAGATTGTCGATGATATTCAAGTCAGGGGACTGTGACGACCATTCCAGAACATTGTACTTCTCCCTCTGCATGAATGCCTGTGTAGATTTCGAACTGTGTTTTGGGTCATTGTCTTAATGGAATATCCAACCCCTGCATATCTTCAACTTTGTGACTGATGCTTGAACATTATCCTGATAAATGTTTTGATATTGGGTTTAATTCATCTGACCCTTGACTTTAACAAGGGCCCCAGTCCCTGAATTAGCCACACAGTCCCACAGCATGATGGAACCTCCACCAAATTTGACAGTAGGTAGCAGGTGTTTTTCTTGGAATGCGGTGTTCTTCTTCCGTCATGCAAAGCACTTTTTGTTATGACCAAATAACTAATTTTTTGTCTCATCAGTCCAAAGCACTTTGTTCCATGAATCTGGCTTGTCTAAATGAGTATTTGCATACAACAAGTGACTCTGTTTGTGGTGTGAGTGCAGAAAGGGCTTCTTTCTCATCACCCTGCCATACAGAGGTTCTTTGTGCAAATTGCGCTGAATTGTAGAACGATGTACAGATACGCCATCTACAGCAAGAAGTTCTTGCAGGTTTTTGGAGGTGATCTGTGGGTTGTCTGTAACCATTCTCACAATCTTGCGCATATGCTGCTCCTATATTTTTTTTGGCCTGCCAGACCTGCTGGGTTTAACAGCAACTGTGCCTGTGCCCTTCCATTTCCTGATTACATTCCTTACAGTTGAAACTGACAGTTTAAACCTCTGAGATAGCTTTTTGTAGCCTTCCCCTAAACCATGATACTGAACAATCTCTGTTTTCAGATCATTTGAGGTTTGCTTTGAGGATCCCATGCTGTCACTCTTCAGAGGAGAGTCAAAGGGAAGCACAACTTGCAACTGACCACCTTAAATACCTTTTCTCATGATTGGACACACCTGTCTATGAAGTTCAAGGCTTAACGAGCTAATCCAACAAATTTGATGTTGCAAGTAATCAGTATTGAGCAGTTACATGCATTCAAATCAGCAAAATTACAAGGGGACCCAAATATTTGCATGGCCAGTTTTTCACATTTGATTTAATTTCATACAACTAAATACTGCTTCACTTAAAATCTTTGTTCGGAAAACATCCCAGTACTCAGATGTTCCTAGGAAATGAAAGACATCCCACTGTTATCATTTTTGTTAAAAGTAGAGCAAATTATTTTGTAGGCTGAGAGGGGTTCCCAAACATTTCATATGACTGTAGATAGTAGGTGCGAGCGTTAGTGTGTTCTGAAACAGCGTGGTTCCACATCCAATGTTCTTATCAATCTGGTTCCAGTTCCTTGCTCCTGTAACACTGCAGTGGACACAAAGCTTACAGAAAATGGGTGTATAAGTATTAATTTCCATCCACTATATTCTTGAACAGCAAGGTAACCCAATGTTTGGTATCACCATTTCAAAGCCCTAGGAGGCCTGAACCGAGTTTGCTGTTGTCATGCACTATCCATAACTGTAGCCAAGCAAAAGCATTTAAAGCAAGATATCTATGTGCAGACTTTACAGACATGGTTGATTCTGTACCTGGTTACTCAGTGAATTTTTAATGGTTTTGCTGTGTTTGCATTGATTTTCTTCCAATATACCATATTACTCCCATATTCGAAAGATATGTATGTTAGCAATGAGCGAGAACAGATTAGTGTCTTCCATCTCAAACTGATGGGTGCCTCCCTTCTGCCTGACACAGCTGGGATAGACCTCAATCATTTTATATTAAGATGCACCTTTATTTAATAAATAAATTAGGTTTGAAGGACTATAATATTTTAGCAGTATAATAAGTTCTGCCAATAAAGTACAATTTTTTCAGAACAAAAAAATGAACAAAATTTACCTGCATGGCTTATTTTGCAATGAAAATATGTAGAACAATAGAAACAAATCTAAAGAGACACAATTGTTTGATTCCAAGTGAAAATGCAGAAATAAATACATTGTCTTCTGCTCCAATCAGGTTAGGCTATTGCTTCCTGTACCTTAATGGAGCAAAAGCCTGATGTTTTATGCCTGTGGATAAACAAAAACCTTTTAAAACTCTGAAATGGAGTTATGTAAGCTTGATATGTTTTGCTTCTTGTTTATCTGGATGCTTCCTACATTGTGTTTTTTTCTTTAACCAATTGCTCATTAAAGCATGTGCTTCCTTCCATTGTTAGACAAGACACATTTTCCATGCGAGTGTCACAAACACCAGAACACGCGACACAAAGCTTCCTTGAAATTATTACCAAATAGGATATGAGTAACCCTTGATACAAATGGCTGCATCCTCTGTGCTGCCTACACCACACTAACAACACATAAAGTCTACCATGCTTCTTTTAACTGGGTTAGGCAATTAGGTCACTAAGATTCAAAACTACCAGAATGCTGGTAAATTTTTGCTCCTGCCACTACTGTAAGAGCTTCTATTAAATCAAACAGTAAAAAAACCAACAACAAAATAAATAAGGTATTTGTCAGCTACTAGCAGGGAACAAACAAGAACTTTTCCTTCTGATCATATACCTGTAGCAAGCAGCCATGCTTGGAAACAAGAAATCAGAAAAAGCCAACACTTAACTCACATTTGACTTACCAAGGTGAGAGACTTAAAAGGAAAAAATGTGCTATGAATTTTACTCGGCTCAGTAATAAGCTACCACTAGCACTGGCCAAAACGATCAGAAGCAAAGCAGCTTGGTGCTCGGCTTGGTCATTTGCCTAAGATGCATTGCTTTTAAACTAGGCCGTTCTATTTATACACTCAGCAACAAGCCATCCTGTTACACCATAAAAAAATGAGGGTCCCCGTAGTGGGAGACAAATAACGTTGTCTTATTTATGAAGTCAAGCAGGCATACCTTTTCTGACAGAAGGCTGAAGAGACGGGATACAGCAACATCGTTCTAGTGAGACAGCACTAAAAGCAAAGCAAACACAGGACAACACATACACAAAGTAAGGGCAAGGCAGACAGCAGGAGGCACTCCTTTATAAAACAAAGTAATGGCCCTTTGAATAAAATGTGTCCATTTAATGGTTTGAATAAGCACCCAGACCCGTAAAGAAGCAACTAGATGATATATGTGACAACTGAAGTTATTAGATACCCAAATGAACCAGATGGCCTGAATGATCTCCTTTTGTTTTGTATATGTATGTTGCTAACAACCATTCAAGAACAAAGCCAGAAATGTTTAGCAGTCCATAAGTCATCCACTTCCTTTGAAGCTGGCGAGGGTGCCTGTCTGGTTCTGGTACTTAGTAACACTAAATCAGATGGCTCATATACTCCCTTTTTCTCGGAGTTTCTTTACTTTATACTCAATGTTATCGTTCTTACTCCTTGAACCAGAGGGTAAGTTAGGAAAGAATTAAGAGAAACATAATACCAGTCTTCACTTTCAAGGCATAGATGATGTTCTCTGTAGATCCAGTGCATGATCATTTTATACTTGAGCACTCTGTATCTTAAATAAGACTTTAATTTATGGAAGTCATTAGTTATCAAGGCCTTTAGATATCGCTGTATTAATAATGTGTTCACAACCTTTTTTCAACTATGTCTTAAAAATGTAATTCCTGCTACACTTACCTAGCTTTCTATATTTAAAAGTCAAATACCTTGTTAAGAGGAAACTGTCTAACTGCCCTAATCTCCCATCAGCATCCACACTAGAATATATTTTGGCTAAGAATGAGGCCAGATTATTATAATATTTGCAGTTATTTCTAGACTTAATCAATTAATGTCATGGTGTGTACCTCTATGTGATTTTAGGCCATGCTGGGAAAAAGAAACCTTTTGTATTAATACACAATGCTTTGCAATTGCTGTGTAATAAAATCATTTTTGGTGAAGGTTTTCACTTTTATATCAAACAGTACTGGATTTAACAATTATTCCTTTCCTCAGATTGCACTGTTTGATGCAACACCAAATGTGTAAGTTAATGCAGAGATAAACTTATTGTGATTTACTAAACTATATTCTTAGTGTGTCTGCTGATTGTGCTTAACTGGAAGAATCCAAATGTACTTCCACAGCTCAATGGAAATAAGACATATTTATCTAAGACTAGAAAATATCAAATTTTCTTTAGTAAGAATTTATCAATGTTATTCTAAACTAATCTGCCAGGTCTTGGCTTCTGTTCTGGTTTTATCTGTGGTTTTTATTTTATATGAGGAACTTTGTACAATGAGCCTTTTGTACTTATAGTTCTAAACTGCAGGAGGCTTTAACCATTCACTACTGTATGATCCAATACATCTTATTGATTTTTATGGAATCTTGTCAGTGGTGTTCATCGATTGCCATCCTGGAGTAGGCATTGGACAAGTAGGGAGAGCCACTGAATGCAAAAATAAACGGAAACTTATGTTTATTGATTTTTCATTTGTTGGGTAGAGGACCTTTACGGGTGAGGACTGGGTGTGTTTTTGATTACAGTGTGTTTCACTTTTTGTAATGTGATCTTTATGGTATAGTGTTTCTGACCACTGTTATATCTTACTAATTGTAAATGCAGTTTACAAAATAATAATTTGTATTATATAAAGATAAATTCTTGTCTGATTTTAGAAATCTAAACTTCATTTTGATGTATCTCAAGCAGAAATGAACACATCTCAAAACAATCTTCCATCCAGTGCGAAGACCCACATGCCACATACTATGGCTTTAGCTACTCTCCTATTTTGCTGTGGTGACTCCATGTTGCTTGACAGCACGTATGGCACACTCGCCCATGGTTCTGTTTTTAAGCAGCATTTTCAAAACAGACCATGGTTGCTAATATTTGATTTTGGAGAGTTTTGGTTTTTTCACTATTCTGTTGTCTTGTATTTTAGCCTCATTTATGCTCCTGTGTGTTGAAATCCCAACATTTGCTCATAGACATAAAGTCTTTACTTCTTCTATTACTCTTCCTTGTGCTAGTTTGTATATTGTGTTACAAAAATTAAACCCTGCTAGTTTCAAAGTTCCCCATTTCCAGTTTTGAAAACTGTAGGTTAAAGTGGCAGCTACACTTTCCAGCACTGTAATTTAGCGTATGTATGTATATATATAAAAAATCCTAAGAGTAAAAGTGCAATGATTTTATGTGACATTTTTGTCACGCTTTAAATTGGGCTTATTTTAAAACCTACATATATATATGTTTGGTATCATTCTTTTCAGAATTTATCGAACATTAATGTGATGTTGATAGATTTTCAGATTCTTATTCCATTTTTAAATTATAAACTAAAAAATATCAAGAACTCGCGTCCCGCAAGATGAGACTTTCTGCCAACAGATTTAACCATGCCCAGGGCCAGAAATAAAAGACAAAGAGTAGGACAGCTGCTGTACAGGCTTTTAAATGTGGCTTTTAAAAGTGCAGATCGTGCGGCACGGCAGCAGCAGCAATTCAGCAACTGATCAAGCAAAGAGGAGGTTAAAAAAAAAAAAAAAAAAAAAAACCTGTTTGTTTCCCATTGTATCACCATTTATCACCGAGGGGGTTTCGGAGGAGCGACCGCGTCTCCTTGGGGTGCATGCAGTCCCCATCTTCACAACACAAGCGGCAGAGACGCAAAGTGGCAGGCGCATAGAGTGGGTTTTGGGCGGTCAAACGAAGCGAGCAGGGGGTGAACCCCCTCGTCTCATATATTAGAACAAGTACAGGATAACAAAATTTTGGAATAGGTTCAAATCGGTTTGTGTTACATTATTCTTTAAAAAAATTACCTTAAACTGCAATGGTAACCATTTTAAGATATCCTGAAATGAAAAGGAATATATTTTAAGAAATTTCAATTAGGAGATCTAAATTGAAAAAAATCTGAATTAGTGTAAGCCTTCCTAATGTGGGATGTTCACAAGAAATGGAATGAGGTAGGAGAACAAAATAAACAATAGTTGCATTATATATTTGAAATATTAAAATGTGTGCTTCAATCTAAATATTAAAAGTATAAAGATTCTCAACTGTAATAGAAATTTGCCATTTTTCACCCTCTGATAAAGGTCCATATAGGATCAAAATCATTTTAGTAATCATTGACCGTGAAGTAGTCTGAACTGATACCCCACATGCTTATGTTTGAAATTTGTCATTTGTGACCTTCTAGGAGTGACTCTTAAGGAGCTAGAGCAGCCAGTAAAAAAATCAACTATCAAAAACATTATCATATTTGTGATCAGCAACCTCGCAACAGCATAAAAGAACACTCCACATTCTATATTACTGACATCCCTTTATTCAAAGATATCTGAAAATTAGTAACTTTGATCTCTCATTTCCCATTAAAGTATGAAAGCCTGGAGTTGGTTGATCTGGCATAAACAACGTCAAGTTCTTCTGATAATTTTTTTTCTGAAGACACCTATTGGTTTACTCTTTCTTATAAGGGTGCACAAAATACGGTCTAAGAATGGCCTAAAAATGAGTGGGCCAAAAGCAGGAGGAACCCCAAAAAGCTTGATATCTTGCACAACTAGACATCGGGACAAGGTGAATGATGTATCCGTTGTGGAGTTTTCTTATACTGGTGAGTTTGGAGGTACCAGAAAAAAAAAAAAAAAGCTGAAGAGATTTCAAAGCATTTATAGGTAATTCTTAATGACTGTGATATTCCAAAGGTTTCTTAGTGCACAAGTGGGATCTCTGCAATTCATTTTAAGAAGGAATGCATGATACCTGAATTTTATTTAAAAAATCTCCAGCAGCTTCCTATTTTGCATGTACTTCAAACTGGAAAACTGTATTTTTGAGATGCTACAGCAGGGTGCATTAGGATTGTGATGGCAGTGAGCTAGTGGAAAGAAGAGCAGGGTTCAAATGGCCATCCTCCTGCACTCAGTCAGGGACAGACGTTCCTCATGGGAATTTGTTTTCATAGAAAGTATGGTTATTTCTGCTGATGAGGAACCTGAGACAATCTGGATGTGTTGGGAAAGAAAACCAAGACACATTCAAGTATAGGCATTTGTCAAGACAACCAGAAATGAGACCGGAAGTCTGAATAACACGTCTAACCATCCTATTAGAGGATATCTTAAATGAATTTCAGCAAGATATTAAAGTAATTTTCATCATGTTTCATCATACTATGGATATTGTGATTGCTTAAAACATTAAAAAACATTTCACACACAGTGGTTTAGAGAAATTTTAAAGTGTGCTTCAGATATCTCCAAATGAATTAGATATTGTAAAAAAAAAAAAGACATAAAGCTATTTCAAGATACTTTAAAATAATTTTGAATATGTAAAACTTTAAACTCCACTAGTAAGATGCATCAGTTATTGTGTTTCTATTATCATGCCAGCAGATGAATTTTGGCAAAAAAATGGTTTCATCTTTCTCTCTTTTAAGAAGTAACGACCAGTTTCTCATTACATACTTTATTAACAAGCATGGCAAGAATGACATTTAATCAGCTCCAGTTCACTTTATATTTGGCCTCTGTCAACTCATCTGACAGCTTTGTTTAACAAATTCAAAATCACACAACCCAAGTGTTTAGTGAAGCTTGTGTTTATAGAATGAACAGTTTAATTTGGAAAGTTAAATAAGCATCATGACCATCTGTGGATCAAATACTTCAGCAGTGTAAGGGAAGGCCCATGAGATAGTTAAGAAGATCTGACGGCGGTCAAGAACAAGATAAGAAAACAATGCGATACTCAGGACGGGGACAAGTAAGCTTCAATAACTGAGGGAGGTCAGGAATGCTCATTGAACAATTACTGGAAAAATACGAGCAAAAGAAAACGTACATCCACCCAAGAGACGGCCTTAAGCTATTAATCCGTGCTGCTCTAGTCTAGTTATGCATCATTACAGTATGCTTTAATCACTAATGGAAAAGATTTTTTTAGCAAGTGCGTAAAAAATCAACTGCAAACTGTGTATTGTGTTGTTCTCATAGACAAAAAAAATATATAATGCTCTTTCTTTTTCCATTAAATCTAAAAACATAGACTGTACATACAAAAAGAGGGATTGTAGGAAAGCAAATTATCTGAAGCTTAAATTCTGTTTTTGTTTAATGCAGTTTTGCTTCCTGATGCAGGTGACTGAACACGATGTGGGTTGTCAAAAAATTCTGCAACCCTTTCTACAGTTTAGTTAAAATTGATAGGAAATGCATGCAATTTATTTTGTGGTTAAAATGTCCTACTTCTATTATTTGAAAATTGTGGACATGTTGGATTACATAAAGGCTATCTGTCAGCCTCAAAACTGTGTTGAAACAAAGATGTGGTCAGGTTAGCTCTCCCATTACAGGGCTAAGGAAGATAGCTTGTTGTCATAAAGTGTCACCAGTGATCAAGCTAGGGACCAAAATGACAGACGGTGGACCCCTCTGAAGAAGTGACTTTGTAGAAGAAGGGAATACATGTTCCTTTCACTGGTGTAGGACTATTCGGGTTGACAGAGATTACATATAAAAATGAAGATGGAGCAAATAGATCTAGTTGTGCTATGTACATGTTTAAGCAATTCTTAAATAACTGCTAGCTATAAAAAAAAAGTCTATTGTAAAACGTTGTGGGTAACTTTTGTATATTAGTAGCAACACAGTGACCACCTTACCATTAAAATCAGATTAGAGAAAACAGGACTATAGCAGCTCCGGTTGTTACAACAGCACACAATTCTGCAGTGAATAATGAAAATGAATGACCAGAAAGCACAAGATGGATGGTAGTGCAACTCACCTGGTGATGTGTGTCTTCAAAAACACGTTCATGAACGCTGCAGGCAAACAGAGAGGCAGGCAGATCACTGAGGTCCATCATCTCTTCCACATCCTCTTCATTTTCACTAAAGATCATCTCTTCCTCATCCTCTGGGTCACTGTTGTAGGCATCAGACTGTCCATCGCTCCAAGTTTTAGCTCCATCCCTTAGCATGATGCTGACTGGTGCCAGATGAAGAGAGGGAAGTTACGCCAACAGAGATGAAGATAATCCAAAACAGCTAAGATAAAAATCAGTTTACAAGAACTGTTACTTTTTTTTTTTAAACTTTATTCACTAGTTCTCTAATAATCACACTCTGGCCCCCATATTCTGGCATGTTCTGCTTGCACAAGTCTTAGAACTTCTTTATGGTCAACATTCCAAATGGTTTTCACCCTTCATATTACGAATTTCAGTTGATTGGTTCTCTTGTTATTTTATAGAGCCTTCCTTGTCATATTTACTGATCGCCTTTTTCAGTGGTACCCCCCATTCACATTACAACATACTGTAACCTTGCAGTCCTTTAAATGATTTTTGATGAGATCTCTCTTTCTGCCATCTCACCTCTCGGTTGCAGTTCTGTGTAAAGTGTTTTCTGATTTATTTCAATGTCTAACTCTGCTCTTTTAATCTCCAGTTTCTCATAGTTGCTATGCTGGTTAAGTTTATTGAGCTAACAAGCTCTCTATGGTAACTTAAAAACGGCTTTCAGCCTCTTTTGATTTGAACCCTCAGCACACATTGTCTTTTTTCACTAGGGCTCCCCCTAGTGGGCCCTGTCTAGTTTTTATCCCGTTTGGAGGTGTTTGGGGGACATTACTAAACTACGCCAACTTGATCTTCTCGATTAGAAGGACCATCAACTTTGTTCCGAACCGGCAATGGATTACTTTTTTTTTTTTTTTTTTTTTAATTTTATTAATTTTATTGTAATCATTCCATACAAATAGATACATTTTTACAAAAAAAAAAATAGGATGAAAACAACTTAGCCCCCACCCCAATTTGTCTCTAGGAAGATGCTGATTTGTTTTAATATAAATTCTGTACAGTTCTCGTCTGCTAATAGAAGTGGGTTAAGACGCCATCTGCGAGATGAGTGTGTGTAGCCTAATGATTTTAGCTCTAAGATCAAGGTGCATGGTCGGAGATAACAATAGCGTCGTACTTGCAAGATTTAATCGTAGGCAAGAAATTATTATCTATAAAGAAATAATCAATTCTTGAGTTGCAATGATGTACTGGAGAGTAGAAAGAATATGTTCTTGAGTTTGGGTTTAGAAATCTCCAGGGGTCTGATAAGTTGTGGTCAGTTACAAACTGTATAAATGTCTTAGCTGTGTTAGATGTCATCCCCCCTGTGACAGGAGTCCTATCTAAGAGTGGGTTTAAAACACAATTAAGTCCCAAGCCATTATAATTTTATGAGTGTTCATATTGGGAATGGATGCAAATACATTTTGCATGAATTCCTTATCATCAATATTAGGTGCATAAACATTTATCAAAATCACTTTACAATTAAATACGTTGCCCACGACAATCACATATCTCCCTTCAGGATCACATACTACATCTGATGCTACAAATGAGACCGTTCCATGTATGAGGATTCCCACTCCTCTAGTGTTCTTTGTAAAGCTAGAATGGAACATTTGGCCAGTCCAGTCCTTTTTGCAGCCAGAACTGATCCTTGCTTAGTAAGTGGGTCTCCTGTAAAAATACTATTTTAGCATTTAAACCTGTTAGGTGAGAGAATACTTTCTTTCTCTTTAATTTGTGATTCAGGCCTTTAACATTCCAGCTCACAAAGTTAACTGTCCCATCATGGAGACATTGATTCTGAATTTTTGATGTCATTTTATAGTCTTAACTGGAAGTGAGACAGCTTTAACCTTAATTTCCAATTTCCCCAAGAGCTGCAATGGATTACTGAACCTCTTACTCAGTTACGGAAACTCATTTTTTGCCACTTGCTGCCAGAGTTGAACATTTCAGTTACTAGTTACATTTACCAAGAAGGGTGTCTCCATTGTTATCACTAGTCCCAGTTGGCAGATGTTTAAGCATCAACACTTAAGCAAGAAACCATGAGCTTTATAAAGCAAGCGGGGGGTCAATTTATCACTAAAATGTTTGTGATAGGGCAAAAGCAGAAGACGTTACCAAGAGGTCTAGATCAAACCCTGTAATACTAAAACGAGAACTGTGCTTTATTTCTTCTTCAAAAGAGTCTCACCTTTACTTTTTAAAATAATTTTATGCAATCTCTCACTCTTATGTAACATTGTCTGACATGTCATCAGTTGGCCCATAAACATCACCACCAGACTATGGAGAAAGTGTCCATAGATGCAGTGCCTGATTTAGACCAAATAATATTATGAACACTACAACTAAATGAACATAAATAAAAGTCCAAAAAATACAGATGTTAAATTTCTCAAAACCAAGGCTGTCCAAGGTTAACACAGAGATCGTGCCATCGTGGGAGAACAAAGATCTATACTGAACAATTAGGCAGAAAATGTCGTCTTTAACCCTCATGAGATGCCCCGGACCACCTGGCATTTCCTTTATTTGCCACAATCTCACTTGGGGACAAAGCTCAGAGGTCCTTAGATTTGTCTGCTTGGGGTAGCTGCTTCCTCATCACTTTGACAGAGCAGGCCTACAGTATAACTTCAGATTCAGATTAACTACATTAGGCTCCAGATTACGAGGACATCATCATCTACAAACAGAAAAGGCATCACCCTCACATCTTCAGGCGTGTTTTGATGACCTCTCTGTGGAGATTAGACACACGCCAGGTAGACTGTACAGCTAGCACTGAAAGTCTTGACTTAAGTCCAAGGCTGTATATTTGATAAGAATTGAATTTGGAGCCTTAACAAGAAGATGTGGCTTCTAATAAGCTGGTGACATTATAGTCCTTGATTTGTGGAGTCCATATTTCTCCGATCTCTGACTATTTTGATCACGCTTCTTTTTTGCACTATTCATCTGCTCCTCTATTTTTTGGACCCATGTTTGCTCATTACAGCATTATAACACGACATGGTCAATACCATCAGCATCACATGCAAGAAGTGAACCAACTCAAGATGGGATGCCGGCTCCTCGGAGATAACGGAGCTACTGAAGAGAAACATCTGCATTGACAAACTGAATAAATGAAAAGCTAGGAGACAATACTTGGAGTGAGGAGCAGTTTTAATAGTTTTTTTGCAAATGATATTCACTGTGTTTAGATTTTTTTTCCAGTTCTGCTTTTTCTCTTCATTAAAAGGGACACAGCACTCAGGACCCCATTGGACCCCAGGCAGGAACAAACCTTGAACCACTGCAGAACCAATACTGTGCCAGTTTAGAAACAATGACTGATCTAGAATGTAGATCTTTGGAACGTGGCGCACTCACTCACTCACTCATACTGGGTCAGCGATTAATCCAATGCAGACATGTTTTGAATAAGATCAGATTACACATACGGACCCTAGCAGACAACATACATTCTACAGACTGTGACTGGTCCGAGTCTTGCACCCAAGCCCCTCGTGCTGTTAGGCAGGAGCACACACAAATCACCGACTACCAGAAACAGTTTGACTTGAACACTGAACGCGGCTAACTCGGCTACAATGTAACACCAAAAGAGATAAGATATGCAGCAATGCAAGCATTTATTAATACATCGTTTGAAGGCAGTCCATTGGGCTTTAAACAATTTCTATTTATTGTGCAGCACTTCTGTCATTTAAAAATTTAAAGTAAATTGAATACAAATTAGCCCAACCCTTACTTTCTTTTCTGGTCCATCAGTATTTAACTGATGGGGCTAAGAAGCAACAATTAGCAGTGGTGTTTCTACATTAAGGGCCTACAAGGGCACAGCCCACCAGATGTTGTGCAAACAAAGTAATACACTTCCCTCTGTAACTGAACTTATTAGTAAAATGTTTATGGCAACTCTCAACTTGTCTTCCTAACAATTTGTTTGCCAATTTTCTACAATATGCTTAATGTAATTAATTACAGTGGGTATAGAAAAGAATCCCCCCTTTGAAATATTCCCTTTATTTTTTGCTTTACAGCCTTAAATGTATTGCAGCATGCAAAACTGACTTTGTGCTGGATGCCTGCAGTTTCCTGCTGGACCAATTGGCCCTGCAGTGTTCTCTTTACCCCCCCGGGTGTGTGTGTGTGTGTGGGCAACCTGAGCTTTATAGTTTAGTAAAGGGGCTTGAAGATTAACGCCTGTATTCAAAAGTCCAGTTAAAAGTCAATTTCCTCCCTTAAAGATATCCACAGTCATTTGAAAATCTTCATATTCTTTCTGTGCCGAGTTGGGACCATGCTACATGCAAAAAAGCCCCCAAGGAAGGCTACATGTGCCCCGTCCACAAACGGCATACATGCATGAAAATCATTTTTAAAATTGTTTGCTGGCCCTGTTCTGACCTGTCCACATGTTAGTTAGCGTTGCTACAGGATGCGTAGTTTTTTTTCTGTGTTATTGTCACTTTTCCTTTTTCACCTCAAAGCTGTTCGTTTCTAAGCTGCAGGTGGTGCTGGTCCAATTCGGAGCGTTCATAGTCAATAGATTTTCCCGAGCAGCCGGCGGTTGGCAGGCTCTCACTTTACTTAGCATTTAAATCTACAGGGCCCATGAAAAGTAGTCACCTCTTGGGGATTTTCACATTTTATTATTGGACAACATTGAATCACAGTGGATTTAATTTGGATTTTTGGACAATGATGAAAAGAAAAAGACATTTTAATGTCAAAGTACGAAAGATCTCTACAAAGTGATTAAAATTAATTACAAATATAAAACCCAAAATCATTGACGACATAGGTTTTCAGTCCCTTCAAGTCAGTCTTGAACAGGCGCACCTTTGAGTCTGTGTGCGCAGGTCCCCAATAGTTAGGCACAACTGGACACTGCATTTCTTCGCCAGTCTTCTTGGCAGGCTGCTTGGAGATTGTGAGTGAAGAGCCTTTTTCCAAGTCCTGCCACATATTCCCAGTAGGATTGACACCTGGAATCTGACTCGGACGCTCCAGGACCTTAGCTTTGTTGAATTTCAATCATTCCTGTCTACCTTTGGACGTCATGCTTGAGGTTGTTGTATTGCTGGAAAAACGTATTTTCTCCCAAGGCGCAGGTTTCTTTCAGACTGTAGCGGAGCTAAATAATAATAGCATGTTTTATGTTTGTGCGGAGTGCGCTTCATTTCATCGTCCCGTTTACTGTCTGTTATATGTGCGTCAGTGAATATTGTCCCCGTAAATGAAAAGGGGAAGGGTGATGGAAGGAGACCGCAGCACCGAGACGGAAATTGCCTGTCAAACTCACCTGATTCATCCGAGACATTGCATATTTAAAAAAAGAGGAGTGAAATACAAAGGAGGAAGAGGAGAAAGAGAAAGAGAGAGAAATTGAGGAGCAAAAAGAAGACAATTTAGCCATTCATTTATCAACTCATCACTGCTGATCATTGCTTTAGTCCACTGCTTGCTTTTTTCAACATCACGACAGCCAGAGCCGAGAAACCTCGGGGTTCGAATTCATCCCAGCCGTTGCCAGGACTTTTCACGGTGAGGTCGTTTTATTTTCGGGAAGGAGCACAATGACGCTACAGCCAGTATCAATATCGCCGGACTTTATTTTGGACTCATTTTTCACCACATTTCAATTGCTGTGTTTACCTAATCTGTGTTTGTGTTACGTGTTTCTATTAATTGTTTAGGGGCAAGGGAGGATTCTTTGTAAATATTTGTATAGTCGTGTCTTATATAATAATCAGTCACTAGTGTTTTTGGGATAGTGGTATTGTGTGCACACATATATTATATTATTGAATATTTGTTTGTCTTTTCCATATACACAATAGTTCTGTGTTTGATTTTACATATCTGTTACTGTTTTCCAGTTATTTTGTCAGGTCGGGAAAAATAAGACAACTTATAAGGAGTACGGCTTGTTATTAGAGCAAGAAGCCTCAGGTGATCCAAGGAATAATCTTGTAGTGTAGTGGCCGGTCTGGGTAAGGGGTCAGCCGTTACAAGACTACATCTGGTTTTCCTCCAGGATTTCCACGTATTCTTCTGCATTCATTTTACCCTCGCAAGCCTTCCAGGTCTTGGCACAGAGATGCATCGCCACAGCATGATTCTGCTGCCACCACCACGCTTCACAGTAGGGAAGGTATATTTGTGAGAATGTGCAGTTTTCATCTTATACCAAACATGGCCGGTAGTCTGAGGACCATAAAACTCATTTTTTGTCCCATTAGACCATAGAACCTTCTTCTAACTGACTCCCACCTGGTAAAGTCTAGCCACGGTTTTAAAAACACATTTCTTTTTACAATGGTGACTTTTTTAGCTGCTGTCCCAGTTGTGACTGGTGGAACACCCAGATAACAGTTGTTGTCTGCACAGCCCCTCCAGTCTTCCCCACTGTAGCTTGTAACTCCTTCTGAATTTGCAGAGAAGCCTCCCCCACTCGGCGTCTTCTTGCAGTTTTTGAGGATGGCCTGCTCTGGGCAGGTTTACCACTCTGCTGTACTCTTCTCATGTCGTAACAATTGGTTTAACTGGACCCTGAAGGATTATGTAGTGACTTACGTATTTTCTTGTCTCCATCCCCTGATCCGTGATTTTCATTCACCTTTTCACACCGTTTCTTGGAGTGGTCTTTTGTCTTCACTGTGTAGGTTAGGCCACCATGCTGACTCGTCACAAGTCCAGATGCCTACTTAAACTACAAGCAACGGAAACCCCTTGGCTACAGACGGGCGACCTTCTACAATCAGCTGGCTGCACCAGTGATGACCAATACTTATGCAAGTAGATATTTTGTATATTTCTAATTAATTTAGACCCCTTTGCAGAGACGCGTTTTCACTTTTGACATTTAAAAAGGCCTTTCTTTTGATCAGTGTCCAAAACAGCAAATTAAATCCACTGGGATTCAATGTTGTATAACAATGAAATATGAAAACTTCCAAGGGGTGAATTCTTACAAAGACACTGTACAGGTATATGGCTCAGTTTTGTCAGACGATAAAGTCAGAAGGTATCACGATGATCTGAAGGACATTGAGACAAACCAGGCCTCAGCATCCCATTATCCAATTGATTTGTCTTTTTGTGAAGTGAAAGTTAGGTGAACCCTCATTTTTCACTGGTCATTAGCAAAAGAAATTTCATACCAAAACACGCTACTGACAACGAAATCATTTTACTTTTATCCAGATTGAAATCTTTTGGGCCATCAGCGAAAAATATTTATAATAACCCAGCAAACTACTTGCATCAGTCCCAGAATGCACCTCCAAATGGACCAAAAGCTGGATGCATAGTTTGTGATGGACACAAATGGCCAATGCAGTGACTCTGTTATTTTTACAGCCTGGAGCCTCCACCTTGGAACTCCAAATAGGTGGAGCTGACTTAATGGACACTCCGTTGTATTGACTAATTTGTCAAATCTTAGCCGTGTTATAACTGGGCGGAGCTCTAGAGGTCTGCAGCTAGACTCTATGGGCGCCCATTGGAATCAGCTCCGCCTTCTTGGAGCTCCAGGTTGGAGGTTCCAGGTTGCAGAGAAGCCTGGTTTGAGAGTTCTGCGTTTCTGCATATTCAGCCTACATGGCTTTATGACATGGGGTGCACCTTGTAGTACATGCTGCATCTGAAACTAGCTTGAAATTAAATCTTCTACACCGTCATACATAGTGAAGCCTAAAAACTACCCTCTCTTTGTAAACAAACGTTACATTATTAATCCATGGGGTTGCAGCGCAGTGCCTGCTGGACATTTTTATTCATAAGAAACACCGCCACCTAGCGTGCATCCGTAGAAATACAGTGTAAGTCATGCTTTCGAGTAAAACGAAATATTATATTATATATATATATATATATAGATTTTCAGACAATTACAAAAAAAATAATAAAAAGAAACTAACAAAAACAAATAATCAGATGTTATGATCAAGTCAATTGGTCACTTATCCCTGCCAAAATGCGCATAAAAGTAATTATTTGAAGTGCTACAAAATTATAACGTATCATAATTATTATTGTTAAACCTCTCAAGTCGTAAAATAATGTAAGGCCATTTCGTGGCCATGGAGCCGTTTTTAAAAAGTCCAATGGATTGCCTATAAACTGGTGAAACTGTTTTCATGGAAGTTATTACACGTACTTAGACGTAAGACAGACTGAAAACTAATCGAATAAGAATACACAGAAAACAAGCAACCGATGAAAAGAAAGGATATCACAGGGGACATAAGCTTTAAAACTCGGCCTTATTAATAAGCGAGATCAACATTAGTATAAGAAGTGCCCCGTCAGGCGCGTATCCTGCACCCGTTTACTTACTGAGAGCACCTTAGCAAAAGCCGAGAGGACGGACAGCACGGTAGTGCCATCTAGTGTTCAACACCGCAAACAGCAATGCAGTTAACAGTCTATTAAAACACCGACACTGCCAAGTGGCGTGGTGGTTAGTGTCCCTGCGTGGAAAGCCGTTTCAAGAATGTCGTTTTGAACCTTTGCCAGGTCCACGAGGAATTGGCAACCCCGTGTTCGCACTGAATGCCTGACGTCGGCTTCAGGGTTGGTTCCTTTATGCTGCCCGGCTGTGTCCAGGCTTTCGTCTACCATGTAATGGAAAACGCGGGTATACAAAATGGACGGAACGACGAGTGACCCACGTTTATGGTTTTAGACATAAAGAAAAAGAAATGACGTGATAAAATGGCAGTTTTCTTTCTCATTTTCAAAATGTTACGATTTTGCGTTATGCCTGCATGTCTAGCGAACACGCAATACATAAATAAACAGTCCTCTCAATTTAGTCAAAACACTACTTACCCAACTGTAATTATTAATGACAAGCTTTTTCTTCGTCGGAGTTTAACTGCTAGCGGCTTTAACGACCATTGACTTTGATGTCATTTCCCCACAAGCTCGGTTTTATTTTTGCTTCCAGAATACCAATATTGTTAAGTGCTATTTTTTGTTTGGTACATGAAAGCTCTACATGACAGCCGGCGGTTACGCACAACCTACCATCTTTAGGAAGACAGACAAGCGTCGCGACCAATAGCCTTTCGGGGCGGTGACGTTAGCCCTATCAGGGAGACAGGGGGCGGGCTCTGCTCTGAACCTCATGCTCGGTAGAGCTAACATTGAAAACACCTGAAACCGTCCGTGTCCTTTTGGGCTGCCCGACTGCAAGCTGGTGTCATTGATTTCTGCGCCATCTGCCGATTTAAAAGCACTGAAATAACTGCAGGAAGTATCGGCGACTTTCAAGGTTTGGCACTCCAGGAGACTGTGCGACCCCAGGGTTGCCAAAGTTAAATCGCTTATTTTAAACATTTAAAGTTCAAATAAAACGCATCTTTTCGGGACGTACATTTTATTCATTCCAAACTGATTTTTTTGCCTTCTCAAGGTTGTCATTGTTCTTGTAAAGAAACTGGTCATGGACTTGAATTTTCACTATGAGGGAAACATAAGTGAGCTGGGCTTTATACCAATTCTTGGCCGCAGTTAGACATCAATGTCCCCCGAGGAGGTGGGCACACGTGAAAAACTCAACTGGTGTGCCCAAATCAGAGCACTTACTAAGGTAAACTGACATGATGACTTGCAGATGGGATGTGAATCATTCTTCGTAACCACTGCGCCACGTCACTTTGGAGTGACAATTTACGATAAAGAAAGTGGTAACACAACATTTTAATGTTCTAGATATACAAATTGCAGAATTTATACATTCCTTGAGAAAATTGCATGTATCATTAGAGGAAAAGCTGCAATTATATGACGGTCCTTGTTTAAATTTAAACAACCTTTTAAAAGCCGCCCGTATTACAAAAATATACTGATAAACTGCAAAAACTATTCTGTAATCTACAGTGCATCCGGAAAGTATTCAGCGCATCACGTTTTCCACATTTTCTTATGTTACTGCCTTATTCCAAAATGGATTAAATTCATTTTTTCCTCGGAATTCTACACACAACACCCCATAATGACAACGTGAAAAAAGTTTACTTGAGATTTTTGCAAATTTATTAAAAATAAAAACATTGAGAAAGCACATGTACATAAGTATTCACAGCCTTTGCCATGAAGCTCAAAATTGAGCTCAGGTGCATCCTGTTTCCCCTGACCATCCTTGAGATGTTTCTGCAGCTTAACTGGAGTCCACCTGTGGTAAATTCAGTTGATTGGACATGATTTGGAAAGGCACACACCTGTCTATATAAAGTCCCACAGTTGACAGTTCATGTCAGAGCACAAACCAAGCATGAAGTCAAAGGAATTGACTTGAGGCACAAATCTGGGGAAGGTTACAGAAAAATTTCTGCTGCTTTGAAGGTCCCAATGAACACAGTGGCCTCCATCATCCGTAAGTGGAAGAAGTTCGAAACCACCAGGACTCTTCCTAGAGCTGGCCGGCCACCTAAACTGAGCGATCGGGGGAGAAGGGCCTTAGTCAGGGAGGTGACCAAGAACCCGATGGTCACTCTGTCAGAGCTCCAGAGGTCCTCTGTGGAGAAAGGAGAACCTTCCAGAAGGACAACCATCTCTGCAGCAATCCACCAATCAGGCCTGTATGGTAGAGTGGCCAGACGGAAGCCACTGCTTAGTAAAAGGCACATGGCAGCCCGCCTGGAGTTTGCCAAAAGGCACCTGAAGGACTCTCAGACCATGAGAAACAAAATTCTCTGGTCTGATGAGACAAAGATTGAACTCTTTGGTGTGAATGCCAGGCGTCACGTTTGGAGGAAACCAGGCACCGCTCATCACCAGGCCAATACCATTCCTACAGTGAAGCATGGTGGTGGCAGCTTCATGCTGTGGGGATGTTTTTCAGCGGCAGGAACTGGGAGACTAGTCAGGATAAAGGGAAAGATGACTGCAGCAACGTACAGAGACATCCTGGATGAAAACCTGCTCCAGAGTGCTCTTGACCTCAGACTGGGGCGACGGTTCATCTTTCAGCAGGACAACGACCCTAAGCACACAGCCAAGATATCAAAGGAGTGGCTTCAGGACAACTCTGTGAATGTCCTTGAGTGGCCTAGCCAGAGCCCAGACTTGAATCCGATTGAACATCTCTGGAGAGATCTTAAAATGGCTGTGCACCGACGCTTCCCATACAACCTGATGGAGCTTGAGAGGTGCTGCAAAGAGGAATGGGCGAAACTGGCCAAGGATAGGTGTGCCAAGCTTGTGGCATCATATTCAAAAAGACTTGAGGCTGTAATTGTTGCCAAAGGTGCATCGACAAAGTATTGAGCAAAGGCTGTGAATACTTATGTACATGCGATTTCTCAGTTTTTTATTTTTAATGAATTTGCAAAAACCTCAAGTAAACTTTTTTCACGTTGTCATTATGGGGTGTTGTGTGTAGAATTCTGAGAAAAAAAATGAATTTAATCCATTTTGGAGTAAGGCTGTAACATAACAAAATGTGTTAAAAGTGATGCGCTGTGAATACTTTCCGGATGCACTGTACCTTTTAATGGTAACAGTTGAATTCATACTCATCATATACTGTATATTTGGCAATTGCGGACATTTTAATACACAGCTGCAATTTTTCAATAGGCTGTAAGATATGTATACAATGGATATGACAAATTTAAAATATGTTATTTGCACATTTCTGCGGTGGGTTGGCACCCTGCCCGGGATTTGTTCCTACCTTGTGTCCTGTGTTGGCTGGGATTGGCTCCAGCAGACCCCCGTGACCCTGTGTTCGGATTCAGCGGGTTGGAAAATGGATGGATGGATGGATATTTGCACATTTGAAATTTTTACTCTGATTTGAAATGTAAAACTTGCCATTACTTAACAACTGTATGAAAACAGATGTAATGCTGATGTTGGTTTATTTTTAGAACATAATGTATCTTATCTGTTTAAGCAATATGTTTTAGTTTTTTATATATATATATATATATATATACACACAGTATATACACACACAACATATATATATATATATATATATATCAGCATATATTTTGAGAAGAAAGTTTTCTGAAATTATGCATTATGATATTTAGAAGCATATGGTGAATGCATAATAAATGGTTGCAGAAAAAGACTTCTGGTTTTATTTGACATTTATTTAAAAAACAGCATAATAAAACTGCAATGCATGTGCAAATGTAAAACAGGCATTTTTATGACTTAAAGCATAAATTATACAGGTACTGTTCAGTAAGGCAATTTTCCAGCAGCTTACTACATGATATTATATGTGTAGTTCAGATATTTCCTATTACTGGGATCATACTTTAAACATCATATTAAACATCAAGGCAAACATAATAAATATATTTTACAAATACCTATTGTATTTACAGTTATTTGGTTTTAATCAGAAAGCCACAGTTAATATTAATAGGTATATATGACAAAATATACAATGGCTGTATCCACCACGTCTTCCATTTAAGATTACATTAAGCATCTTTCTTCCTTTATGTTAAATTAATTTAGGCAGCAATGACAACAAATGCAAATGTTAGGAGGATACAGTGTCTCAGAGACTGGACATCACAGCCTAAGAGGCTTGAGTGTAGCACTTTGGGTATTTACAGGGTCATATGTACTACAAGGCAGCCATCACAATAAGGCTGAAATGTCAGTTACTGTGTATTGAAAAATGAACAATTCTTGTTTAAACAGACTGAAGCAAAAACTAACACTCCATCCAGGATTGCACAACATACCAAATCGCGACAGGAATGTTACTCTGCTCTCTTGTCGATTACAGCTCAGTGACTGCAACAAAATGTTTATTGCACACTTGTAACATGTACAGTAATCAAACAGAAAGAAATATAACAGGTTAATTAAAACATGAAAACATGCTCAGATATTTCCTACAGATCAGAGTCAAGTATCAGCAATGGCAGGCTAAGGCACTTGCTCAGCATGGTCAATTCATAACGCCACTGTGCCCAAGAGTCAGGCTCTCGTTGATTATGGGCGATGGGCACTACAGGCTTGCAGACACTACACAGAACGTGACTAACTGGATTTGATGAAGATTAACCACACAGACAAGTAATATCCGTTTCAGCAGTTATTATTATGTACTGTTGAAACATTTATTGCATAACTGAAATAAAAGAGAAAATTGCGAACTCTTTATGTTGTGTTTTGTGAACTTTAACCTGGATTTCCTAGTCCTTAACAATGCCTACACAATGCTAGTATTTACTTTGTTTCTATAAGAATCTTAAAAAATAAAACAAGGAAACTCCTATATCCATCTCGTCTTATTTTCAGTCAAAACCAGTAATTAATTGTGGATTTATATCCAAAATGACCAACACAATAATAAATCAGTCTTTTATTACATCAGTGTTATAAACCAATAAATCACACTCCTGGAAAAGTCAGTCTTACAATGTATGGTCTTTAAATAATTTAATTCATACATTGATGATTAAAGAATCAATTTGGATTGTTTTTCTATTGCCTTTTTGTTCTTATTTGTTTGTGCCCTTATATTTTTGTCAGTAAGATCTGTGGGAGTTTCATTTATCAAAGAGTGCATAAGCACGGGGAAGAAAAGCAGCAGACAAATCAAAACAAGGGCATCACTTACATCGACGTGTTTAAACACTTACTTGTAAACACACACCTGCTCGTGGTCACGACTTCTACTTGTGCAGTAAGTTGCAGCATCTCCCGTGGAAGAGCTCAGCTCGCAGGGCAATGTGTCATCCTCTCTGAAATACAAGAATCCTTCCCTAAAGTATCTGAGCTACAGCAAAAATGGAGGGGGGCTATGACCCGGTCACATCCAGGCGGGTGTGCTTCTCAAGGGTGAAACCTTTTTTATTTTTTCTGTGGAGTTATACTGAGACACAGTTGGCCTTTCTTGACAATATGTTAGAAAAACACTCTGTTCTGCTGGATGCAACAATATTAGCATAACAAAAGCAAATAAACAAACACTGTACCTCTATATTGTGTTTTAATGTTATATATGAATCATCATATATTATATTGAGCTTTTGTAAAGTTGTCAAGGTGACATACAAGTTAAAATGTGTTATATTTGACATAAATAATAGCAAAAAATATTTTAACTGTCAGTTATTCTTTCTTGGAATAATTATGTCACCTCTTTATATTGACAAGACGGCTAAGCTGATTCACCCATCCATCCATTGATCCTTTGTCTGAACCAGTGTATTCTAATGTAGTTTTGCACAGGATGGACTATCTCTTCGCAACATCAGGTCAATGAAAGAATGTGCTTTAAGGGACATGGCAGATTCCAGTACATTTAGAGTCACTAAAGTCACTAATCAACCTCGCCTGCCTAAGGAGACCGCACATAACCATGGAGACACAAAGGAAATGCACTGATGCTATAAACAGTGGCCATGCTGGGAAGTGAACCCGTGCCTCTGGAGCTGTGAGACAGCAGTTCCAGTCTGATGCTGACACCACTCTGATGTCATTTTTACATTTATGGCACTCTAAAAATGACATGTAGGTACATAATAGCAGCTCAGTGCCAAATCTAGTGCAGTTTTAAGACATACCCCCAACAAGAAGTTATTAACGTAGACAGATACATGAAGGACAAGTCCATTGTTAGTCCACCTTTCTCACATTGCTGCAGAAAAACTGAAGCACAAAGGAATTCCCTTTCTTTTATAACAATACTCAACAGAGATAAATGATGCACCTTGAAACATCCTGCAGCGTCCCTGGCAGTAGTATGCTTTTTTACATTGGAAAACGATCGGAAAAACTCACTCCAACAATATAAATTACCAAAATACATTTGCAAAACTATTTTTTATAAAAGTCAGTTTGCACATTTCCTATAAAGGCACTCAAAATGTTTACTTGTCATTGTCTGACAGGACATTTAATGTTTCCCATTGATTTTTCTAAATAAAGCAAAATCTTAAAATAGAACCAAAATAAAACAAAACAATCATTTTTTTAACATTTTGAAATTTGCACTGTTTTTAAAACATGTTTTACTAAATACAAAGCACTCAAAATCCTTTGTACATTTGTACTGTTTTCAGGATGGTACAATACATCTGAGTACTTCTTTTCTTCTGAATTTATGTCATCTTCTCCGGCTTCTTCTTGTTCGGGACTTATCCATATTTGGACAAGCTATCCTTGCATCTCAGTCAATTTGTTTTATGGTCATTAAACACTTGAATCGCCATGCACATTGCTACATTTAACTGTCTGCAGCTCGTAAGTGATAGTGCCTGACCGAAGGGAATATGCTGTTCCAAGAAAGACGAGACTGAAATGAAAGTGCCAAACCACAAGTGGTATAAAACCAGAAATGTTGATATAACTGACATGATGAAAAGTCAATGATTGCCAGGACCGATTTACTCCTTAGAGCTAAAGAATTAATTTAAAATTTTCAAAATGGCATTCTGTAAATAAATATTCAAAATAATTAAATTATTCAAGAAAACCATTATAGTGAACTGGGCTTTGTCAGGCTTAAATGAAGACAATGTACTGTACACCTGTCCTGCCATTGACATCTTCTAGTCATTCTTATGATCTAGTGCCTGATAAAATGGTGCTAGTGATGCTTTGGAGTTGTGCTGTTCCTGCACTATTGCCAGGGTGGCAGGTGTGTAATTCTCATCAGAAGGAATGCTGTTCACTAGGGCGCCATAAGAGAAGGACCCATTGTAATCTGGCTGAACAGTTCTTCCTTTGTCATGGATGTGCGGAAGAGCTACAGTGAAAAGGAAAAGAACATGTTATACGTTTCAGTGAAGTACTTAAGACATATACTTAAACAAGATTATTGAATAAAGTCAAACTGAAAGTAATTTGATCTCCCATCTCGGGCTCCTAAGAGAACACGCCATTCATCCCAACAAAGCTTCTGAGTTCTTATAGAGGTTTCTACAATATCTCTAAGCTGAGATGCATAGGTCTCCATGATACTGCTTAAAATGACACTATTTAGTAAACTTGTACCCTCCGAAGAATTAACAACTAACATTTTTGTGAAATCTGTATATAAGCAATGTCCACCTATGACATCTGTTTTTAGTCAACAGTTAAATTTATTGTATTATTATTATGTTTTGTAATTTCATTGTATTAATTTATTCAGTAACAGTATGATAACAGCACCCCTCATCCTTTTTATTTAAGGTAAAAAGATGCATTTCCTTCAATCTTTTATCACAACTCATATTCAAATGAAACGCATATAAAGGAATACTTCCAAGGTCACAGGAATCTGGAACAAACCACTGAGTCAAGAGGAAGCTCTTATAACATTATAAAAAGCATACAGATGACACATTGGAGCAACTACCTGACCAACTAATCTTGCTGAAGTGAATCATCTTCCAGGGTTTGTTAAAACTTCTTATGCTCTTCACATTTAAGGAATTGGTGTAGCAGCTTCTCTATTAGATTTCTGTACCACTCTTATGTCCATCCTGTGAAGCAGACACTAAAACTGCACAGGACTTCCAGGTGTAGTACAGTTAACCATAACCTTTCTTAACTCATACTCCAAAAACCACAGGTGCTATTATATAGGCCAACATCCCTGCCTTTTTAACTAGTTATATGCAGAGTGCACTTTTATGGTTATGAACAGTGACATGTGCAATAGGATTCTTAAGTTCTTCTAACGTAAATGTTCCTCATTGTGTGTAAATGTAATGCTTCATTCTTTCTTCATATTAAATTTAAATTTCTACCTATTTATATTTGGTCCAGGCAAAGCCACAGGAATTTTCATGACTCTATGGTATCAACAAAGCCACCTAATTTAGTGTCATATGGAAATTTCACTCATTTGTTATATTTTTAGATAAATCTTCCATTTCATAAAGCAGTTGCTCCTGTATTTACCGCAGTGGAAAACCTAATAACTGAGAAAAAAAATTCCATATATCATAGTGTGCAATTTTCTGCATTTAAGCCAGTTCCATACCAGTCTTCCTACTGCTCCCTGAATCCCTTTTTTTACTTTTGTAATTTGTTGCCTAAGCTCTCTCAGAGTACCACATTAGGTTTTTGAAAATCAAAGTACATAACATTGAACTCTCCACAATATTTTTTTTCCTGTCAAACTCTATCAGAATTAGTAATGAGCAATCAAACCACTCTATGTGAAACCCCATCTTGTCTTTAACAGCTGCTTCCATTAACATGTCTTTGGTACACGTTAGGTAAACTAACATATTAATACTGTCAGCACAAAACACTTTCTTATAAAATGGGGGAATGTTTGATACCTTGTTAGGTATTTAGCTATAAGGCTGTTTTGTGAAAATCAATTTTTATGGTCTATAAATATAATCACTAGTTTATTTAAGCATTTGACTAAGAGTTACCTGATCTGGGTGATTCTTTACCTTTTAAAGTTTTAGTCTTAGTAGGGCTTTGCTTGCTACAATCTTCAAATGATTATAATTTTTTTTAATATTAACATAGCTACTGACACTTTACTGATTTCTTCAGGTAAATATAAACAGCAGTATTTGCTGTTTCCTTACTTCATATGTTCCTAACACAAGCATGGTAGATTGACTGGTAACAATACATTGCAGTGGGTTTGTGTGTCAGTGGCCTGTGATGAATGAGTTTTGCCTCAAGTCCTAAGCTGTTAGGAAAGGGCTGTCCAGCTGCTGAGATAGGGTGATCCTTCTCTGAAATTTGATGAGCTGTGGAAAGAAACTGTAAATGAATCTACTGGTGCGAGTGCCAATGATCCAGTACTGGAAGCAGTGAAAAAACTAAATGTGCAGGATGGCTGGTACCTTTATTAAAACTGTTTGCCTTTCGACAGCAAGTCTTTTAGAAGTGTCCTAAACAGAATGCAGCTCGGTGCTGGTAATATTCTGTGCTGCATTCTGCCTGTCTCTTAGACCCTGTCCCAACAACAAAACTCCTGAAGAACCATTCTTAGCATTATTATTAGTTCATTACTCACCTGGCACAGTTCCTAATGCATTAAAAGAGTCAATTATCAGACCGTTACTGAAAAAAAAAATCAGAGCTAGTCCCACATATACTTAACAAGTATAGACCTATTTAATGTAGATACCATATAGTGTCAATCTCACCTTACATATCAAAATTTATTTTAGAAATTCCAGTCCAGCTTTCAGACTGGAAATAGTAGTGAAAGAGCAGTAACCCATGTTGTAAACCACACTGTAATATCTTTTGATAAAGAAAATGCCACAGTAATGAAGCTGTTAGATTTAAGTTCACTATTATTATTTCATAGGTGGGAAAATTATGTTGGGCTCTCAGTTTGTATTTATCTAATCAATTTCAGTACGTATAGAAATTGTTATAGTTCAGCTAGAGTACCTGGCATGGCTAGGGTTCAAAGTTATATTTTATGTCCCTTTTGTTCTTTGTTTAGACATTTACTTATGTTAATGTTATTTTTGTTAAATCATCTGATGTATTTTCTTTGCCTATATTATGTTCCTTGTGTTTTGTGGATTGACACCTGACAGTTACTACCAGGAACTATCCTCTATGCTAGAAATCTGGAGAGTCTACCTACTATTGCTGCCTGTTCATTGTGAATGCGCCCTGGTATGAGTGAGTTCTTGTGCCTTCTGCGGTGCATTTTGTGAATTTTCTGGACTTTGACCATTTTTCTCTATTTTTTGACCTGACCTCTAAATATCTGTACTGGAACTTGTTTGCTTTGGATTGCCTTTATAATTTAGACAATTACATTTTGCATTATGTACTCCACAGAGCTTCCTTCAATGCTTCTGAGTAGCTGGTGGGAAGAAACCTTTTTATTTTTAAAGATTCTATAAGGCTCTTTTTGTATCTAGCCAGGGTTTATGACAAGTGGGCATTTTGGGAAGTGCTTTTGGGACTAGAATGATTTGGAACCCCTAGTTCATGACAGAAATGTACTGACGGTACTACTGTCATTATATTCTGAAGTTAAATATGGAGTCCTGCAGGGCTCAGTACTTGGACCATTACTGTTTCCATTTTATATGCTTCCATTAAGAACTATCACTAGAAAACATAAAATTAATTAATATCCATGTGCAAATAATAATGAGCTATACCTTTCTTTTAGACCAAATAAATTTTTCTGATAGCATCCTTAATTAATTGTGTCAGTGAATTAAAAGTAAGAATGAATGATAATTACTCATCTCTGTATACAGAAAAAAAAGTTATTTATTGGAGGAAGTAATGCAGACTGCAACAATATTCTGCCTTTTAATACCTCTGCTTGTCTAAACATCAGTTTTATTGAATCAGCACATTGTTGATACCTGCATGTTTTTAAACACTTCCAGCTCAGAAAAACTGGCAAATAAAGACTGTTTATGTAGGATACTGAGAAATCAATTCATGCATTTGTTCCTAGTAGAATTACTAGATTACTGCAATGATATCACATGCTGTTCATACCATTGCAGCTTTCATTTAATTAAAAATGCTGCTGTAAGAATCATCATAAGAACGAGAAAGAAACTCCTGCCTTAAGTTGTTACTCTTGCTTCCAGTTAGGCTTATGGCTGATGTTAACAATGACTTAGAAGGCCATGCTTATCTAGCTGAGCTTGTCATTACTTACAAACCACAGCATGTATTAAGATCTTAAGATATTGGCTTTTTAAAGATTCCAAGAATTAATAAATAACAATGGGAAGTTGAGCGTTTAGCTACAGGGTCCCAAAGCTGTGGAATGATCTGCCTGCTCATATAAGACGTGCTCCTTTGCTATGAGCTTTTAAATACAGGCCAAATACTCATTACTTTACTCTATCATACACCGATTAGAACTGCACATTCTCTGTGAATATTTCATCTTGTTTGTACAATAATGTGTGTAAAGCAACAATTATGAACTATTAATAACTCTCCTCTATTTTGTTTCTCTTCTTGGTGTGCTGCTTTTTTCTACGACTGGGTAATAAAATTGTGTATTCATTTTGAAACGTTTTCTCATCTTCTTCATACTGTACTTATATTTACAGTAGGCACTTTTGTAGAAATATTCTACTTAAAAATTATCTTTTTACTGTGTTAAAACTACTTTAACAAGGGCATTCAAGTTAATATACTGTTTATGTACTTACCTGGCATTGTGTCCATTGCTACATAGGGTTCAAAAGACTTTGATTTTTTTCTGTTTCTTGTTATTAGGAAGACCCCCGCAAAAGTAATGACACATCTGTATAGAATTGTAAAAATATTGCTTTTACAAACTTCATAATAAAATTAGTTGCTTTCCCTCTATGAAGTTTGATTTCTTATAGGCTTAGGAGATAATCTAAAAAGAAAGCAGAACTTAAACCAAAGCAATTTCAGTGGAGTATAATGCAGAGAGACACTTACCCCAACAAAAACATACAAATGTGAAGAGCCTGCTCCTTGTTAAATTCAAGATAAAATATTGCTCCTAAAATGGCAAAGAAGCAATCCATTTAAAATTTAATTGTAATTAGAAATCATTTAATTAAGTAAGTACAAATTTTTATTTACAGACTTTTGTAATGTATATATCCCATTATCTTCCTTTGAATTTTCTCTTTTGCCAAATATGTTTCTTTAGCATTTAAAAGTGGCTTAAAAGAGCAGATTTGAAGACTTATAACCGTGAAGATTTTTTCATGACCTGATACACTTTAATGTGGCCTAAGTGGGTCTTATGGGGTCTTATTTTTGATTTCTTTTGGCGAGTCTGTAGTAGCATTGATTGGCAAAATTCACCAAAGTGGTTTTTGTAGTGAATATGCTGTGTTATAAAAGTATTTTGTTGTTTTGTATAGATTCATTGTATGTTGTATCCTCACTGCTGGTTTAAGCATGTTATACTACTTGTTATGCTATGCAGATTAGGTACTGACAGGCACAGCACTCCAAATATTTTATGCTGATAGGCTCTCTGAATTGTGCAGATATGCTCTGGTATGCATATATTATTTGCCGGCACTCTGAAACTTAAACAGGAACTCATCGGTATGGAGTAGTGCAAACTGATCTTCAAGTCCCAGTGACCAACCTGCTGCGCAATCATATAAGGGAAGCGTGTGTGGACCGATTGATTGCACAATTAGCCATGTCACACAGTGCTTAATCAAAATAAAACCTTAAAGGTATAATAAGAATAATAAAAAAATGTACTACATTTACATTACTTTTCTATTATTCTGATAGAAGAAAAAAGTGTGAAGGATCTGCACAGATAGACTGGAAACAAAAAAAGACATGTCAGCTCTGTCTAGTCTACAAAAAGACATGTCAGGTGCAACCGATGTACAGTATCTTTTTCTTCCATCAAAAAGATAGAAACACCTTAGTAATAAACCTTTCATTATTATTATTAGTAATAATAATATCATTTCACAGGGTTTAAAGTTTGTTGCTCATGCATTTGGCTAGCGAACAGTCTACCAGGAAGCAAAGATCTGTTTGCGCTACACACTTCGCATCACATCCAATCAGTACCTCAAATATTGAAACTCTGTCAGGACAATGATAAATTTGTTGAATTCTGTTTAAGGTTAACATTCCCTGTGTGTCTTTTGTTGTTTTGAGTCTGGGTGACAGAGTAGATAATACTGCTGTCTCACGGTCTAGGTCACATTTTTGGCAATATTAATGGGTTCGGCATAGTTGGCAGATGCTTCCCGAAACCTCAGGGACACGTAAAACACAATTGCACCATTATAATCCACACAAAACTATTCAATTCAATTCAATTCCTCCTTCCCCATTGACAAAGAATTTTACCAAATTCAACGAGGTTTCTTAAAATTAAACAATGATTATTGTTATGGTTGTAGCATCTATCAAAAAGAAGGTATGCAATAATTAAAGACATATTCAAAAAATAACTATTCTATAAATTGTTTAAGCCGCCATGTTTTGTGACTTCTTTTTTATAGTTAAAATATCTTTGGACTGTACAACTATTTTAAAGTAAACAAAAAGAAATAAATTGAGCTTACCTGCTGTTATAGCAAAGATTGTTGAAAAAATATAGTTAAGACAGGCGATCTGAGCAGCATCATAAATCTGTGAGGCCTGTGACAAGAACCTGCAAATGTAAATAAAAATGATATTGTCACACGAGCAAGGAGTGGAAATGAGCTTAGATACACCTTCAACTCATGTGATCTGCGCCAAACCTCTTTAAACTGTTTTAGGGCAATGTTCAATACATGTTTCTTTCCTATATTACTTAATTTCATCTCTTTAGATGATATACTTTTGATGTTCATAATACAAAAAAAAAAAAAAAATAATATTATAGGCCTAAAAGAACATATCAGGTTAATCTGTTTGAATGCTGATGTTTGACTTATTTTTAGGAGTAAAAAGCCTTTAGACTTTAGAGTCCACCTAAATTACTGGGAACTTATAAGACTACAGTATATCCATTTTTCAATTGAAAAACAATGTTTGGAAATAATGATCCATCCATTTATGCTCCTAACCTGCATATTCTATGACCAGGGATAATTAGGGACGCCAATGCCTATGATATCATGCTCCCACAGGACATGCTTGTGCTAATTCATACTAAGATGATTTAAAGGCATCCATTAACAACATTTCAAATCTTTGGGATGTGGGAGGAAACTAAAATGTAAAGGTTAAACAAATATGGAAACAGTGATCAAACTTTGTGATAAAGTGAAAACACCACACAGTAACTGAGTCTGGTACTGAATCCAGATCTCATTTTAACAAATCAGTAATACACAAATTCAATTCTAATCACTAATGCTCACTGTTAATTGTCTTTTGCATCCCGTTTTGCAATTTAAGTCTGTATTTATATCTATTCTGGAAGTTCAGTCTAAATACCATTTAAAAATTTCTTTAGACTCAGAAACTCAAAGTTTGAAACACATTACTACCAGTTTTCATTAAAATGTTTGCCCTGTTGCATTTTTCTCATTTTGTTTTCCCAACACACAATCAATAACTGAGAGCATGACATAGACAAAGGGCTAAGGAGTACATCTGCTGTGTTTATTACTACATCAAAGTATGTATTTAATGTATTTTTGTTTAAAACTGCACTGTATGTTTTACACATGCAGGTAACTAGTAGGGCTAATATTACTTATAGTTCTGAGCCACTTCTTAAATAATGGCAGTCAGAATTTTCACCAGTGTGTCCTTTTGTGTGATGCCCACTGCAGACGTTAAAGTGCTAAACTGATTACTTCCATAAATTAAGTTATCCACCAGTGACAGCCTTCTGATGCCAGTAGATGGTAATACTGTATATTATGGCCATTTTATTTTTTATGACAGTCTGCCAGACTCCAGCTTGGTGATGAATTTAGATTAGAGTGATTGGTGGCTGAAAAGAACACAGATGTCTTTTGAGTTGTCCATGGTTGACACAGGAATGGGTGAAAACAATAATAGTGTAAAAAATGTTGTCATAAAAGCAAGATATCAAAAGCACAGCCGGCCCTTGTGAGGCTGATGGGTAAGTCCAAAGTGCAAGCTTTAATATTGTGCCTAATTGCAAATGATTATCAGGTGTCTGGCAAGCTAGCATGCTATGTGAAACTGTTGCTAAGCAACATGGGACACTAAAAATAAGAGCTGAGAAATTAGAGAACATGCTGGCTGGTATGCCATATTTATGATAAACCATTTCTTGGAATTTTTTTTGCAACATACACCTTTATTAATACATTTTATATAATTTAATTGAAGTATAGTGTGGTTGAATGTTGGCTTTACTAATTATTAACTAAAATATTTAATGTCTAGTGCTGTCGGTTGATGTTGTACACCTCAAATGTTGCTATTTATACATAGATTTGCTTCTGCATATTTGAGAAAAGTTTTGTATTATCATATTTTGTGCAGCACTTGAAAAGTAAAATGTAAAAAGAAACAACTATCTAGCACATAACTGTACATATTTGCATCTTTTTATCGACTGGTCATAAGACTGAATATTTTCTATGATTCTGATGTTCAACTTTTCAACCTGGAGAACAGGGTGAATAATGAGCTAATAAAACACTGATGGGCATGTGAAATTCTGTTTTGTTATATTTTGTAAGTCCCTATTTCTGATGCTGTAGAATGCTTATTGGTTATTCAGAAACTTTACACAGTAGACAGAAGTATGGAAACGAAATGGACCTATTGGAAATATTATTAAGAGGCATTTGTTAAATCTGCTTTTAGAATCATTATTACCCTATCACTGTTTCTCACATTCTAAGATGACAATGAATGTAAAAGGCTCTAGTGTTTCAGAAATAAGAAACAGAGGAAAGAACGTTCATTAAATTAAATCTAAGTGGGAATCCCTAAAGCCTCACTAATCATGTTGGTAGCCATCATCAAATAAAGGACTGGTTATAAAAATGAGAAACAGATGCAGCATGACATAAAATTGATGAAGAATTTTTTTTAGGTTTCAGCATACAATGGAACTTTCTGGATGGAAGAAACAAGATTCACACTAAGTGTTCACTTGTTGTAGCATAGAACGTGTATCTGGTATATTGCAGTGACTCTGAAATGTGCACTGATCCTCCAGTGAATTAACTCAATTGAAGCTTGTGTTTGGCTTTGCCTGCTAGGGGTCACAAAGATTTGGCATTTGATGGTGTGCAATTCTATTTAATTGTTTTGAATAGTGTGATGATCTTCACTGCGAAGAGCCACTGGCTGTTTTAGAAATTTCTGAGGAAATCAGAAAAAGAGTTGTTGATGCTCATCAGGCTGGTAAAGGTTACAAAACCATCTCTAAAGAGTTTGGACTCCACCAATCCACAGTTACACAGATTGTGTACAAATGGAGGAAATTCAAGACCATTGTTACCCTCCCCAGGAGTGGTCGACCAACAAAGATCACTCCAAGAGCAAGGCGTGTAATAGTCGGTGAGGTCTCAAAGGACTCCAGGGTAACTTCTAAGCAACTGAAGGCCTCTCTCACATTGGCTAATGCTCATGTTCATGAGTCCACCATCAGGAGAACACTGGACAACAATGGTGTGCATGGCAGGGTTGCAAGGAGAAAGCCACTGCTCTCCAAAAAAAAACATTGCTGCTCGTCTGCAGTTTGCTAAAGATCACGTGGACAAACCAGAAGGCTATTGGAAGAATGTTTTGTGGATGGATGAGACCAAAATAGAACTTTTTGGTTTAAATGAAAAGCGTTATGTTTGGAGAAAGGAAAACACTGCATTCCAGCATAAGAACCTTATCCCATCTGTGAAACATGGTGGTGGTAGTATTATGGTTTGGGCCTGTTTTGCTGCATCTGGGCCAGGACGGCTTGCCTTCATTGATGGAACAATGAATTCTGAATTATATCAGAGAATTCTAAAGGAAAATATCAGGACATCTGACCATGAAATGTTTTGGAATGGCCAAGTTGAAGTCCTGACCTTTATCCAATCGAAATGTTGTGGAAGGACCTGAAGCGAGCATTTAATGTGAGGAAACCCACCAACATCCTAGAGTTGAAGCTGTTCTGTATGGAGGAATGGGCTAAAATTTCTCCAAGCCGGTGTGCAGGAATGATCAAAAGTTACCGGAAACGTTTAGTTGCAGTTATGTGAACATAAACCCCTAAATCCTTTTCAGAGGTTGCCTCCTGTAGGACAGTGTCTCCCATTTTGATGTATTTATAATTGACATTCTTTTTGCCACATGTTGCCCACATTTAGTACTTTGCACTTTTCTACATTAAACCGTATTTTCTAAGCATTTGCCAGTTCTAAATGTTGATCAAAACTTTCTGAATTGTTTTTTCTTGCTCTTCAGTGTCTATCATTGCTCCAATTTTAGTGTTATCTGTGAATTTTAAAAGTTTGCTAATTATACTGGAATCAATGTCAATAATATAAATCAGAAAAATTAATGGTTCAATGAAAGACTCTTAGGGGAATCTGGTAAACACTGATCACTGATGACCTCACTCCATGTGGAACATTCTCCTCTTAACTGTACTCTTTGTCTCCTACTGGTTAACCAATTTGAGATCCAGTTTTATAGGTTACTCCTGATGCCTACAGTTTCTAATTTTAGATTTAATCTTAGGTGTGGGCCTGCATCAAAAGCTTTTTATAAGTCTAGTAAATTATATTGTATGCTTTACTTCTGTCAACTATTGCAGCTGCCTGTTCAAAAATATCTAAATAATTGGTTTGGCAAGATTGTCCTCTCATAAACCCATGCTGGCTGTTGTTCAGTATGTTACTTTCATAAAGGTACTTTACTTATTTATTTCTTATTATATTTTCCATAATTTTGAATGGGTGTTAAATAATGGTACCTCTTCCACTTGCATTATTGGGGATATTCCAGCAACCAATATTATCTGCATGCAAAGTTTTCAAATTCATACAAAAATATGCAACGTTATGAATACTGTCACACATATGCAATAGATTGATGGTGTGAGGTGCAGTAGCGTCACTTCCGGTTCTGACCTAAACCCGCCTCTTCCGGCAAGAAGTCATCTTAACAGAGCTACCACCACCACTAGTTAGTTGACAGAATTGTGTCTGGAAAGATGTATTGCTATAGCATCAACTGCTCATTTATTTTAACTAAAGGCTTTATTTCAACATATTATATGGGGTTCACCTGTGGCGGTCCAACCTTTCATCTTGTATATTTGTCATTTACAATACTCAAGAAGACTTTAGCTAATATTTTCAGTAATGATACCATTTTTACACAATTTCGGTTTCCTTGGCATCATTCTGGTTGCAGGAGGGTCATACAATGCAATATTCAGCTGATCAATTACAATAGTGCTATTGTATCAGTTGATGAGTCAACACAAGGATTCATTGTGATCACAGATAAGCTGAATACATAATACTGGTTATCACTGTAACCACATCTGCCCCAATTCCCACTATACAATTACTCACGTTGCTTGGAAGACAGCAGTTGCTACCATGCACACAAACATAACATAGAAGATGGGGTAAGTGAGTTGCATGCTGCCTTGTATGGTAAGGACTATCATTCCAGAAACAGCTTTTACAGTTACGACTGTCATAGAACCTATAGAAGAGAAAAAAGCAGTACATGTATTTAAAAAGTTATGTGGTGAAAAAGCTCAACATTAAAAAAACTGACACTTTTTTCAAGCTACACACTAATCAAGAAAAGCCCAATAAAGTTAAAGAATTCAAATTATGTGAAACAGCAAAAAATATTCCAGGTAGAACAATATATGGAAGGAGGAGGAGTTTCAAATACAGCAAAATATAGAGCAGAAAAATGTGGTCTGATTTTATCTGTAGTGTTAACAACACTTTCAAACAATATAAAAAATAGCAATTTTAAACTGGTAAAACATATCTGAGCTACAAATTAAAAGAACCCAACTTTCAGTAGGATCCATATGATAATGCACAACCATCAGCCACTCTTCAATTTATATGCCATGTTTGTCTCACCATTGGTAACATGGAAAAATGAATTAACTACATTAAAAGCAGTAAGAGCAGTAAGTAAAATAATGTCTTCATTTAAAACACATCTGTGTGTTGCTAGGAGGAGAAGATAACCACGTATGCTGCATATAACTCAGGAAGTTCTGCCTTGGTTTTCCCAAAATTGACTACAAATTAAAACAATTACATTCTTAGATAATCATAACAACAACATTTATTTCTATACACATTTTCATACAAAGGATATATCTGAAAGTGTTTTACAACATTGTATAACATTTGTATACCTGGTTGTAATGAAAGATGTACGTACTGTTTTAATGTTTAAAGGCTACAACCTGCTGTGGCATCAACCAGATACTTCACATATTATGCTACTTTATTGTTACTCAGAATTACCCATACAGAAAAGGGGAATAACATGCAGCTCCACGGTGATAGAGAGCAGGCTATAGACTGAAAAGTGGTCACAAAAGTCCCAAGATCCAGCACTAAATATCTATATATCACTGCTATGTAAATTATGTATATATGTGTGCATGTCCATCTTTCTTCTGGAATTATTCTCACCTTCATGCAAGTGTGCACTGTGCAATAAATAAATAGGGTTAAATTAATAGATACTTTACTCTTTTCTCTTAACACACTGAAGAAATGCATGTGTGTGTACAGGTGGGGTGTACTGGATAATGGAATCAAAATGGACTGCTCATTCAACTTTGAAATGTCAAACTTCAGATATTTTTCCCCACATTGACACCGCAATCCTAGCCAACCATTCCTTAATGTTGATTTTTTTTTTTAATTTGAGGGTAGCATACAGTGTATATGATTGAATAAAGAACTGTTGTCATATTGTTTCTACAACACAATGAAGTATACACTATATTTTAGTACATTTGTAGTTTAAAAAAAAAGGTGAAGGTCTAACAGTCTATATTCTGAGGTACTATTTTAAATAGTATAAAATATACTATAATAAAATAGTAAGTGTCAACTACTTTTCCTTTTTTCAGGTACATGCTGATCACTGATTAAAATACTTTACCTAGTAAATACAGCCTGTAATGTCTAAGTAAATTATATGTGATTATACAGAATAAGAGACTTTTAATGTTGCCTGCCACTTTCTATATGCAAGTACCACAGATAAATATAGCAAGGTTTTGTCATTGAAGGCATGTAAGCAACTGTGGTCCATGGCCGGCCATTCATCCCGGCCAATACCCCCAGGCCGCCAGAGGGAGCCCTCCCTGAGACATGGAGATGCCCCAAATTCCAGCAGGGCATCATGGACTATGGAGTTTTCCTGTACAGCCCTGCTGGATAATGTCGGGACCACCAGGGGTCGCTGCAGGGAGACTGAGGAACTGCTATTTTCCCTACGCCCCGGAAGTACGTACAAGTCAAATGGACATGAGGAATGACGTACTTCCAGGGTGAAGAAAAGGACTTTTTATCTGACCCGGAAGTGATAAGGAATCGTGGACTGAAGGATGGGAAACACTTCCGGGTCAGAGACTATAAAAGAACTGTGGTAACTCCCATACGGCGAGCTGAGCTGGATGGAAGGGTGGCAACGCGTCTGGAAGTTGGAGGATTGTATTGCTATTGATTATTGATTGGTTTATGAGTATTGTGGAGTGTAGGGTGCTTTGTGCACTGTTTAATAATAAAAAGTCAACTATTTGGACTTTTACCTCGTATCTGACGTCTTGGTCAAGGGTTCAAGGGAGCAATAGCGCCCCCTATCTGTCACACAACATATGTGTAAGTCTGCAAACTGCATGATTTTTCAAGTACTGTTCTAAATTTTCAACAAAGTTGCATGTATTATCATTTTGATTTTTTCACTTATTACTGCTTATTCAATTTTACAATAATCCAGTGTAAGAGGAAATGTAGGACAGTAATTTATACTAGCACTAGCTGTATTACCCGTTTAATAGTGCACAATCTATTAGAATGTATTTTGTAATGTATGTAGTGCTAAAATGGACTACACAAACATTAGTGCTGCTTTTACAAATCCAAATTGCATATAACACAGACACAGCACACAGATACATAGACACACACAAACAGACACTTGTCTTTTTATTTAGGTGAATCAGCTGATTTTTGTCCATCTGGTAGTTATTTTCTGTTGGACATATTCAGCACTAATGTCTGAAGTGCATCATCATTTGGTGCACTGCATCTACTTATTTCCAATAAGTTAGAAAGAAGGCTGATTTTATTCTTGCAGACGATAACAATCCAAAGTTTCACTTGTTGCCATCAGGCTGCAGACTTAGGTCTCCAAGAGTGATGAGAACCAAATTTAAGAACTCATTTGTTTTGGAACAGTAAGCATTTTGAATGCTGGTAGTTGAGTAGTTGAGTGAGGTGAGTTTTGAATTATTATTATGTACAGTTAGAGTTCATTATTCTTATTTGTAAAATATGTATGTGTGTATGTACTGATTGTCACAATGGTTGTCATATTTAGGCTTATTTTCTTGTATTTGAGTAACAATGTCTTATGTTTAGTACTCTCCTCCTGCAAAACAAAACACATTTCCTCTGGGATAATAAAAGTCTACCTAACCTAATATGACATTCGGCACCTTTATGATGATTAGTGTTGGGTGATGCCTTAAAAAATATTTTTCAAAAAGGAGGGAGACATCTGTTCCTGAAATAAATAAATCATTTCCACAGAATCCAATATATACATATGACAAGCTGTGCTGCATCTGCTGTAAACGGTGGTAGTTCATGAAGATACAGTATATATGAATTTTCCCTATAAACCTCATGACCTCTTCAGGAAACAAAATGTTCCCATCTCACAAAGTTATTATTATCATCATTACTAATTTTTGGTAATAAAACGCAGTGCAATATCAAGTGGACCCTTGCATAGTGTATTAAATACCTATACCATGAAAATTTTAAAATGAATAGTAATGAAGAGATTCCAAAATGACACTGTTAAAAGCACTAATAATAAACATGCATAAACAAGTCCTATATGGTAAAGGAACGAATACTGAACATATCTTCTTACCCAAAAGTGCTACCAAAAGCAGGATTACCACTAGGTATTTTGCATCCTTTGTCTTATAGAAATACAGTAGAAGGCAGAAGGCAATAATTTCCAGTAGCTGTAATTTAAAAGATAAAATTACATTATGTAGCCCAATAAATAGCACATTAAGACTTCTGTATAAAATTTATCATATGACCCAATTTCTGATTCCTGTTTAGTCAATGTAGGTCACAGACTGGCACCCAGTGCTCTGAAAACTTATTCACCTCACCACATTGTAGCATACTTTTCACAATGAATGTTATGATGTTATCAATCAAACCTAAAATTTGATAAATTTGATGGACCAAGAATGAACAAATAACAGAAAATTGGTACATTCCTCATGTCAACAATAAAGCAAATTAAACATTGATAATGCATTGAGTAAAAAGCAATTGTGGTTTTACTAGCTGCAGTACCAATAACTGTAACTCGATGTTTCCAGCAGTTATTGATCGTTATCATAGATGGACTTTTGAGTATGAAAAGCTTGTAGATACTACATTTCAACAGCTTTAGTTTAATTGTCATTTCTTTTCCTTCAGTAATTCTGATGTAGATTTATTTCAGATCATTTAGCTGTATAACAGCTGTATGTCTGCTTCAGGTTTATGGAAGAATGGTCTAACACTCTCCTGAAGAATCTTTTGATACAAACAGAATTATGCTTGGCAGATTGCATGAGCGCTTCCTGTAAAATTGAGCTTTAAATATTTCTCCTAAAAATAATCTATCCATTTATGGCTAAATTATTCCACTTTCAAGTCATGGTTCCACAGAACATTCTTCCAGAACTCACTGTGAATATTCATATACTTTTTTGACAAACCCAAAGTCAGCATGCAAGTCCTTCTTATTGAGCAGTGGACTACATCTTAAAACTCTGAAGTGATGTAATTTTTGCTCCAATAGTGAAATAATGAATATCAGAGCTGATACAATAGACATTTGCAAATTCCTAACTGCTGTTTAAGGGTTTTTTGAAAATTGTTAAAACTTATTCCAGAACATTATTTAGCTAGACAATGACCTCTGGGAAGACTGACTTTAGTCTCAAACCACCCACTTGGACAATAAAGGTGATTCACTGACACCCTCAGAGCCACATAAATCACTTGGTGACTCTTTCCTGACTGTCACATATCAATAGCTTCATTTATTGTGGAGATTTTCATCATGACATGATCTACCTTTAGAACATACAGTACTGTATATGCTGGCAACTTCACTTTGATGGGAATAGCCAAGGAATGTTAATTAAGTTATTTTTCTGATCAGGGATGATCTATAACAGATCAGATTGTTAACCTAAGTATTCAAACAACTAACCCTAATTATCTCTTTACCTGAGTTGAGTTCACTAGAAATGCTTTTCTACACTGTAAGATTGTATATTTGTGAAAGTAGCACATTTAATATTCACTTTCTTTTCCTCAGTTTCTCTATCTACCACTACAAAAACCATATCAAGATCTGACCAAATGCACTGAGAAAACAAAAATGGAAAAAACAAAATCAGACAAGGAGCCAATGTTGTTTCATGGCACCATAGTCCTCTGATTGTCTTGATATAAAATGGATTCTTACCAGAAACAGAAGAACTGGCCAGCCGATAACATGCTTGATAATGTTTTCTGCTGAAAGCTTTTCATGGGTGTTTGGACCAAATGTAACAAATAAGTAGGTTCCAATGATTGTCAAAGCGCAGCCTAAAAAAGAAAATATATAACGTCCTGCAAAAGACAAGAAAAGTTATAGATAAACTAAAAGCAGTCATAATTAGACCAGTTCAAACAAATATAAACCAGGAAAGGAAAACTATCTTCTGAAAGTATTGGCCTTGTTTCCATACATTCAGCACAGATCAAAGTTGGATAGACTTGTGGGAGAAATAAAAATGCAACAAAGGCTAAACCAATATGCTAGTCTGCTATGACTATACTTTGGAGAGGGATAACTCTGATGATGAGAAGACGGATTTGTGTGGTGACTTTAATCATCGCCATACTCATTTTGAAAAAGCATCAAATGAAAACTGACAGCACTTGGAAAGCAGAACTTCAGAAAACACATCTGTAGAACTTTTGAGAATAAAAATTCTTCATTGTCTAAAATATTTTCAAAATGTTCTGACTTAACTTGAAATATATAAACAGCAGGGCTGATAATATTTCATTAACATTCCAACTATTTCTGTAAACCAGAATGCCTTAACTTTTACATACTTTATTTTTTGTTTGTCTGACAAAATGACAAGACAAGGTGTAATTTTTCCTTTCAATTTTCATTTTGAGTCCTGATTTCTAGGTGGTTGCCAGGGTCATGCCCCCATGGAGGTTATGTCCCCAAGTCAGCCCCACAATAGTATAAATAGCATCCAGGTGATCCATTTACTGTCTGATTTTTGTGGATACCTTCAAAAACTTTGCTGTGTTTAATTTCTGGTTTTTGACCTACTTTATTTTCTTTTCTGAATTGCGAGTTTTGCCTTTCCCTTTAGTTTAGTTTCCAGATCTCTTCTTCTCCTGGCTTTGATCTTTGCCTGCACTTCCACTTCTCTTCCTGGTTAGCTACTTTTAACATGTCTGCTCATTTATTTCCCAGAAGGCAGAAAATTATTGGTTGGCATTACCAGTTCAGATTAATGATGTGCTGTTTGACATTTACTACTGCACTGTGGATTTTCAGAGTTTTAACTGGTGGAACATCAGGTGACTGTCATAACACAGAAGTGGCTAGAAAACTGTTCAAAGAATATACTAATTAACATGCAAAAGACCATATTTTAGAAATTTGAACTTTAATATTAAAGAAAAATGGGCAAAGCAAAATCAAAGTCTTAAATCAAGCTAAGATCAAAATCATAAAGTCAAGAAGTCCAGTTGTCAAAACACAAAAGCTTCAAACTTGAGTCAAAAATCATCTGAAGCCAAAATCCTATCTGGCTATTAATCTTGTCCTTATATGGCTAATAAACACCACAAAGATATTTTATTGACAATCTTGTACACTAAATGTTGTGCACTACCATCCTAAATACCATTTGGAAGATGATGAGACAATGAAACAACTTCCAGGAGTGACATGCTAGCAATGAAAGCTCTGTTACTAACAACATATCTCTCAAAAATTACAGTACCCACATAAATGCTTAATGAAAAAACTGTAATGAGTAAAAGCATCAATTACAAACCAACATTAACTCAAAAGCACAAAATAAGAACAAAACTGAATTCAAGACATTCAAAATCTTAAACAATCCAGAAAATTGAAAAATAAATTAAACTCTTCAGTATGAAATAAAATTTAAAAAATAACAAATTCATAACAGATTCACATAAAAGAACTTGGCAGATCTCAAAACAGTGAAATCCACTAGTGGATAACTTGGAAGCATGCAACTCTAAAAATTCTGCATCCTTTGGTGTCAAAAAATGGAGGAATGGGACATCAGTCAAGGAGATACAAGATTAGTTATTAGGCACTCTAAGAACACTACAGATATACACCAGATATGAGATGCTTGATGGGCTGAATTGTCTCCTGCAATTTATAGCAATTGTAATTAGACTTCAATAAGGTCCAATGTAAATAATGACACTAACTCTACTGTCTTCAACAGACTGTTGGAGGTTTTTGTCTGTGAGTAGTGCAGTAAATGTATTAAATGAAACTTTTCATGGACTCTGTCTTTAATCCTTAGCTGATGACTCTCCATATTAATAACTATATACAATAAAATAAGTTAAAAGAGTTCTAATATCTTTGTGGTTAATTTGAATTTGAGAGTTTATTATGTATCACTTCTCATTATACAGAGTCTATAATACATTTTATCATTTTTTTCCAACTTGTTTTTAGAGTTAAACCAATACAAAGTAGATAATTAAGTTACCTGCCTAGATAAGTTCTAGACTGGGTTGAAATCTTCTGGTGGGGGGGCACACATTGTGGCCAGTGTTCAACTTTCTATTTTAGATTCAGGTATATTTTAAACATTAAAGAATTTAAATCTGGAATATCCAAAAACCTGTGATCTAAAGAACATCTCTCATTTTATTCTGAAATGTTCAACAAGCAACCATGTATTTCATTTAATTTGTTAAAAAAAACTCACAATCTTTTCTATTTGTTTACATTTACAGTATATCAATTGCACATGATCATTTTTTCCCAATTATATACAATAAAAGCATTAAACACAGATTGGCAACAGATTAAAAGTTCATGTAAAAGTAACAAAATCTATGGAAAAACAGTTTTTATTATTACTTGTTTCAGAGAGAAATGAAGCATTCATTCATTTTCTGAACATGAACCCCAAAGTACTGGATTTTTTGGAACAAGTGATTCAGTAAAGGAACCAAAGCCAGAGTGGATGTCTGTCCATTACTAGGTACCCTTTCACATACCCATAGATTCACCCACAGTAGGCCAAATAAGTCATACCAGGCCATTTCAGTCTCATATTTGATCTATGGAACCTGACCAGGTCCTGAAATACAGGCAAACATATTCAAACCTTAGACAGAAGACAAGGCACCCAAGCACTGAACAAAGTACTGTATGATAATGTTTCTCCTGTGCCACAATGATAATGTACCAGGGGTTTTTCACAGAAAAATAGTTGTATATATCAAACTTACTTAAAAATTCATTTGGTTTCCACTTTTCTCTTATAAATATAAATCCTAAGATAGAAGTAGCTGTGAAAACAAGTAAAAAAAAAATAAATTAAAAAATTAAAGTATAATAAAAATAAAGGAACACATTAAATTCTAATTGCTTTATTTATCAATAGCTCATTTTAATCACAAACTGGAATTATCAATTAATATTTCTTGGATTATTGTCTTGGTAAATGAAAGAGCACTCTGCCTACTAATGTCTACTACTCATGTCTACAAAGCATAATTCATAAAATGTATGACATGTGAAATCAAACACTTTATTCACTTATATGACAGCACGTAATTCAAATATATTTTGAAATTTGACTGATGCAAGTGTTTATTGCAGGAAAACTGAAGAGCAAGACAAGGCTAAAATGAAGACTGAGGAATTCTTGCTGAAGCTGGAACCACAAATGTGCTCCCTGGTTATAGAAAACCTACTTAGATATAGCTGTACTTCATTCTTGATCAAAGAGTACTTAATGGCACTATTTTGAACCTTCTTCAAAAACATATGCTTTGAAAATATTAAAACAACAACTTAAGACTAGTTCGGTTTCTTCACATTTATCTGTAAAAATAAAAAAGTACAAATAAATGAGTTTTCTTGTTTTTCAGAATAAATCTGTACTAGATTCATTCACTCAATCTAAATTCACAAGTACATTAATAATATTACTTTAACACAGTGAAATACTGTAAAATGATTGTTTAAAGATAAACAGGATCTAAATTGTCTCTCCACTCATCCAGACTATGCATTAATATAAACCTGAGTTGTAACCAAGGTATGTTTTAAATGCACTAAAATCCTTTACAAAAGCATGAATGTATTTCAGCAGCAGTGTAGCTCTGATCAGTGTTAAAAGACGAAGCAGTTAATGCCAGTGTCACTTCTGCCTATTTAGTTAAATTAATTTTTTTATGGAGATGATTAATTAAATGTACAGTAAACAAACGTTTTCTCAAAACATTCAAAAAATCGGTAATATAAAGAATAACTAACTAATATAAAGGCTAACTGATTAATTAATGCTAGTGTAGTTTCTACACTATTGCAACCACAATTTCTAAATTACCAAATGCAACAGAATTTATTTTAGGAGTTTTAGTTTTCCAAGTTTATGCAGCAGACAAATTACTACTATTTTTTTAAAAATAAATATAAGGCAATAATTTGAGAGTGAGAATTTCACTCTAATCTACACATGTGACAATAATGACCGTATAAACCTATAACAACACAATGCATACTGTACTTTAACAGTAAATTGGTCTAAGCTGGTTTGAGAATGTTATGTTTATTACTTGCAAAATGAATGAAAGAATCAGCAAGACAAATAATAAGAGCAGTCACGAATGCTGACCCATAAACACAGGATACAAGTCGTCATAGATTCTTTACTAACATCTTCTGGTAAAAGCCCTGTGAATCTCTGATTTGGCCACCTGACTAGCGGGCTGCTGGATATTAGAATATTAGAAATTTTTTGATGAGAAGAGGCCATTCCGTCCAACAAAGGTCAACATACTATCCAGCTAATTTCTCAAAAAAATAACATCAAGTTAATTTTTCAAGGTCCCCACACTCCTTGGATTCATAAAAGGCCTGGTGAATGGGCCATTCTAAAGACTGCTGTTAAAAAGTATACATCACCAAAACCCTGGCAATCAAGATTTGTGGTATGACACTAGCTCCCAGAGGGTCATCACTAAATATAACATGACTAATTAATTGTATGTGCATATGGTAATTGTTCCTCTTGTCATCATCTTTGCTGGCATGAGATTTACCAGCATGATAAGCCCTTTTAAAAAATTACAGCTTGGACAAAGCCCCTCATTTGAATCCTGCCAAGTACCTGTATGTATGCGTAACTGCTGGAAATTGTACAGGCACAAATACTGTATGGAATAACTGACCAAGAAAATCAAACAGATGTGAAATGACTTCTCATATTCCATACTCTGTAAATTCTCTCCATCTTTAAAAATCACCTGTTTAAATCTATTATTTAATAGCTTGGACTTGCTTTATAGTTTAGATATCACATTCTTTAAAATGCAAAGCATGTGTGCAATTTATGAACTGACTGATAAAACCAAATTTAGTGATAGAAAAAAAACTGATTGATATTGCATGTCTACAGTTTATCTGGCTAATAGAAATTCCTATCCTGATAGGATAATGCATAATGTTTTACTATTAGTGCTAAAAGTTGTCCATATATATACAAATGGTAGATCTAAAAAGACCATAAATTTCCTCATGATTTAAATCAATTTTGTATTTTAAAATAAGGTCTGTTCATTATGATATGCATTCCACCCTTCATTAAATGAAACAAAGCAATAGTTTTCAGTTACAAATTAGTTTTAAAAAGGGTGTTTGAATATTGTTTCAAAGCACATCAAACACCAAGTACTCAGTAGTTTACAAAACATTTCCATTCCATTAGATCTAGTAGACTAAAGGCATCTTGAATCACTGGGATAGAGCTGCAGTGCTTTAGATGTAAAATTGAGGAGAGGTATTGTCATCATCCTTGGAATGAAATGGTATATTAACAAAAAGTGAGTAGTAGCCTTGATAAAAATAATGGAGTGCAAGTCAACTATCTGGCATACATGGATGAATATAAACAGTAGGTATTGGGTGTCAAATAGATAAAAATTTCCAACATGCAAGACTATGAAGCCGGCTTACATTACTATAGTAAAGGAATAAAATCAACATTTTTCTTAAAAATAAGACATAAATTACAATGCAAAATTCAACAGTTACATACAAAAATACAAACACAATACAATACCTATTGTGGACACGGCACTGAGTGGTGTAATCAAGGACAAGGGTGCAAAGGCATAAGAACTGAAAACTCCTAGTTCTCCAGCCAACATCAGGAAAAGTCCACACCACCAGGTTTTGGTACAATAATAAGCTCGTGAGTCCTTTGAGCCAGCTAATCGGACATGGCTGTATTTCTGAAGGAAAAAAAAAACAAAACCTAATGTTTTCACAGTTTTAAGTTACTTACAAATATCAGGTCCTAGCCTGATTGTTAACCTACTATGCTCATAATAGTAAAACGGACAACTATATTAGATTAAAATATTTGGAAGTTCAAATATTCACACAGCTGACACCTCCCCCTTCATTTTATTAACTGCTTTTTCCTGTCAGAATAGCATGGAATTAAAATCTATCCAAGCAGCAGAGTGTACAATGCTGAAACCAGGCCAATTTATGTTTGATTAACAATCTAGCGATATGTCTTTGGACTGTGCCTCTGGAAACTAAAATAACACAAGGAGAACAGAAAAGAATTCAGAGGGATGGAGGATTCTGGAGTTTATCGATACTGTGGTAATATGTACAAGACCCTGTTTACAAAGACAGGAAGCTGGTGATTTGAATCTGGTAATACTTCCTTTGACTAGGTGTGAACCCAGAAAATGGCCAATAAATTGGCAGAAAGAGATGGAAGGAGAGGACATTTCTACAAGGACAAATGTTGTTAGTTAGTACAGACTATTACAATATGGTTCAAAACCTCTGTCACTAAAGAAGGGTATGCATCTCCAATGTAAGCCGACATTGGATCGCTTCATCAAAGACATGAGAAAATAGATTGTTGATGTAGATGCAATAGAAGATGAGTACAGAGAACATGAAATGTTTATTGGTTGAAATTTTCTTATCAAGTGCAGATGAAGAAAAGCAGTGTAGAAGGGGCACAAAGTCAGGAAGCAGGAAATAAACTGAACTGCAAAATGTGAAATAAACAGAAACGTAAATTGAACAGAAAATATACAGTGGTGTGAAAAACTATTTGCCCCCTTCCTGATTTCTTATTCTTTTGCATGTTTGTCACACAAAATGTTTCTGATCATCAAACACATTTAACCATTAGTCAAATATAACACAAGTAAACACAAAATGCAGTTTTTAAATGATGGTTTTTATTATTTAGGGAGAAAAAAAAATCCAAACCTACATGGCCCTGTGTGAAAAAGTAATTGCCCCCTGAACCTAATAACTGGCCGGGCCACCCTTAGCAGCAATAACTGCAATCAAGCGTTTGCGATAACTTGCAATGAGTCTTTTCCAGCGCTCTGGAGGAATTTTGGCCCACTCATTTTTGCAGGATTGTTGTAATTCAGCTTTATTTGAGGGTTTTCTAGCATGAACCGCCTTTTTAAGGTCATGCCATAGCATCTCAATTGGATTCAGGTCAGGACTTTGACTAGGCCACTCCAAAGTCTTCATTTTGTTTTTCTTCAGCCATTCAGAGGTGGATTTGCTGGTGTGTTTTGGGTCATTGTCCTGTTGCAGCACCCAAGATCGCTTCAGCTTGAGTTGACGAACAGATGGCCAGACATTCTCCTTCAGGATTTTTTGGTAGACAGTAGAATTCATGGTTCCATCTATCACAGCAAGCCTTCCAGGTCCTGAAGCAGCAAAACAACCCCAGACCATCACACTACCACCACCATATTTTACTGTTGGTATGATGTTCTTTTTCTGAAATGCTGTGTTCCTTTTACGCCAGATGTAACGGGACATTTGCCTTCCAAAAAGTTCAACTTTTGTCTCATCAGTCCACAAGGTATTTTCCCAAAAGTCTTGGCAATCATTGAGATGTTTCTTAGCAAAATTGAGACGAGCCCTAATGTTCTTTTTGTTTAACAGTGGTTTGCGTCTTGGAAATCTGCCATGCAGGCCGTTTTTGCCCAGTCTCTTTCTTATGGTGGAGTCGTGAACACTGACCTTAATTGAGGCAAGTGAGGCCTGCAGTTCTTTAGACGTTGTCCTGGGGTCTTTTGTGACCTCTCGGATGAGTCGTCTCTGCACTCTTGGGGTAATTTTGGTCGGCCGGCCACTCCTGGGAAGGTTCACCACTGTTCCATGTTTTTGCCATTTGTGGATAATGGCTCTCACTGTGGTTCGCTGGAGTCCCAAAGCTTTAGAAATGGCTTTATAACCTTTACCAGACTGATAGATCTCAATTACTTCTGTTCTCATTTGTTCCTGAATTTCTTTGGATCTTGGCATGATGTCTAGCTTTTGAGGTGCTTTTGGTCTACTTCTCTGTGTCAGGCAGCTCCCATTTAAGTGATTTCTTGATTGAAACAGGTGTGGCAGTAATCAGGCCTGGGGGTGGCTACGGAAATTGAACTCAGGTGTGATACACCACAGTTAGGTTATTTTTTAACAAGGGGGCAATTACTTTTTCACACAGGGCCATGTAGGTTTGGATTTTTTTTTCTCCCTAAATAATTAAAACCATCATTTAAAAACTGCATTTTGTGTTTACTTGTGTTAGATTTGACTAATGGTTAAATGTGTTTGATGATCAGAAACATTTTGTGTGACAAACATGCAAAAGAATAAGAAATCAGGAAGGGGGCAAATAGTTTTTCACACCACTGTATATCTATACTAATAAAAAGCAAAGCCCTCACTGACTGACTGACTGACTGAACACTAATTCTCCAACTTCCCGTGTAGGTAGAAGGCTGAAATTTGGCAGGCTCATTCCTTACAGCTTCCTTACAAAAGTTAGGCAGGTTTCATTTTGAAATTCTACGTGTAACGGTCATAACTGGAACCTACTTTCGTCCATATATATGGCTATAGCCTGCAGCTCGGTCGCCGTGTGAGGCTGAGTTGTGCCTGCCCATATAAGGCTGTCAGTGAGCAGCTATCCAATAGACATGCTGCCGTGAAATATTCGCGGGTGAAGGACTGTTCTTATGCAAACGAAGATGAGATGGTCAGGCACAAACTCAGCGAAGGTCCGACAGAAGACGAAAACGATATTCGCGAGATAGATCGCACTAGATAGGACAAGCACGGCTGAGAAGCTACGATACATGTACTCTGAGCTGCTCACGTGAACTGACTTTGTTCTGCATTTAACTACTGTGAAATAAACAGACATAAACTGGAAGCGTGAGTCTGTACCTTTTAATAATCTCGAGAGAGAAACATGGTGGCAGCGTAGGTGACGGAACTACGCCGAAAGTCACGCCAGTTTGCTGTTAAAAGTTCAGGATGCAGAGACGCTCACACGAAAGGAAAATGGAGGGTCTGAGACTGCCGCTGACATTAAGCCTCGATGCTAAAGACCTGGCGAAGTCATGGAGAACATGGAAGGACAAGTTCAGATTATTCACAGAACTTGCAATGCCGGAGGCAGAGGAAAACACTAAGGACAGATTATTCCATTATCTTATTGGAGAGAGCGGCAGAGAATTGTGTCAGGTGCTGACCGGTGATGTAAGACCTGATGAGTTAACCATGAGCTTGGTAATACGTAAATCTGATGAACATTACAACCCGAAAATAAACGTAGAGAGGTACAGATTTTTTCAAGAAATCAGGCAAGGGGAGAAAATATAGACGACTACGTCACAGATCTGAGAGTGTTAGCAGGCACATGCAATTTCGGGGAGATTAAAAGTTCCCTTATATGTGACCGAATTTTGTGCGGAACCAGTGATGCAAGTTTAGAGAGGTGCATACAAATATGCAGAGCCACAGAACTGTCGAAGGAGAACAGCAGAACAGTCACACGGGGTTCCCTATTCTATACTTCTCCCGGTGCGTCTCTCTAAACCCTCTGTGCGGGAACATTATCATAAGGCTTAACAATCCTGTCGTTACACCTTCTACGTGCACCCAACCGTCCTTATTAGGGAGTCTTCCTTGCTGTACTGCTGGCTGCTTCTGTCCATTCACCTTCCCAGCTCTTTATTTAAACAGTTTTCCTTCTCACTTTTCCGCTCCTTCGCTGTCTTCTCCCTTTTCGTTCAAAATACGCGCCTCCTTGCCTTTAGTGATTTGGGTAGTGAACACTTCGATGAATGAAACCTGTTATCTTTACAACTGTTGACAAACACGGAGTGTAACTTGAACACAACACGTCCTCCAAATACGAACATGATTGAAAGACATAATGATAATCAAATCCTTGATGACAGCAACACTCATAACAGTCACAAAACAATTACATTGACAATCAGGTTATGTTATTTTTAAAATGTTTCCTTTTCTTTTTCATAACTTCTTTAACACAGTACTTCTCCACTGCGAAGCACAGGTATTTTGCTAGTATATATATATACATACATATTGTCGGAGATGGCTGGGGTAGCGACCCGGCCAGGATGCCCAGGAGGACCGGAGGAGGGCTTACGCCTTCCCTAGACCATGTGGGGCGACTGCCCTGGTTCCTTTGGGGGCCACGGGTACAGAGCTTTGAAGCTCTACCCTGTAGGGGCCCGTGGTCACCGCCAGGGGGCGCCCCTGTGCCTTTGGAGCCCTGGACCTCAGCACTTCCACCACACCCGGAAGTGCTAGGGAGAAGAGGAGTAAGGACACCTGGAGTGCTTCCGGGGCTGCAGCCGGCACTTCCGCCACACTGGGGCGTGTTGGTGGGAGATTGCCGGAACACACCTGGAGCACATTTGTGTGCATATAAAAGGGGTCGCCTTCCTTCATGTGATGGCTGGAGTCGGGAGTGTAGAGGACGAGGTCTTAGGAGGAGGCAAAGAGGCGGCCTGAAGAAAGGAAGGCAGTGTGTTGTGGCCAGGACTTTGGGGGACTTTTGGGGTTGCTGCACTGTAAAATAATGGACTTAAATAAATGTGTGTTGGGTGACATCAACGTGTCCGCCTGTCTATGTCCGGGCCAGCTTCCACAATATATATATTATAGTGACTTTTGAAGAGACCATTATGCTTGATAGTAATGGAGCCAAGAATATACTCCCTCAATATCTCACCACCATTGTAAAGGAAGCAAGTGTAACGATTTTTTATTCTTGAATCTACCAGAAGAAAGACAAAGACTCTCTCCACATGTCATCTTTTACCATCAGTGGTAGAACAAGCCAACCGATTTGGCATATTTAATATAACATACCTCATGGTTAGTTCAACAACATGTCCAATGTCCTATACCACCATTACTTTGGCTCCCTTCACATTATTGTATAGATGTTCTTCAGATACTCATTTGTATACATTGTATTGTGGATGGTATAACTTAAGACATACTTTTAATATAACTCTGCACTCGAATGCTATATTTTCATTAATATACTTGAATGCAAAATCTTGAATTTATTAGTGCTCATTGCACTATCATCAGAAATGGTTTACCAAACAAAAAAACGTTAGCACTGAAAAAGCACAGGGCCCACCAAGTCCCTAAAAGCATCCTAGGAATCTTACAGTGTTTTAACTGGATACTATAGGGGATTCAACCCATGTCTTTGCTGAAGAACATGGCAATAGAACAGAATTATGTCCTAGACAACACAGAGGAGAACATGTTCTCAGGATGAAATAAATGAGACCACGTTGTACTTTTTCAAAACATTTTTAAGCAACCAGTAATGAAAAAAGCATAAGCAATCAAATTATGAATAATGAATTAAACAATTAAGAAGTCAACATAAAATTCAATCCAGCTCTGTAAAGATGGCCATCAGGAGCTTTCCTCCACAATGCTTGTGTCACACACGTGCGCATGGGAAACAGCTAAAGGGCCTACAAAATGGTAATTATACGTCAGACCAGGGGGCAGCGGCGTATGCTAACTGTCTCTCTGTCTCTTGCAGACCATTCTCGGGAAATCCTACTTGGTTCCAGCGCCAACAATGATGTCACTTCCGGTCAAGAAAACTTCACTTCCAGTTCTGGCACCGACAATGTCACTTCCAGTCAGGAGGACATCATGTCCGGTCAAAAAGACGTCACTTCCTGTTCCGGCACCAATGACGTCATTCCCCGTTTTATCAGTTGAAACTGCCATTGTGTCTCCATGCAATTATGCACATCGTGCTACTTCAAATCAACTTTTGCAGCCAGGTAAAACAATATATGGGTGGATACCCCAAATCTTTATATTTTTGAGTCTTATTTATCACAGTGTCATAGTTGGAAGGATAATTACTTCCCAGAAGAAACCAGGAGAGAACAGAGAATATGGTCAGGTAGGAAAGTTCCGGGGCCGTGTTTCTGGGTGGGGGGTGTGCTCAATGGTCCGGAGTAACACGGTGCAGGCTTCGCTCCCACAAATAGAAACCGGGCTCACAGTTGTACAAAGGGAGAATGTGGAGGAGACCCACAGGCATGGTCTGGTCCCTGGGGGGAAAACGAAAAGGGCTTATTATGCTCTCTCGGAGGAGAGAGCTGAGCCGCCCATTGGGACCCAGGTCCCAGAGAAATATGGGCTATCCCCAGACCAGCAGGTAAAGATATTACAAACCTGGGAATACAAGGAGGAGCACGCAGGTGGCCGGTTGCTTGTGCTATAACAAGCTTGACCTGGTGGCAAACAATGAACATGTACTGTGCAAGGCATGTATGGGGTCCACTGAGAAAAGAAGAGCATTCATGGCTCACCTTGCAGAGGAACATTCTTTCCCAAGCATGTCCTGGAGTTCTGTGCAGACTGGGCAAGATCGAGGGGGAAAAAAAAAAAACGACGTCACTGATTACAAGCACAAGAAGGTACGTGAATGAGTATGAATAATATGAATAATGTGGCATCCATGCCACAATGTTTTCCGAAATGTATATTACAGGTTACAAAATAAATAATTCCAAATATCATATACACCTATGTCTCTGTTTTTTGTCAGTGTGGCTTTGACATCATGGACCATAAGGTGCATACTAATTCAGCGTAAGCAGGAACACTCAATAAAACTGTATAAAAAAAATCAAGTGACAATGAGATACGAATAAGGCAGATTCGCCAGTGTTTGTGTGTCAGCTTTTATCCATCCAGATCAGAGAATTTCCAGTTCGATTGTCTCAAAACACCACACACATCTACAGTTATTCCCAGTTTCAGATAAAAAGTAACTGCGTCAAATCCACGGGGGTGCGGTAGTACGTATCGTGATCGTGACTGAGAGAATAAAAATGAAAAAAAAGGTAACTTTTACAAGTACTGTACATTTACAGCGGCTGTTACAGATGCAAATCAAATGTATGTGTTTATTGTATATTAACAATAAGAGTAGCTCACTACTCAAAATGGTAAACATACGAGGCAGTAAAGGATTCAACCGGGGGACTCTTGATTATAAGTTAGCAATTCTTACCGCTGCGCCACAGAAGCTGTTGCTTCATCCTTGAACCTTTTGTGAAAGTGTTTATTTGATCTTTGCACTTCAGGCTTTACACATTATATAGTTTATGTCTGCATTTTGTCATTGATTACTGAAATATGAAAAAGTTTCTGTTTTAATGATGTGTTTACACAGATTATTGTAGAAACACAACACACATGAAATCTATTATTTCCATTCTAAAACTCCAGCACTTCACTCCCAGATAATGAAGGCTGGAATGGGGAGAACTTTGTGGCTGTTCTGCGGTGGTGGGGAATGGAATAGTAGGCTGCTTGTCTTGATCGGCACATTTACAAGACAAAAAACGCTGCCTGAGAAGTGCGAAGGGATTTAGGGTGGGCCGGGTTTACAAGTTTTTTCATAGGCTTTGGTAATTCTAGTGTTAAAGACTGCAGTGTATCATCCTCAAACCAACGGTCTCGTTAAGAGGTTTAATCAAACTCTCAAGCAAATGCTTCACAAGGTGGTCGGCGAGGATGGGAGGAACTGGGACCAGCTCCTCCCCCTCGTGCTCTCTGCATATCAGGAAGTCCCACAAGCCTCTACAGGGTTCTCGCCATTTGAATTATTACACGGATGGCAACCCTGAGAAATATTGGATATTTTAAAAGAAGGATGGGAAGGAGAGGATCTTCCCTCTACCAATATACTAGAGTATATTGCACAGTTACGCGATTGATTTGGAAAAATCCAACCTATACTAAAAGGTCACATGGAGGAGGCGCAAGCAGCACAGGCCCACTATTATGATCGTGGTACAACCCTCCGAGAGTTACATCTGGGGGATCGTGTCACGGTGTTGGTTCCTACCTCCCATTCTAAATTACTTGCCCATTGGCAAGGTCCTTATGAAGTTAAGGAAAAGAAAGGGCTTGTCGATTATTTGGTGAAACAACACAATCATCGACCAAGCGAGCAGGTATATCATGTGAATTTGCTCAAGCCGTGGAAGGAAAGGGATCCCGATCCCTCCTCCGCTCAGCCCCGCTCTTTCTTTGCTCAGAGGGACGCCCTTAACTTCGGTCCTGAATTAAATTCGAGACAGAGAAGGAAGCTCGAAACAGCTATCTTGTCAGTCCTGTAGGTAGTGAGTAAGAAACCAGGCAGGACCTCTCTGATTGCGCATGATATAGTGACAGAACCTGGGGTTATTGTAAGAGAATGCCTTTATCGACTTCTGAGGCAAAGAAGGCAGAGGTGGAGCTTGAAATCAAGCACATGCTGGAACTAGGTGTAATTGAGGAAGGTTATAGTCCCTGGTCCAGTCCGATTGTCTTGGTAAGTAAGCCTGACGGGAGTTACAGATTTTGCAACGACTTCCATCGACTTAATTAAGTCTCCCAATTTGATGCTTTTCCAATGCCTCGCGTGGACTACCTCCTTGAGAGACTTAGACAGGCAAAGTTTTTGACAACACTTGACATGACAAAGGGGTACTGGCGGGTTCCTTTAACACTAGAACTACCAGAGCCTACGAAAAAACTCGTAAATCTGCAAAAGAAGCGATTTAAGGTGGGACGGATTTACGAGTTTTTTCGTAGGCTCTGGTTAACAGATTCCGCAAAGGTTAAGACCGCGTTTAGCACCCCTAGTGGACACTGGCAGTATCGTGTCCTTCCATTCGGGTTACATGGGGCTCCGGCAACTTTCCAGCGTCTGGTGGACAAAGTGCTCTAACCCCATAATGTGTATAGTGGTGCCTATTTAGATGACATTGAAGGATCACGTGTTACAGGTTAAAATAGTATTATGGACGCTGGGAAAAGCCGGACTTCGGATCAAGCCAAAAAAATATTTTTTTGGGTTGAAAGAAGCTAAATATTTAGGCTACCTAGTGGGTCAGGGTACCGTGAAGCTGCAGTGCTCAAAAATGAATGCCATATTAAATTGGTCCCGTCCGCAAACGAAACAGCCAGTACAAGCCTTTCTCTGATTAGCCGTGTACTACCACCGGTTTGTGCCTCGGTATTCCGAAAGAGCTGCGCCCTTGTCTGATTTAACAAAGAAGAGGGCTCCCAACCATGTGATATGGACTGATAAGACAGACAATGCATTTTGTGACCTAAAACAGGCCCTTATGTCCGCACCAATATTGAAAGCACCTAATTTTTCGCTTCCTTTCATACTCCAGAAGGACGCTTTAGACAAAGGCCTGGGTGCCGTGCTGAGCCAAAGCGTTGAAGGTGTTGAACATTCTGTCATGTACCTGAGCGGGAAGCTGCTGGATTGGGAGACCATGTATGTGGAGGTAGAACGAGAGGCTCTTGCAATTAAATGGGCGATTACACAGTTGAGGTACTACTTCTTGGGCTGTGAATTCATGCTGGTGATGGATCATGCTCCTCTACAGTGGATGGTTCTTCACAAGGAGTCGAATCCCCGTGTCACTAGGTGGTTTCTTGATCTCCAACCGTACAAGTTTTTGTTTATTCACCGCATGGGCTCTCTCCACGCCAACGCCGATGCCCTCTCTCGAATTCACGACCTCTCGGTCAGGTCTTTCCGACCAGATGGGTCTGGGCTGAGGGGGGGCCTTGTCACACATGTGCGCATGGGAAACAGCTAAAGGGCCTACAAAATGGTAATTATATGCCAGACAAGGGGGCGGCGGAGTGTGCTAACTGTCTCTCTCTGTCTCTTGTAGACCATTCTTGGGAAATCCTACTTGTTTCCGGCTCCGACAATGACATCACTTCTGGTCAAGAAAATGTCACTTCCAGTTCCGGCACCGACGATGGCATCACTTCCGGTCATGAAGACATCACTTCTGGTTCCAGCACCTTTGAAGTAATTTCCCATTTTATCAGTTAAAATCGCCATCTTGTCTCCATGCAATCAGTTTTGCAGCTGGGAAAAACAATATATGGGTGGCTGCCCCAAATCTTTATGATGTCTTTGACTCTTACTTATCACATCTGGTAATCTAATGAAAGAGGCACAATACATACAGCAGACCATGCAAGAGGATCATTAAAAATATGAACACTATAGAGAGAGGAGAATCAGAAATCAAGGACCAAGACATTCAGACTGCAGCTTTTTCTTCCCTTTTTCTGAGGTAACCCAAAATCTCTTGAAGGAGCATTTGGTACAGTGATCCTGCTCATTATCCCTTGATATGCTAGTGCTACTGTATTACTGTGACAATTTGAATTATTACTGTCAGTGTTTATTATTTTTTCGATGAGCCCTACCCTTGTCCAGTGCTACATTTTCCATGAATGCAACTGTGTTATGGACATGTCCATCCATTACAAATTGTTCTTTCAAATTCTTAACAATACATTGGTGTATGGACAGCACAGTGGCACAGAAGCAGTGCTGCTACCTCATGGTAAGGAGGCTAGGGTTCCAAAGACACATGGGTTAGATGAATTGGCAATGCTGGACCTATTGTGTGTTTGGTGTGTGAGTGTGTGTATATTTGTCCTGTGATGTACTGGTTCCCTGCCCAGAGTTTGTTTCTGCCTTGCTAGATAGGGAATCACCTTTACTGCATATGTGTAGTGATGTGAAAAAGTTACTATACCCAATTAAAAGGTTTGTCTTTTTTTACAAAAAAGGTATTTGATCAATATTTCACTAATATCTAATTATAAAAAACTGTTTAGCCATCATAACAGATGTCATATTCAACAAAAACCAAAAACTGCCTATGATTAAAAGACCCTTATAAAGACTGTAAAACTTGGTAGTGAAAGTATTATGGTTTGGAACTGCTGTTTCTATCTCAAGTTATGTCTAACTTGGCATTATAGAGTTTATTTAAGAAATCCACATTGTGGCAGGGAGTAATTAAGAAGAATGTGAGGCCATCTGTCAAAAAGGTGAAGAATTACAAGTGGCTCTTTCAACAAGAAATCAATCCAAAATACTTAGGTAGTTCCACTAAATAATGACTCAAAATGAAGAGATGTGGTGTTATGAAATTGCCCAGATCTCAACCCCATTGAAAGCATGTGGTATTAAAGTGGGAAGTACCTGGAAGAAAGCCCTCAAACAAGCATCACACAATTGACAAAAAGAGTTCTGCAAGTAAGATTGGGAAGTCAATGTAGGAAACTGGCAGACAACTACAAGAAACACCTAGAAGAAGTTATTTCTACAAAATGGGGCAACACTGGCGATTGAAACGTTTTTCTACATTCATGACATTTTTGTAGAGCAAACAATTGCTCGAGGAGTGATTTTCTTTGTTTTTTTTTAATGTGAAAACAATCATTTTTGTTGAAATAAAGTTCAAGCATCAAAAAATAAAAATATGCTGAAGAAAATACACATTTTCATAGGCTGTACTTACAAATTAGCGGTGTCAAATCAAAACAGAATACTTACAGATACACTCATTTTTACATTTTAAAATAGATTTGGTAGGATCTGTAAGAACTTCATTTGCATTAGGCATTTTAGGAGTTTTTGTCTCTTGCTCCAATGCAAAAAAAGAAACCCAATTAAATTTATTAAGATTACAAATTATTATGCAATAAAATATGATTTGGAATGATCTGTAAGAACTGCATTTTAATTATGACATTATAAAAGTCTTCTGTCTGTTGTTCCAATTCACAAAAATAAATCCAACTGAATACATTAAGGTTACATATTATAACTCAAAAAAATAAAATCTGTATTTAATTTTAAAGGCATTGTTTAACTGCTATGAAAAGAAATGAATGTCTAAGAATAGTACATGGATGAAGATAAAGTCAGTTAAATGCTCTGTACTGGATCAAGCGCTGCAACTGTTCAAGGGTGGCTTACCTGCACACTGAGAGAAACACTGATGAGAAGATTTCCAAATATAGCCAGCAAAGTTCCAATTAGATTATCCTGAAATGATAAAGAAAATGGTGGTAAAAACATTATACAGAACAATACTTGGACAGGCAAATGTATTGATAGCCAGCCAATGTATAAAGAATTTAAATTTAAGCTACACTGTTATGTAAATGAAAATGTGTCAGTGCAGAGACATACGTGGGCCTGATTGCTAAAGAATACACATCAATGACTACACAGGCCGTGAGTCAAGTAAAAATCACTGACATTTTTAATAAATGGCCAGTGAACTTTAATCAGCTAACCAGAAAACACTGTTTTGGACAGTAGAGTACTTCTGGACTCTGGCCAACCAGAAAGCAAATACTATAGTGCAGGGGTCCTTAAACTTTGTTCTAGGGGGCCAAAGTAATTGCATGTTTTATTTCCAAACAACTTCTTAATTAGAAACATTACTCTCTATTAAATTACTAAGTTCAGTACTTCTAATGTGAATTTTTTTTAACAACTGTGGGATACATTTATTTCCTGTGGAAATTCATGATGGGATCACCACTGTTTAAGTAAATATATAGTCTATGATGTTTAACTTCTACAGAAGCTTTAATCCTTTATCTTCAAAATAAATGGATCCTCAAACCATTTTCCATTACTGTACTTAAATTAATTATGGGATGTCTCATAGAAATTAATTTCTCTTATTTACAATTCTAATTTTGTCCCTTCATAAAAGGTTGAGATTTCAAAACTACATGTTTGGCAGCTAGTGACAGTCTATATGCTCAACAGGAAAAGAAAGATGGTCATGAGCTAAATGTTGGCTGGAATATAACAGCTACTGATCCCTGGGAACAGCAAAGTCTACTGGACTGTCACTGTACCTTCTGTCTTTATGTTGCAATCAATCTATTAACCATAGACAATTGACAATTTCAACCTGTAAATAAGCTCTGAGTTTAGCTGAACAGGTTATTTTTTGTTTCAACATTAAACCAGAAAATGCAGAAACAGTCATTTTACTATGAATTTAACAGAGATTTGTGTTTTTATTCATACAAATTGACTAATATTCCTAAATGCATTTTTTAACATTTTACACTTATTTCTTTCACAGTGACTATATTATAGTAGCCATGAGCACACTGATGTCAATGGATGTGGATAAATAATTCCTCTTTAGGACACCTTCTTATTTGCTGTGGTGTTTTTTTAAGTTCTTGTAAACAGTGTAGTAATGTATCCTGCTCTTTTCCAAAATTATTTCTGCATGACCATCACCTGATGTAGCCATGGTATACTCTGGCTCAAACACAACCCCTGATAAAGCAGGTCCATTAAATGCATGAATAGAAATCTGGTTGTCAGGTACACTCTATTACATTTTGTCTGACTAAGGTTACAAGAGTAGATTTATTTTTCTTTTAATACAAATCTTTGAAAGAATATAATTCAGAAACATAATATTTCAGAGAGTGTGCTGAGCTTCTTAGTGCCATCAACTGTGATATTTAGTGATATTGTAAAGTTTCAAAAAAAGAAAATGAATCCAACTTCATACACTTATGTAACATAAGAGTCATACTAAATAGTGTGCAAAACTCATAAAGCAGTCTAAGGTAGGAATGCTAATAAAAAGTTGCATGTAACTTATATTTTTTAATAAATCAAAATGTTTAATGCCAGGTGTGATGATTTAAAAGACTAGGGATTTGATACTTTGCTATAATGTGAAGGTTTTGAAATGTTCTTCCCATTAAAGGTGCTAAATAGTGTACATCAAAATTACGTGTGTCCTTTTTTATTTACTGTATGTTTTTCTCGATAATGCAGCTTCTAAGACATCATGTTCTTACTGAACAGTGCATACTGCAAAGCAAACACTTTTGACTTAATAGGTTTTAACCTATGTTTAAGATAGTCTATTGAACCTAAGCATGACACACAGCTATTTAGCCCCGAGAAGCTGCAATTTTTCCATTTTAAACATGCCTATTAAATCTTGGATACTTGGCGCCACCACGTAATTTGAATATACCTATCTTGTTTTGCTTCGTAATAGCAAACCAAAAATGTAACTCAAGTATTCTCGAGATAATGACTACCAGGATACTTCATATAAACTAACTAACCAGTTGATACAGAAGGCTTCTCGTAAAGTCATTACAAGAAATGTTTTAAATATATAATGGATCAGTATATCCTTTTCGTAAAAATAGTTCCATCAAAATGCCTGCTAAGTTGGACCTTATTTTTTAACCCAATCCATATATGAATTAAAACAAAGAAGAGTGTTACAGTTTGCATGAGCTTTGGTAATGATGCTGCTTTCTTCCTATATTCCAAAAGTATGCAGGCAGAGATTAACCAGAAACTCAAAATTTTCCTGAGGCAAGTATAAGTAGATGCTAGAGGCATGTCATCTAGGACTGGGTATTGCACTGAAACCCTTACGCCTGGCCTATTCAAATGGTGGACGGTCGGCCACATGCAATCCAGAAGCAACCTCCAAACGGCCTAGGCCGTGGCCCTGCTAGAAATGCAGAGAAAAAAATGAGAATATCTCATTTTGCGAGCCTCCTATATAAATTTCTACAGTAGTACAGACCATGAAGGCAACACTCCGCATAGCCTAGCAACATTCAACTCACAAGGCAGCATGTTATTGTGTATCTAACAAGTGGTGGTAGCAGTCTATGATACAGCATTTTTTTTTCAACTACATATTAAACGATTCAATAATCTATAATGAAGTGTGGGCTCAAACATATTCCAATTTCATCATGTGAGTGCAAAATAATCTAATTGTTATTCCAATGAGAGCCTTGTTACTGAAAATGACTGCCCCCGCACTTTTCTTCATACAATTGGTTGTCCCTCCACTCTCACACTTCGATCCTGCGGATTCATGGCTGTTACAAGGACGACAGTCAGCCATTGACACTAAAAGCAAAGAACGAATTACAAAGACTGCATTTAATGAAAACATGTAAAAACAAAAGTATGGAATTTTCTTTAAGACTCAAATTAAGTATTGATTGCTTTGTGAGACTACATTATAACTTTTTTGCAGAATGGAGATCTTGTTATTAACCTGCACTTAATATTAATATTATATTAATAATCAAAGTCTAGGAAATTCTGCATTTGTAATTTTTAATTATCAAACACAATATTATTTAGTACAGTACAACTAAGCAGGTGGAGTAATTGTAGTCCTACTCCACTGACAAGACTGAGGAGATCGTTACTCCCCCGCACTATGCGACTCTTCAATTCCACCTGGTGGGGTAAACGTTAACACTATACAAGATTATAGACTGTTACACCTGCCTCACCACCTTGCATTTTTTAACTTGCACTGCATTTTTATCACTTTTTAATTAATACTAGCCGATGCCCGCCGTAGCATATAGCGGTGTAAAAATAGGAACGGAAAACGGTGAGAAAGGAATTCAGAAATCAAGAAGAAAGAAATACTTCTTGAAAGACACAGTTGTGAATAGGTGTTTTGCTGGAGACGACAACTGTACAACTGACCGTGGCTGAAGACTGGTTGTTGTACATTAATGCAAATCTTTGCAAACGTAATGCAAGGCGCGATTTTGGGGACGTGTTTGAAGTAAACGACAATGGTTGCATGGAGAATCTCGGAAAGAGCTTGAATTTCAGCTTCACCACCATAAACTCCAGATGTTGCCATGTATTGATAGTACTCATGACTTGTTGTGTTAACTCGACTTGCGTTGGAAAAAACAACAGGAAGAATGTCTCCAAATCTGTCCCAATGTGATGCAACAAAATCTACTGCCCTATGTCGTAGTGAGAGTGCATTGACTTCGTCAACCTTTTGTGTCAAGAAATAACCCAGTGATAGGAACAGGCAGTTGCCGGATCTCGGAATGGAGATGACGTTGTACAAAAACCCGTCGACAGAGAAGATACTGTCGTTCATTTTATAACAAAGGCTTAGGAAACAACCGTCGCAGTATAACGAAAATATCAAGGAGCGAAACCAATGCCAATAGTCGAGAGAGCACATTCCTGTAGCAGGCTACGGAAAAGACTCCCAGGCGCACACATGGCCGAAGTGAAAGGTCAAGTGGTCAGACTAGATATAGGGCGGTGACGTGACACCAATGGAGTCATGAGAGAGGAGCAGGGAATGCGGTAGTCCGAAGGAGGAATAGGAATCAAGAAAAGCGGCGTGGGGGTGTATGGGATGCCGCAGACAGTGTGGGGAAGGTTTTGGAAGAGGAGGAATAGGAATCGAGAAATGCCGTGTGGACTGCGTGTGGGGGGGACCGGTTTTGAAGAGGAAGCAGGACAAACCAATAGGAATCGAGAAATGCCGTGTGGGGGGGACCAGTTTTGAAGAGAAAGCAAGACGAACCAGAAGAGAAATATATATAAGAGATTGTTATTATCAGTATGCTGCTGCTGGAGTATGTGAATTTCAAATTTTAAATGTGTTTTTTCACTATATAAACAAAACACAACACTAGGACTCTTGGACTATACAGGGGGTCCTCGGGTTACAACGTTTCGACATATGTTTCGAGTTTACAACACACACTCCCATAAAAACTTTAAAAAATTGAGACATGAGAAGGAATAAAGGTAAGCATTTTTTTACACTCATTTTTTCTGTTACTACAGTACAGTGTATAGTACAGTATATTTATGTCCTTTTCTTTTTTCTCAGGCTTAGATTTTGTGTTTTTATATTCTAGATTATGATTTTGCAAATGTGTTAAATAGGCTAGAGTGTGTTTCGACTTACACCAAAATTCGGGTTACATCACTGTTGTAGGAACGGAACTGTGTCGTAACCCGAGGACCCCCTGTATATACCTTCACTGTATCTCAAACTTGATCAAAACACAACATATGTGTACCGCCACCTTTTTGTTCACAAAAAAGGCACTGCTAATCACACATGTGGTGATTTAAAACGAACCTATGTTCCCTCAGTGTACAGTAGACATTGTATTCATGTGTGTTAGTTACTGTTATCACTTGTTACGGGTTTGTGCTCTGATACAGTAGCTCTGATAGCATTAATAGTTCTTTTTTAGTCTGTTAAATTAGGGTTGTGATGTGCCTGGGTCATATATGACCAAAACATTTATTTTATTTTGAAAGTTAAACAAATGTTATTGTTAATATTATGCACTTTGATATGTGCCTAGGTCAGATATGACCAAAATGTTTATTTTTATTTTAAAAGGGAAACAATGAATAAACATTACTTTTTTTCAAAATCTGGCCTAATTGAATTTGTAATTGAATTGCCCTGCCTTAGGCCATTACTTAAAGGAATACTAACCTTGAAATTGAATGAAAGAGTAATGGGATAAAAAATAAATTAAGATTTTGTTGCTAAAATAACAAAAAAATAAAAAAACACAGCTAAGCATTCAATGTTACTGAGTATAATAACTGTTCTGTCATTTTTTAATTCACTTTTTCTGTGGAGTTGCTCTCTGAAGTGTATCCAAATTCTGGCAATTATGACAAGCACAAACATTGAAAGCAAAACAACATCTATTTTAGTGTTACCCACTTGTGTGTTTATTAGTAAATAATGGATTAAATATCAAGAATGTTAAAAAGAACAATATATTACAAAGTAAAAAGAATTAATTTTATATTATAAATTTTAAATTTATAAGGATAGTGGTGTTATGTATTGTACTCAAGGACAATTAAAATTGCCTTTTGCTTTTTAGTTTTAAAATTATAATATCTGGTGTTGGAAGTTTTTCAAGTAAAAAAATGAGAAATAATAAATAAAAAGCAAAAATACAAAATACATTAGTGATAACTGCTTAGATAAAATTAATTGAAATTTAATTGAAAAGAAAAAAATTGGGTTTTATATACTTGTTTTTATCTGTGGAATTGCCATAACCCAAAACTTACTTGATGGGATTTCAAATTTCACCCTGATATTTTCTATTTAGGCATCCCTGAACATGACTTGACCACTTTCAGATTGATGTCCATTTCTGTGTGTGTACTTCTATGTAGATTATTGTGAGTCTGTGTAACTGAAAATAAGTCAAATATATCACTCAAACCATGTGAAACTCAGCATTCTTGTAAGCATTGTACAATGCTACAGGCCTGCAGCTTTTGAGCAAAAACACTTCAGTAGATTTTGCTCTACAGAGATACATACATATGCTGCGGATATATAAATATACATATATATATATATATAAGGTGTTAGAGTGACACAGTGGTAGTGGTGCTGCCTCACAGCAAGGAGACCAGGGTTTTATGCTCAGTTCCTCCCAGCATGGAGTTTGCATGTTCTCCCCATGTCTGCACAGGTTTCCTCCAAGTGCTCCAGTTTCCTCCCACTGTTGAAAAACACACAGGTTAAGTGTGTCTGTGTCTGTGTGTGTGTAGAGTGCGAGTCTATGTGTGTGTTCACCCAGTGGTGGACTGGTGCCCTGTCCAGGGTTTGTTCTTCCTTGCACCCTATGCTGGCTGAAACAGTCTCTTGTCCCCACTGGGTTAGAAAATGATAAGACATATACATAGAGTGTATTCTGCAGCAATGCATTTCCAAAAGCAAAATAAACCTTTTTCTGTAGATATTTAACTGAACAAGAAGTAAAACTCAAAAGTTAGTGTTTGCATAAGTATTTAACCTTCTGTGCTTTGGAAGCTCCACAAATTTCAAATGAATCACAAGCAACATAAACATGACAATCATTTAACCATAATTAAACATAATTAGGTACTACTTGTAAGTCCTTTATATCTTTCTGGATATAAAAAGCACCCTTTGTAAGGACCATAGTCTTTCTTGGACAAAACTTGATGTGTTTAAACTAAGATGTGTTTAAACAGTCTGAATTTTACAGAGATTTTATTCTGCTGGTTTTTCCTAAATATAAAACTTATGGGACTTAATCATTTTGGAATCTATGTTTTTGAATAGAAAACAAGTGTAGTATTTCTAATTTAAAAACATAACATTCTTAGTTCCTATATCAGCAGCATCAAGCACAGAAATCTGTTTTCAAATAATTCCACAGGTCATGCGAAAAGAAAATTTCCCCTCAGGGAATACAAAAATTCTGTTAAAATAAAAGCTTTTAGATGTTCTCTTTTTTGGTCATAAACCATAACTATTATTTTTTTTATTCATCCTTAGCAAAGATATCAACAATACAGCCTAATTTATATCCATATTCAATAAACCATAGGCAAATATAAAGTTCAGGTATGACATCAAACTGTTATTTAAACCTAATTTGCTTCAAAAGCCATTGAAATTTTCAATGCAAAGTAGTTGCACCAAATGAAACCAGTCAGCAGTACTGACAGGCAAATCAATAACTGACTGAACTCAAAAATATGACTGAGGGAATTTGCATAGCATAGCACATATCTTTTTTCAAAATGAAACTCATGGTGCTGTAAATACAGCAAAATAGCTAATTTTTAAATGCTGTACTAAATGCAATTATTTTTTATTATGGCATCTATCATTATCCATTGAGAAGTACTGGATTTGTTTTATGTCTCTTAACTGACAAATAAACACAAATAACTAATTTCTGTCATGTTTCTAAGATCTGCTCTGTATTCAAAAGTAGCAAAACCATTGTCTCCAAAAATTCAAATTCCACAATATTCTTCCCAATACAAATATCAAAATAAGTTCAAGATATATAAATCCAGTTTTGTGAGGCATTTACTGATGCCCTAATGTCTGTGATGTTACTCACAATTTTCACATAATGTGAGAACAGGAACCAATGTTTATGATAAAAAATACAGTATATACTGTATGTGGACACTATACTTTAAGTGTACTGAATCAATCCTCTAGAACTGATTCACTATAAACAGTGGAAATTATTTTGATGTGTTTTCCATTGTTTACAAAGTTCTAAAAGACAACCTGACACATATTTCTACTAAGGACTATTTTGTCCTCATGACTATGGCTATAACTATCTCAACAAGTTGGAAAAGGATGACATGTCAGCCTAACATTCAGGTGTGTTCATGAACTTAGTTAACTGATTTGAATGTTAGAGCTTTTAAAATGTTTAGTTACTTTATCAAAGAAACAGTTATCACATTTTTTAGTGAAAATTTTTGCAAGAGTAAGGCATATTCAAAACCAAAAGCAATAATAGAACTACATGATTTTAAGAACAGTTTACAAAGTTATGTAGTTAAACAATGTAGCACAAACAGGCTGGTGGTGGCTCAATTGGCATTGATTGACATCCTGTTGTTAGTTATTGGTTGTGGATGGTCAGAAAACGTAACATTTTTAAAAGAAGTTAAAATCCCTATTGAAAAATCTCACGATAAAGTTGTTGAGTGCTTTGGATCATGATAGAGAACAAGTCAGGAGCTTTGTTGACAAATTATAGTGGTAGAGAAATAATGAATCATTTTAATATACAGATAGTATAATGTAAACACCGAGTACATATATGTTCACTCTTTGTTTACAAAGCAACATTTATATATTCTTTTCTCTAATATTACTTCCTAGATCATTTTTTTTTCACTTATACAGCTAACTTACAAGAAGAAGCAAAAGTAGTAATCTAGGTACAAGTGTCTTGAGTGTGTGCGGCTCTCCTGGCGTTTAACTAACTTGTACTGCAGATTTGTTCTTCTGACACCGGTGGTGGTTGGACATTTACAAAAGGAAAATATACCTCTCCCCTTGTGAATCTGATACTTTAAACTTATCTGTAATGAAAGCCATACAGAATGTTTCTATTTTAAGATTAAGTCTGCAAATTTGCCAATGCTTTTCAATAGGAAATTTTAAAAATTTTTAAATTTGTAAAGCGTGCTGTATTCTAGATATTTCAATGAAAATTAAACTTCCCTGACAAATTATGTGTGCCACATTTCAACAAAAGTGGTCCAATGGGAGCCAACTTTTTTAATGCAGACAGACAGAGTAACCACATTAAATGCTTATCACATTACATTGGCTACACCTAAAAATGTACTTTTGTAGGCTGATTCTCCATTTTTCTTTTTACATCCAGATGGTATCCATTTTATACTTTGCTAGATGTCTTCATAGATCATGACTTGTATAATTTAGGACAGCAAAGTAATGCAGCAGTGTCATCAATTTCTGGGCTGGAATTTACAAATTAAATAAATTGTTCACAGTTGGGTTAATGATTAGATTGATGTAATCTTTTTAAGTGTTAGCATTAAAAGAACACATTTTAACCAGTATAAATCCTGTAACACTACTAAGAAATGTTTACAGAAGAAAAATCAATGCGTAAGCCAATTTATGCACAATTACTTCTCTTTATATTAAATAATTTATAGAGTAGATGCTGTGAAAGCTTGTTGTCTGCACAAAGAATTAATAAGGAGAACAGAAAGAGAGAAAATGGAGACTAAAACATTCATTCATTCATCTATCAATTTATAAACCTGCTTAGTCCAGTTCATAGTCGAAGGGGGCTTAGCCTTCCCTGGCAACATCATATACAAGGCAGGACCCAACCATGGACAGAGCACACACAATGATATCCATATTCAGTAATACAAGGCCATTTTAGAGTTACCAATCAATCAGACACTAATGTCTTTTGGAAGTAAAATGAAAACTGGAGTACAGTAATCCCTACTTGATCGCGGGGGTTTCGTTCCAGAACCCCCCCGCGAAAGGTGAAAATCCGCAAAGTAAAAACCATATGTTCGTATGGTTATTTTTATATATTTTAAGCCCTTATAAACTCTCCCACACTCTTATAAACATTTCCCGCACAGTTATACAGCATAAACCCTTTGTATTCTCTTAGATATTAGGTAAGATTAGTTGAAATCATGTATATAAACACACTGCTTATATACAGCAAAACCTATAATATTATTTTAAAGGTATCGAGCGTCTCCGATATCACATATGTTACAGCCATTACGACAGACAGGCCACCAGCAATAAATACATACAATGCAAGAAAAATTATATACAGTAAAATGTGTGTACAGTGACACTAAACGTACATACATGTACTAAGTACTGTACGTAGAAAATTAATTATGGTTGCTCACCAACAATGACACGACAACTTGTCCGATAACGATGAGTTTAATTTTACTGCACAACAAAGGACAGCATTACAGCTCTTCTAAAGGAGCCTCTTCAGGCGTCTGTGTAGCACAGCCGTTGTTCTTCTTCCGGCAGTCTTCAATCCAAATCCCTAAAGCAGATTCCAACCGGACTACCGCCTTATTACGTCCACTTACAACTCGTTTTGCGCCCTGGTTAAAGGACACTGCGGCCGTAGATCTTATATTCTTTTCCTCCTTTTTAAATAAAAAGAATTGTGGACTCATTGATGTCGTAATGGTGTCCTACAGCGGTGTAGCTGTTCCCTTCCTTCAACATATCCAAAACTTTTACCTTTTCGGCAATCGTTAGCATCTTCCGTTGGCGCTTGGGCACAGCCCCTGAAGCAGTAGCAGGAGCAGATCGTTTTGAAGCCATAACGAAGGGCTTGACTATGCACAAAGATAAACACAAAAGAGCACAAAAGTTAACTCTTTATACAGCAAAACACACTGTTGCTGAATGAGCGAGACGAGACTTTCTACTTAACACAGCGCAATTGAATTTGGCACTCCGTCGCTGAGCCAATCAACACACAGGAACTTAACTGCATGCTCTGATTGGGTACCTTCTCAGCCATCCGCCAATAGCGTCCCTTGTATGAAATCAACTGGGCAAACCTACTGAGGAAGCATGTACCAAAAATAAAAAGACCAATTGTCCGCAGAAACCCACAAAGCAGTGATAAATCCGCGTTATATATTTAGATATGCTTACATATAAAATCCGCGATAGAGTGAAGCCGCGAAAGTCGAAGCGCGATATAGCGAGGGATTATTGTACACTAAAAAATCCACACAATATCAGAAGAACATGCATACTTCACAAAGTGCCAAGGCCCAGGTCTCTATACTCACAAGTTGTAAGGCATCACCTCTAACCACTGAACTGACATTTACCCATTAATCAGTTGGTTTACTTTTTTCCTTTACTGGTTTACAATTTGGATGTAAAGTACACAAACTAAGTCAAATGTATACAACTGCTCAGGCATTACAGTACATTTATCACTAACATACAGATTTACAAAGCTTTGGTGAATTTAGATTTTGTGACTTATTCAGGATTAAATAGAACCACAGTACTACTCTAATTTAAATCCTCAGCCACCAGTTCACATAGTTTTTCACATTTTGTAAATGTTATTTTTAGCTTACCAATATTAATTTAACATAAAAATACTGCACAGACTTTTGCATTGCCTACTGAAGGCATCAAATGACCTTAGTACTTATATCTGTATCAGAGATTTGTATAATGTATATGCATCCACAGCATATCCATCGTTAAAACTAGAAGAAAATCTATGAAGAATTCTGAATAACAGCTGTGACTGCTTCTGAGTGTTTCAACATCAAGACAAGAAGAACTTTCAGTTAGCATTTATCATTGTTTGAGATGTCATCAATATCTTGGTATTAGTAGAATAGACAGTCGGGGTGGGAAGAGCATATACAGTGGATTCAGAAAGTCTTCGGTCCACCTTTACTTTCTGCACACTTTATTGTGATGTAGATTTAATTTTAAATGAATACATTTGCCATTTTTGCGTATCTATCTACCCTCAATAACCCATAACAACAAAGTGAAAACATTTTTGCAGAAAACTGATTTAGGACTCTGCAAAACTAACTTTTTATCATGGCCTCTTTCTATTTCAAATGAACAAAGTTATAGGTATATATATTTTTATAAAAAAGGATTTGTTATTATATATAGGAATACATGTAGTCTGAAAGAGATATAAAAAAGAATTTTGATAATGTCAATCACCCGAACTATCAATTACCCAAATCACTGCTGCCCCCCATCCCATAAACAATTACAGTATCTGGTTTTAGCTCACTGGATATTATGCTAAAATATTAATACATTCACTTCCAATTATTTATTTGAAATTATATTAAGTATAGCTTCTGATGAATGAACTAGCAAAGGTTCATTTAACACACAATCTTGAGAAGTTGCCCCAAACATTTGTTTTGGATAGAATTTTCCACTTGTGAAATGCAAAACTCACTAAATGGGATGGAGTATGGAATAGGGTGGGGTATTAAAATTATTTTGGGTGAAAAGCAAGGCATATTACTCCATAAGGGGTCTTCTGCAGCCTGGTCTTCCATCACCACTCAATCTTCCATGGCTCCTTCAGTGAAAATCCACAAAATCTCAGCTGAATCATGTACTGTTTGCCTGCACATTAATGTCACTGGTGCTACCTCATGCAGCTCATTTGGGTCAGAGGTAACACCATCAATAGCTCACTTTCTCCTAACTCTGTAAGCTGATCCAACCCAGGATCCTTCCTGAGTTACAAAGGTGGCCACATACCATGCCACTGGATTTTAGCAGAGAAGAAGCACCCTGAAGTGTGTGCAGGTATTTGCTACCTGTAGCCCTTCCACGGTTAGCATTTCTTACACATGGAGAAATAAGTTGCAGAGTAATTAAAAATACATCTGGCAATGTTTAGAAACTGCAATGGCACTACAATAAACAGACAATCTTTCAAGGTTCAAAGAAATATTTAAGATTAATTTTATAAAATACTGCATGTAAAGTAAAAGTGTCATTTATAGTAGAAACCATGTAAAACAATTATGTAATTCAAAATAAATGTATTAATAATAATTCTTTGCATTTATATAGCGCAATTGCAGATTAAGGGCCTTGCTCAAAGGCCCAACAGAGTAGAGTCCCTTTTGACATTTATGGGATTTGAACCGTTAATCTTCCGATTACCAGTGCAGATTCCTAGCTTTAGAGCCACCACTCCGCCTAGACATTTCTTCTTCAAAACACAATATTAACAAATTATTCCCTAAATCAATTTCAAAATGCAATAGTAATAACCTTGAATGCAATAATTTAATTGCAGGCCTAATTACACTTTCCTTCATACAAATTGGGATCTTATATGCATATTTGAATATCCAAACTAGTTGATTATCCAAACCCATTTTGACCCAGTTTGTAAGAATAACTGACTCTCAATTATAGTAAGTTTGTAAAAGTATTCATTTCAATAGTATAAATTCTCATGGTTAATGTGACAGGAAAACATGATTAGCTATTAATAATTTTTACAGTGTGATGGAATTTTCCAAGCAAAATATGTTGCAGTATAATTTCTAGATGTCTGAAATATTCTGAGAAAATAAAGGAAAACTGATCCACTTCAATGGGCAGCATGGTGGCGCAGTGGTAGCGCTGTGGTAGCACTGCTGCCTCGCAGTTAGGAGACCTGGGTTTGTTTCCCGGGTCCTCCCTGCGTGGAGTTTGCATGTTCTCCCCGTGTCTGCGTGGGTTTCCTCTGGGTGCTCCGGTTTCCTCCCACAGTACAAAGACATGCAGGTTAGGTGCATTGGTGATCCTAAATTGTCCGTAGTGTGTGTGTCCTGTGGTGGGCTGGCACCCTGCCTTGTGCCCTTTGTTGGCTGGGATTGGCTCCAGAAGACCCCTGTGACCCTGTAGTTAGGATATAGCAGTTTGGATAATGGATAGATGGGATGATCCACTTCAAGTTGACATGCTGGACTATTTACTTGACATAACATTCTCTTATTGAAGTTAAACTTAAAACCAGAAATGCTCTGAATTTCCTCTAAAAGATTCAGTAGGTTTGGATCAGTAGTAAAGCATCATGTTTTAAGTATAAAGTGACATTTTTTGTTCAGGTCCTTACCTTACAATCCCCTGAATATCTGGTTGTTTACACAAGTAAACAGGCATCAAATTCAACAATAACAAAAAATGGCAGTGATGGGAAAACCCTGTCTGAATATGCAGTATTGTTTTATTATTTGTAAGAGCAGAAGCTGTTTAGATTGAGTATATAAGGTTAAGTCATGCACATAGGTTGGATCCAAACCCATTGCATGGTACAGCAAAAAGATATCCCCATTTGATTCTATCAAAAGCATTTTCTGTGTCCAGAGATAGGGTATCAGCAAGAGTGAAAGGGAAGGTCTATAGGACAGCAGTGAGACCAGCTATGTTATATGGGTTGGAGACGGTGGCACTGACCAGAAAACAAGAGACAGAGCTGGAGGTGGCAGAGTTAAAGATGCTAAGATTTGCATGGGTGTGACGAGGATGGACAGGATTAGAAATGAGTAATTAGAGGGTCAGCTCAAGTTGGACAAATGGGAGACAAAGTAAGAGAGGCGAGATTTTGTTGGTTTGGACATGTGTGGAGGAGAGATGCTGGGTATATTGGGAAAAGGGTTTAAAGATAGAGCTGCCAGGCAAGAGAAAAAGAGGAAGGCCTAAGAGGAGTTTTATGGGTGTTGTTAGAGAAGACATGCAGGTGATGGGTGTAACAGAGCAAGATGCAGAAGACAGGAAGATATGGAAAAAGATGATCCGCTGTGGCAACCCCTAAAGAAGAGCAGCCAAAAGAAAAAGAAGAAGAGATAGTACAGTGTCTAGACCAGGGGTCTCCAACCTCTTTTCCCCTGAGAGCTACTTTTACAAAATGAAAATGGCAGAGAGCTACTCATGTTTTCCAAACATTTATTCTCATAGCTTATTTCAACACAAACAAACTGAATAAGCTTGTTGTACCTGAACATTTACAAAATGTTGGTGTCCACAACTCTCATTTTGCATTAAAACATCACAAAAAATATTTAGTTCACCTGCAAGTGCATTTTGTATGTCTGTATGCATTTTCTAGTGTATCTCACACTATTGAATTAAAACATGAATGCTGTCAAAACAAAACAATGAATTTACAAATACACAGATATGTCTTATTCATTTGTCATTTTGTTACATGTCTCTGCTTCACTTCACAAGAGTATTCACATGTCCAGTTGCATGTGTGATGTGTTTTTTAGTTAGTGAGATGACTGCCACTGCACGGAGTCAACATGAGAGGTGTATGGTGGAGTGTAGCCACTTAGGCCCACTTTTAATGGAGTCATTTACATGATCATCTGTCAGTCTTGTTCTGAACTTTGATTTCATGTCAGAAAAGGCAGACTCACAGAGGTATGTAGACCCAAACAAAGCAGATATTTTCAGAGCTGCTTGGTGAAGATTCTTATAGTTATCTGACTCTACTAAGCTCCAGAAATGCTGAGAATGCTGTTGACACTTTAACTGCATATTATTTTGAAGGTTTACTAATATATAATATATAAAATCCAATGTCTGTCTGTCTGTCTGCATGCCTGTTTACTTTTCATGAGAGAACTACTTAACTGATTTAGATCAGGATTTTTTTCTATAATTTGCTTGAATATTCCAGCTGATTTTGCGACTTCTCTCATTTTGCTATGTATTCGCTTGTGGTACCGATTTATTTGAAAGAATCCAAGAAACACACAGCAGGCCGAGGGGAGGGGCCTTCCTCACTCACTTGCCAGCTTCAGGGCGTGTTCCTTAACTCTGCTTAGCTAGCGAACGAGAGAACAACTGAATTCAGCTTTGTTTGATATTTAAAATAAAGTGTTACTTAGGTCTTGATGAGTCTGAGTCCAGATATTCTCTGAAATGTATGCCACATTGAAAAGATAGATTGCAATTCAGATTGTGCATCGTAATTTTGTGTTAAAAGGATCGTGATATGATTTTTTGGAAAGATCGCCCAACCCTAATTTGACTAATCAAGTTTTCAAATTTATGTAGGATTCATTAACCCTTTGGCGAGCTACTTGGAAAGGGGTAGCTCACGAGCGACGTGTTGGAGACCCCTGGTCTAGACGCTTGGATGCAGCAGGTCATACAGTATATTATTCAACAGTTGTTATAAAAGAAAGAATAAACATTTTTTAACAAATTTTCATTATTGTCCAACACTTATTAAGGGAGCACTTATTTTATTCTTTTGCAAATGTTTTCATCATAATATCAACATGTCGTCAAAAAACAGGTCTATAGGATGTGCATTCTAAGAGGTTGTTACTCTTTTTACAAAAAACAGCAACTGACACCTGGAATGGTGTTTTGGTGGTTTATTTTCTTCGTTAACCATAGCATTAACACAACTAATTTAACAGATTTTTTGTAAAGTTTTGCTGGAAAGTTGTCTGCGCCTGTAGCTTTGTAAAGTTTTAATAGCATCTTGAATTTCAAAGATACCTCTGTTATATGCCTTAGTTTTATTACATACTGATATTTACAAAATCTTAACAGTTAATCCTTAAATGACTTTTTAAAAACTATTTAACTTGATTCGTTGCCATAGAGGCCAGTGCTATCCCTAGCAGCACTAGACACAAGACAGCCTAACCTGCACATCTTTTCAGAGTTCAGAGACTTAAGTTACAACTGCATTATTATTATTATTATCTGTGACTGCATTCGTAACTTCCTTTTTACATATTTGTTGAGATAAAAATGACTAACTTTTTGTCTGTATTTCTAATTAAAGTGGAGGGATTTAAGATGCTTCATTTCCACTGTTGTAAATAAAATGAATTTTGTTTATAGTAACAGCCTTTTCTGTAGAGCTCAGCCTTTAGCAGTCTTTCTATTCTGGATCAGTTTTAGAAATATTAGCGACTAAATGTTTAAGTTAGCAACTTACTTTATGCAAAATATAGAGGACATTATTTATTCCCTAACATATGTTATATGTGCCTGCCCGAAGCGTTCCTCTGGAGATACATTAGTCACTACAAAAAGAATAAATCTGATTATAAATAAGTTTAATAAAACAACTGGTATTAATGGAATGAGTCTCTAACTGCAAAGTGCACTGGAAATGCTTGATATTGTAAGATGTAAGATTCACAATAAGATGGGCATGATCTGAAATAGCAATAGCATCATAATTGCAAGTGTAGAAATCAAGGGATTGTAAAAAAGTAGTAACTAAGTAACCATGATGCACTGGCAAGAAACGTTAATATTGTCTTGATTATGGGTTAGATAGGTCTCTGTATGTCTAATTAGATGTGATATTTGATAGAAAGCAATCTGATCAAGGCAGTTTTTGATATCCCCCACTGGTATAAAACAGTGCCCTTCAGAATTAGATCTGCTATCTCTGTAATTTTTATGTCACTTGTGTATTTTGCAAGCTTTTTTAACTATAAAATTGCATCCACTGTCATACTGTATAATAGTAAAATGTGAAAATTTCTAAGGAGGTGAAGACTTTTTATCGGGATTATAAAACACAAATGGCAACATCTGGAGGAGATACAGACTGACCACTGTGGGAACTCCACTGTTGACCTCATCCCCTGTGTAGCATTCCCTTCTTATCTGTGCTGCTGGTCTCTGGTTTTAAACAATTAACCAACTTGAAATCCAGTTTTGCAAGTTACCTCTGGTTAGAATGGCTTCGAATTTCAAAATTAATCTTTGGTGTGGAACAGTATCAAAAGGTTTTGAAAGTATAAGTAAACTATATCATTTGTCTGCTATTCCAGTTTTGTATTCAAAAACATCTAACAGATTGGATTGTCAGAATCCTCCTCTCAGAAATCAATGCTAGCTTTTATTTACTGTGTTATTTTATTGTAAATAGTCTTCTTATTTCTTTCTGATTATAGTTTCCATACTTTTGCATGTTACAGAAGCAAAGTTTAATGGTCTGTAATTATTAGGATTAATTTTGTCTCCCTTCTTGTGGAATGGAGTCACATTTGCAACTTCCCCTTCATAAGGTATTAGTCACATCTGTAATGACTGTTGGAACATCTTTCATTTCTCTCAGCACTACTTGTAAAATCCCATTAGGTCTGGGTTTTTATTAATTTTAAATGTATTAAGGGCCTGAAATACACCTGACTGTTCTATTTTTAAACCTGTAAACTCTGTGCTTATTTTAATTCTGCCTGAGGTATTAAATTGATTTCTTCTACAAATAATTGGTATTGCTTCTTTTTTTCAATGATCTCTCTTTGTACATTTATTAGGCTTTTTTTTAAACCACAAATAGAACATACGTGAGAGATCTAGTCTCATTTACCATATCTCAGTACTGCGGCTTTTTTAAAGGTTTTAACACTTTTTTTCAAGGCAAAGTAATGTATTAAAATATTCCAGAATTCACTAAAACATGGAAAGCACCTGCATTTTACTGGCATGCAATCAATACCCTTTTTTACATGCTTATATTCAGATTTTCATAAGTATTCTGTAGACCTGCATCAGTATTGAGTCACACTTAAATGACACTTTAATTCTGACTTGTCAACATATGTACTGTCTTCTATTTTGTTTATCGATCATATATTCTCCCTTTTTCCTAATATACGATGTACATGTATATGCACACTGGTGAACGGCGAAAAAAAGAACATCCAACATCTGGTAGGCGAATTGCCTGTGTGTGCATGTGTGCATGCATTAATAAAACAATTACACACTCACAGGGTGATATGACATAGTTTATTCAGTACATACAGCACCATGTATTACAGCATGCTCAGATTAATATCAGGTATAACCTCTCCATGCTGCAGTACAGGCCTGCATTCTTACAATGAAATGATTATACCAATGACAATGCTAATCCATGCTCTTTCATCCTGGAGGAGCAATTAATCAAGATTATTCATTGGTGGCTGAGTGTGGGAAGTATGCCATCTAATCCTGTCCCATAAACGATCAATCAGGGAAAGATCTAGCAGGCTGCTGAACAGTAGTGTTGACTAACAGCCATTAGGGCATGTTAAGCTGTACAGGTGGAATGCGGGTGGACAATGTCTTACTATAAGAACACATCTTTCATTTCACATATAAATGGGATTAGGAAAGACTGAATGATGCCCCTGATGTCAACAACAGTGGTCAATATCACCAACATCAATGCACTGTGGATCACTCCCTGTTTAATTCTTTCTGCAGTTTGACTGAGGAACCATCCTAATTTGCAATGGCTCATTATATGACCCCATTCAGACTTTGCTAATTGCAAACATGATGCAAGATGATGTCTAAGAGAAATAATGAACACCTCACTGAGTACTGTGCAACACCTAGTAACACAAATGACTTTCCAATAATGCTATAGGTTCTACCCATTGAAGGCTGAGTTGTGACCTTTACTGGAATGGTTTATCTCTACCATATTGCATTACACTATTCCAAGCTGGTTTCCTTCTGTATATTCATCTTCATAAGTATATATGTGCATATATCATATATAAAAATAAACAATGCCAAATCAGCCAGATCTATCAGGCAGATTTCAAAACAACCTTCGGACCATATGAAACATATCTTGAAACAACCTGAAAAATTCTCAAGTTCCATTTGTCTGTTGTGGGTTTAACTTTAGAAATTTTCTCATAAGAAAAAGTATTGTATCAGATGTCACATTTTAATGAGGAATAAACTAATTCACCCACTAAACACTATGGGGTTTCCATAATGCCTTGAATCTTACTATATATGAGCTTCTTTATTGGCATGTTATTTCTCATTAGAAAAGCATTTAAAAATGTTTTGAAATGTGGACTTCTTGCACTGTTGTAGATATTTTAATAAAACTTTGACATAAATTTACTATAGTAGCATTGGACACACAGGACTTCTGGGTTTGATGCTAGAAAACTGTAAATGTAATCCATTTCCAAAAAAAAAAAAAAGGTAATACTTAATAAATTTAAAACTAAAATATGCAAGCCAGAATGATAAAACTTTTTAAGTGCCTGGTACTTTTTGATAGTATGTAAATAACATGGGTCTCAGAAGTCCTTGGTTCTGCTCCAAGTTGTTTTTCTTCATAAGAAAAGGTTTCAAAAAAGGTTTCAGGAGCTACATTTGGAAAAACTGATATGACATGAAAGTGAAATACTGAGAAATTTGTAGATGCATCATTTATTAACACTTTGATGGTGGTTTTTAGCCTCACCATTGCTCTTTGTTCAGTTTTGGAAAATGTAAAATACTCCCCCACTTAGGAAAAACATGGGGGATGCTAAAAAAGTAAAGAAATTGCACAAGCAATTAAAGATAAAAGTTTCTGAAATTCAGTGCACAAACAGATAATTTGCAGAAAGGCATAACATATGGGAGAAGACAACCATTTGACTTTTTTATTTATGATATCTGCACTCAGCAATGTTGCACATATTACACTGATGCATATATGCATACAAGATGTCAATGCACATATATTATAATTTCAATGAGCTTGATTCTATAAAATTCATAATGTAACGCCTTATGGAAAGCATTAAAAATATCACCATGAGATGTCACTATTAAGATTCTCTGGAGTGTGAACATCGTTTATAAATGAAACCTAAATACTGGCAGAAAGCAAGCAACTATCACAAATCATACACTGGACCGGATCCGGCTAGTTCCTGCATTGTGCCAGATGCTGTGCACTCCAGCCACAACGTTTCTAAATCTGAGCAAGAGGAATTTAAAATGTTACATTAGACAAACAGAAAGTGTTATAAATAAAAAGCTTACAAATGTAAAGAAAACATCTTCTTTTTTGAAATTTCGTTTTTTAAGTTCCATTGCGAAATGCTTATACGGTACTGTTACGTGTGTTGATGTCAGGGACTACATTTAAAATAATGCAAAGCACAAGAAGGTATTTGAATGTGTAACGCCGACAGTATTTTAAAAAATAATTTTATTGTAACATTTAGGAAAGACTGCATTGCCTGGGTCTAACATTTAACATCGCACCGCGGATTAAAACTAATGTATACGAAACTGACGTAATGGAGCACTACGACTTTAAATGTACCAGCACAAGTGAAAGAACCTTGGCACCTGCGTCATTTCCAGCTCCATCTCTGAATGGCTCCGCTGTCTGCCGCAACGGTGCGACCCCGAGCTTTGCGTGTCAGGGTATGGAGCTGATGAGCTGTACCCCTCCCAGTAATTGCCATGCGTCACCGTCACCGTCACCTGCGTGGGCTTCTCCGCTTACCAACGCAATGACTGACAAGCCCAGTACGTTAACAGAAACCCAATACCCGGTGTGTCCAGGTCATCTAAGAGAGAGAAAGACTGAAAAATGTGCCGCCACATTTACCTTATAGGATGACGGGTCGGTAAAGGGCACCGCGGAAGTCGCGGCTGCTCCGATTTGCGCCATTGTTCACGCGTGATGTGGAAAGGCGCGCCCATGTGCGGCTCTCACTTAGTAGTCGCCGATCTCTGTCCTGCTGCATTCGTTTTGCCGCAGTGCTCGCAACATCTTTCGCACCAGAAAGAGGAGCAGGTGGAAGTACACAATGAAGACTTCTTCTTTAGCTTCACTCTCACCCCCTCGCGGCAGGTGAGAGAGGGAGAGTCAAGGCGACAGGAAGCGCGACACACTCACGCGCTCACCTCTGTCGCCGCTCTGCTTGGGTGTGGCTGCTTGTTATAAGCGAACGCTCTAGAGAGGCGCTGCTGCTGCTGCCAGTACAGGACCAATGGGGTGCAACGCTGCAAACGAGGAAGTGCCTCGGCTGCGAGGTGGAATGAGGGCAATTTGACAGCCAAAGTTAAAATTCTGCCTATATGCGGTATGTTAATGTGTGGGACAAGCTACATAAAATCTGTACATCTACACAACACGCGTTTAGTTCAAGAGTATCTGAAATTATTTTTCACATATTGCAAAATTAGCAGCGAATCGTGTTCCAAATGCATTTGTAGTGTACTGAAATGCAATTGTTCTGACACAGTTCAAAATATATTTTCAGACAGGATGGTGCGGTGGTTAGCGCCGAACCCTCACAGATCTCCGATTCGATCGTGATCAGTGTTATTTTACGCTCCATCACACTTCTTTGGGGTTTCCTTAGCGTGCCTTAAACTAGTTGTTCTTGAAGACCCGTTATGACTAAAGCCGTTTCAGTAAGCGCGGAAGAACTAATTCGCCTTCAGTTACATCGCATAACTAAAGCAACTTAGTCTTGCGCACGTTGAAAGAAGCCGCTTGGCAGAGTATTGATGTACGGTGTACTGTACTTACACATTGGTATAGAAGACTAGTTATGCACATTAATGAACGCTCAATAAATATGTAAAAAGGCAGATATGAATTCTTAAGGTCGTTTATTCAATTTTTAAATCGAATTAACTATCGATTTTCTAATGTACTTTTCCAGTTTAAAGTCACAAGTTCATTTAATTATACTTGATGTCATTGATGTCTCATCAAGGGTTGGGTCCTTCCTTGCAAATGTGTTGCCAGAATAGGTTTTACCTCTCATTTAACATATTGTCAGAAGAAATGAGCTGAGAAAATATACATCTGCATTGCTGTTTAATTTTATCAGAGAGTCAACAAGGAATTGAACCTTTCTTGTTATTAATAACCTAGAGTTTGGCTGATGTCTTTACCTAGAACAACACAAGCAGGTTATGTGATTTTAGTGTCACACAGTGAGTCGGAGACGGGAATTGAGCACATTTTTATATGATCATAACATAGTTCAAATTAAGGATCAAAGCTGAGTGTAATCAAGTGCACTTACAGGTTATAGAAGCAAAGCTTTTTAGTGTGATGTTAATTAACAGTGACACTTTTTTATTTTTGCATATTTTCCATATGCAGTTTGGTCAGATCTTTGCATGGCCTATAGTCTTAGAAACAGGAAGAATAAACTGGGGAATCAGATAAAAACATTAATTATAAATGAAAATATATTTGAACAAAAGAAATATAATTTAAAATATTTAACGTGGTTACGAGTAAAAATTACAAGTAAGCTCTATATCAGTGTTTCCCAACCTCGGTCCTGGGGGCACACAGTGGCTGCAGGCTTTTGTTCCAACCAGATTCCTAATCAGTGACATCACCTGATAACACTGATCTCATTTAATTAGCTGGTATTATTTTTCTTTTATTCTACATTCAGAAAAGAACAGCAGCATGATTTTTACATTTATAAGACTTTTAGAAATATTTCAGCTTTTGCTATAGAATCTCTTTTGTTGATTTCATTATATTTTGCCCTTTCTCTGTGCAGTTTTTACACTTCGTTGTATCTTATTAATGACAATTGAAAATGAGCAGAACAGACACGCTGGCAAACAACACTGAATAATTAAAAGCTGCAACTACTTTAGCATCAGACTCAATAATTAGTAAATAATGGATTAATTAAACAATTAGAACACCTAGAAAAGTAGAATGAAAATCAAGATGAAAATATTGTTAAAAAGAAAAAATACATTATTCCCAAATAACTGCTTGGTACATTTAAAAAAAACATATATATATATATATATATATATATATATATATATATATATATATATATATAACCAAACTTAATTTTCTAATTTCTATATTGTTCCCAAAACACAGAACTTGGGAAATAACACATCACTTAATTAGCCCAGGAGTCAAATTAAAAGCAGAAGCTCGTTGGAACAAAAACCTGCAGGCACAGTGTGCCCCCAAGACCGAGGTTGGGAAACACTGCTCTATATTTTAAAAAACATAAGGACAAATTAAAAGATTTCATCAATTATTATTATTTTTTGGTATTTGGAAAACTGTATTAATCCCCAAGGGGAAACTGTCTTTTTGCATGACTTTTGTGGGTCAGAGTGCATGGTCAGGCATTGTAAAAGCACCCCTGGAGCAATTTTCAGGTTAAAGGCCTTGCTCAATGGCCCAACGGAGTAGGATCCTATCTGGCATTTAAGATATTAATAAACAAAAAGGTATGCATTAAGGCTGATAATTACACTATATATATAAAAAAGACATACCTGTGAGGGCATAAATACTGTATATACAAAGTAATTGAAACAAAATTAAAACTACACATGTATATACATATAAGAAACTAATAGAAACCGAAAAATGGGAAAAATAATATAAAAAATAATTAATCAAAGATAGTTGTGGAACACAAAAATATAGATCACACTCAGATATGAACACTTTACAGATAATAAAAATAAATCAGACTTGTATAAATACAGTAATAGTATCCAGAATTAGTTCATAAACAATAAAGACATAAAAAAATTGCAGAAACAATGTTTTGAAACAAACAGTAAATCTTCAACAATTTCCACAGAGAAATAAATCAGTTGTTGATTCCAAAGGGTGGGAAACAGTCTTATATGTGGCAAATTAGGGGTCCTGTTTTCATACTTGTAACTTGGGCAATAATATGTTTGGCTAAAAACTCTGTTGCTGAATAATAAAAATATGTTTGTCTATGAAGAAAATCGGGGGGATGTAGATGGATGTACAAGCTTGTAAGAACTGATAAATACACTAAGTGTCCAAGTTGAAAAAATGAATAAATAGTCTCTTAACTGTTAATAGATGTTGTTTTTGTTTCTGTAAAGCTGTGGAGGAATTAAGATATGCCTGAGTGTCATCAGCATACAAATTAAAGCTGGCACTATGTCAATTAATAATTTGGCCTAAATAGAACATATATATTAGAAAAAGAAGGGAACAAAGAACAATACCTGTGGTACACCTTGGGAAACCAGAGCAGAGGGGGCTTTGCATTTATCAATCAGGTAAGATTTAAACCAAGACAGAACTGTGCCACTATGCCAATTCAGGAAAGACATGGCGTAAGTTTATTATGATATACAGTATAGTGTTAAAGGTTGCACTAAGATCAAGGAGGAGAAGAATATTGAGTGCCCAGCAGCAGTAGATAAAAGGAAATCATTAACAACTTTCAAGGGAATGTACTCAACTAGTGCATGTAATTACATTCTGTTATCACTGTTGTGGTTCATCGTGTGGTGGGTGCGGCAATGTGCTATCAGCGCATGCTCCCAACCTTCTCCTCCTCCTTCTCCGTAATTTTTTCAAAAATGTTTAATAAAATGAAGTTTGATATATTTGCCTTTGATTAAGTGAGTAAACAAAAAAAATCTCCCAACTTTGAAAACAGTTAACTAAGTCCTGGGAACAAACCTCAATGATACGCCATTCATATATTTTCAAACTCGTTTATTCTTTTTTTTCTTCGTTTTCTTAGCCTGTCTTAACAATGTGCATAAAACCCATTTTGTCTGGCTTTATGTAAATTGGGAATTGCATGGAATCCCATTATGAGCTCAAACTTCAATATGTTTGTACTTCATCTTTGCTTCATTGTATTTACAGTATTAGCCTATTTATCTAAACAACATATAAACAATGAGCACAAACCAATCAATGAAAACAATAGTTTATAAATGATATGTAGAGCAATAATGTGTCGACTAGTCTTATCACTTACATCACACCATAGCTGAATACTATGGTGTTAATAAGGCATCAATTAAGGCATTCTCATGAGCACAGGTTCTGCATACAGAGCATGTACCAAATAAGTTCAAATATTTCTCAGGCAGTCCCAGAAAACCTCGCAAACAGAGTGGGAATAAAGCAAGATTTTAGACTTAACCTAGTTCAGTCTGGCTACTGGTGCTTTTGGAAAAACAGCCCACATCTCTGGAGTCCTACCAAACCACAGTCAAAGCCAAGGTTATTTTCGGACACTATTCAACCTTCAAGGAGTGGCTGTTCTGTAAGTCTGACATCATGCTCTATCTATTTGAAAGAAGTGAACGTACTTCACAATTTAAACTTTATGCCAACAATAAAGCATACTGGTGATGTTGGCATGGCTTGGGGGTGGTTTGCTCCCTTAGGACGTGAACAGTTATCCATTCTGTATCACATGATTCATCAGTAGAATATCAGGCCAGCTTTTCATTAGTTGAAGTGTACAGTAGTGGTTCCACACAGTAGGGTGATAGTGGAGCACTCAATTAAGTCTAAATTAGAAGAATAAGAAAAGTAGCACTGAAGTCAAGGCTCATAGTAGTTGGTCCTGAAGCACACCCCATTCTCTGAACGGAAGCAGCTGCGCTTAGTGGAGCAGACAACACTGTCTCCATAGCATTGTTTTGTGACTAATTTTAAGCTAAAGAAAAAGTCAGGTTTCATTTATTACTACATAAGGGAGAGTAACAACTGAATTCAGGGGCGCAATTTACTTTTTCAGATACTTCATTGAATATTATATAACCATCCATCCTTTTATTTACCATCCATCCATTTATTATCAGATCCCCTTAATGCAGTTCAGGGTCACATTGGCCAGAACCAATCCTAACAGAATTGGCATGTGCATGGCAGGAACTTGCAAAGAACAGGATAATAATGCACTGCAAGTTACACAAACTCATAATATGAATTCAAGGAGTGGGAGGGAAAAATGACGTATCTGGAGAAAAACCTGACACAGCTGTAGGAGAATGTGCAATAACTGGACTGGAGTTTGATCCCTGGATTCTGGAGCTGTGAGGCAGCACTGCTACTTCTAAGTCCCCTAATATCTATTCTAATATTATTTTAGAAATTAGATTAGGCAAGTACTCTTTGTAGTACTGTATCTGTGAAATTAGTTTGTACACTTGAATAATACAATATGATAAAAATAAAGATGGTCAGTATTATGCAGTAAATGTTAGTGCTTTATTTGGTGGCTCTACACCAGTGTGGCATGCATGGGAGTGGATGTGTGTGTCATTGTGCTCTGCAGCATTGTTTTGAGTCGTGTCAGTTTCCGTTTGAACAGGCTCTGTCTATCTTGAATTTTACAAAGTGGGATTGAAGATGACTACGTAACATTTTCACAGAAATGTGTTGACACCATGATGTTTAAGAACCCATTACCCCACAGTGTCCTGGATATTATAAACATACATGTAATATAGGTACTGTATGTAAATTGTGACTAGCAGATAAACAGATAGAAATTTTATTGAACTCCAGGGTAAACTGCAGTATTACAGCAGCTGAAAAAACAAAAACTAGAAGGTAGTGTTTTGTCATCCTTTCGACATTATTACTTAAAAACTGCTGAGTATATATTATTGTAATTATAACCATCCTTCCATGTGTAGTAGAGATTAATTATCCTCAGGTGGGCTACTGTAATTATTGCATAAGTCAAATAATTAAAAGACTCTGCAATATTAATATTTGTGCCTACTGGAGTGAGAAAGGCTATGCAACGACCAAAGGGGTTTAAGTCTTTGTTTGGTGATTTAGAGTCTGGAGTGGGGCATATCCCATACCTGTGCACATTATAAAATATAGGCTGGTGCAGGCTTTTAATTAAATAGACACTCCTCTCCATATAATACATTTTTAAAGTGATGAATGTCATTTAGATGTTATGGTCTTACTCAGATTAAAAGAAGGTGGGGATGGCACTAAATTGGAAAGATAATCAAATTGAAAGAGGCAAATAGGAGTCTTGTTTTGGGAGACATGAGAACATAACCCAACTCTCCAACTATATGTGCCAAAGTCATAAGAGAATGAAACAGGTAAGGGTCTAAAACACTATAGTCTTCTTGAAAGTGCCTTTTAGTTTCCTCTAACGGTAGGAGAGGTGCCAAAAGATAAAACAGAGTAATATTGAGGTCAGGAATACAATCACTAGGTCATACATAATTTGGTTAGATCAAGCCATTGTTATATTGGGAGCTGGAGTCTGGAAGTGTATCCCTGTTAGGGTCCCTGGATGCCACAAGGGGGTTCTGTTGAGAGAGAACTACCCTGGTTCTCAAACAACCCGGAAATACTTCCCGCAAGTCATGCCGGGTCACCAGGAGCTGGACAGAGCTGCATTTCAAGACTTCAGTTCTAATGAAACTCAGTGGGTGTCCAAGCTGGGACACCTCCAACGGACCACTGCCACTTAACGTATGGGGGATAGAACCGCTCCTGGCCTCCAGCTTTTGCTTGTCCTTTCCTTGGCACCTTCCATTTTATCTCAAAGTCATGCAGTCATGCAGATGGGATGCCTGGCCATCCTCTGTGGCACTCACAACACTCATGCATGCACTTCCACTCACTCAAATGGCATTAGTTTAGAGTAGCCAGGCAGCATGACCTGCAGGTTTTGGGGAATGTGACAGGAATCCAGAGCATGCAGAGATAAACCACACAGACACTGGAAGAATGAACAAACACCACAGAGACAGTGAGCCAGCCAAAACAAGGACCTGGAGTCTGAGAGACAACAAGTGCATACCAGTGAGGCACAGTGCTGCTCAACTTTACGGAAGCATTTTTGGCAACTTGTCTGTTTACCTGAAGCTACAAAATTACAGAATATTATGTCCAATGTGATCTCTGCTGCTGAGGTAATAATTGAAACACTTTTTAAAGTAAACAAGTGCAAATCTCCAGTTCTACCACATCCCAAAGTTGTTCCATTGGATTCAGATCTGGTGACTTGGAAAGCCACCAAAGAACACTAAACTCATTGCCATGTTCACAAAACCATCTTGAGATTACTTTTGCTTTATGACATGGCATATTATCATGCTGGAAGTAAACATTAGGAGATGGATAAATTGTGGCCATGAAGGAATGAACATGGTCAGGAATGATGAAGTAGGCTGTGGCATTCAAACGATGATTGATTGATATTAACGATGTCACGAAAACATTCCTCACACCTTTACACCACCACCAGCAGCAGCCTGGACTGTCGAAATAAGTCAGGTTGGGTGTATGGACTCTAACATTTGTGTGCCGTAGCAGAAATGGAGACTCCTTAGTGCACTGCATCCCCAGCTTTCTGTTCTTAGCTGACAGGAATGCTGTTGCTCTTCCCCCTCAAGGTTCAATGGGTTGTGCATTCCGAGATGCTTTTCTGCACAGCATGGTTATTTGAATTACTGCAGTCTTTCTGTCAGCTCAAACCAGTCTGGCCATTCTTCTCTGACCTCAGTCATCAACAAGACATTTCAGTCCATAGAACTGCCATTCATTGGGTGTATTTTGTTTTCCTCACCATTCTGAGTAAACTCTAGTGACTGTTGTATGTGAACATTCCAGGAGATCAGCAGTTACAGAAATACTTGGACCAACCTATCTGACACCAACAATCACATTATTATCAAAATCACAGAGATCACATTTTCCCCAATTTTGGTATTTGATGTAAACATTAACTGACGCTCCTGACCTGTATCATCACGATTTTATGCATTGTGCTGCTTCTACATGATTGGTTGATTAGACGATGGCATGATTTATCAGAGAAGGACTAAAAACAGAAAATATCACTATCATAATCAATTCTATAATTATTGTTAGCAAATTTTCATAAAATCTCTGGATTAAAAATTAATCGGAATAAAACTGCTTTCTTAAACATGTTAGCAAAATTTCATACAATTTCTGGATTAAAAATGAATCCAAATAAAGGTGTGATTTTCCCAGTGAATACCCTATCACATCATACTAGATTAGATAAAATCAAGCAAGGTGGTAACAGATGGTCCTTAGCCCATTCCACCTTTGAGAAATTTAATACTGTGAAAATGAACATCCTCCCTACCTACTCCAGAGTATTTCTACGTACACAAATTATTTTTTAAGAAGTTAGAGTCAATTATAACATCATGCATCTGGAATTCAAAATGGCAACTCATTTAAAAGGTGACTTTACAAAGATCTAAATCACGAGGTGGCATGGTATCACCTAGTTTTCTGTTTTACTACAGTGCAGCAATTATATGCACAATAAAACCTTGGAAATCTTCCAAAAAATGCATCCACACCACATTCCTTATGTGCCCTGCTTTGTGCACCACTATCATCAGTTCTACAGTACCAACCAATTACTTAGAATATGGAACCAATTCAGGACATATTTCAATGTAGAGAAGCTCTTATCTGTTGCTCTTTTAGAGGATCATCATCTTTTTCTACTTTCTCTGACCTACTCATTGTTTAATTTGTGGAAATCGCTAGAGATCAAAACACTTAGAAATTTTTATATAGACAATGTATTGTCAGCCGTGTCACATGCACTTAAAAAGTGTGTAATGTAATGAAATAATACGATTTGATCAACTACCCTGCTGCTATTGTATTGTTAACTAGTTTTAATAATTAGCCTGATTACGTATACCATATTTGAAAAGGTGCCAGGTTATATTTGTTGTACTCTTACCATACATCCCCAAAAATCCTGGTGTGTGTCCCAGTTTGGTGTAGTTTGCTTGGTTGCCTTTTATGTGTATGAGTTTTCTAGAGCTGCTCAAATTTTTTCGCCCCACCCTAAAGACTAAGGTAGCTTGTGAGTAGGTGTGCATGTGTACCCTCAAATGACTTGCCATCTAGCTAACTTACATCCAATGGTTCTTAGATAGGCGGTAGTCTCCTGTGACACTGTATTGCCGTTCCACAGGGGTCAGTGCTAGTGCCGCTACTATTTTTAATATATGTGAATAATTTAACTAGGAATATAAGAAACAAGATGGTTCAGTTTGTAGATGACACCAAGCTAGGTGGATTGCCAGATAATCTAGAATCCATTGACTCATTACAGAGGGACTTGGACAGCATACAGGCTTGGGCAAATTTGTGGCAGATGAAATTTAATGTAAGTAAATATAAAGTATTGCATATAGGAAGTAAAAATATTACATTTGAATAAACAATGGGAGGCCTTAAAATTGAAAGTACACATTATGAGAAGAATTTAGGAGTCATAGTGAACTTGACACTATAAACTTTCAGACAGTGTTCAGAAGCTATTAAGAAGACTAACAGAATGTGAGGTTATACAGCACGATGTGTGGAGTGCAAGTCCAAGGAGGTTCTCCTCAAGTTTATAAGGCACTGGTGAGGCCTCCAATGGTGTACTATGTGCAGTTTTGGTCTTCATGCTACAAAAAGGACACAGCATTGCTAGAAAAAGTCCAGAGAAGACCAACTAGGCTCATTCCAGGGCTACAGGGTATGAATTATCAGAAAAAATTAAAAGAGCTGAGGCTTTTCAATTTAAGCAAAAGAAGACTAACAGGAGAAATGATTTAAGTGCTTAATATTATAAAGGGAATTAATAGGACTGGTGTTCTAATGCTCTAATGCTCCACAGTGCAAGGAGTGATGTCATGAGAAGCAAAAAGCTGTGGATTTTATGTGTTTGATTGTTTTACATAAGTTTACATAACTCTATGTCTGTTCTTTAAATATACATTATTTCCATTTCATAGTGCACAGGATCGGTAGTCGGCCATGACAAGACCCTGAAGGTTGCTGAGGGTTGTGTTGGTGTTACCGGTGTTCCCAGAACGATGTATTTCATCTCGCAGGCACCCTGGATATCATCGAGAGGAGTCGCAGCGCACGGCTCAATGGCAACTCTGGTCTGTACTGGGAACAGAGAAGGATGGCTGTGAGGGCTCTGGAGGCAGATAAAGAGGCGTTTGTTAGAGGAATCTGTGAGCAAGTGACACACCATTTGTGGTCTAGCGACCCACGTCCTGCTTACAGAGGAATTGAAGCATTACGCACATCTGAATCTGTTCCTCAGAGAGTCGCAGTCAGGGCGGCTACTGGAACGGTCCTTATGGATGACATTGCAGTTGTGACCTGCTGGGCTGGCTACTTTGACCAGCTGTTCAAAGCTGATCCTCCGGCTAGGATGCTGGATATCTCTGGGTCCACAGTTCTTGAGGCTGATCCTCTGATTAGCTGTGAACCACCCATTCTCACTGAGATTGCACAGGTGGTGAACCAGCTGAGTGGGGGAAAGACTGCAGGGATCTGTGGTATCCGGGGTGAACTTCTCCAGGCTGGTGGTAAGACTGTCCTCTGGCACTGCAAGCAATCTTTGCTTCCATTTGGGAGACTGGCATCATCCAAACTGACTGGAGAATGGGACTTGTCATCCCTATCTGGAAAGGGAAGGGTGATTGCCTGGATTGCAGCAACTACAAGGGGATAACACTGCTCTCGTGCCGAGTAAGGTCCTCGCTAGGGTCATCTGTGATCACTTGCTCACCTACCAGTGACCGGAACTGTCTGGTTTTACGCCTAAGAAGTCAACCATCGACCACATCCTGGCACTGAGGGTTCTCATGGAGCGCAAACACGAATATTGGCAGAGTTTCTTTGCAGCCTTTGTTGATTTTCGCAAAACGTTCGACTCAATTGATCGGGATGCCCTGTGGGATATCCTGAGGGTTCGCGGGATCCCTTTGCGGTTGCTGGATATCATGGCCGGCCTGTACACTGGTACTGTGAGTGCTGTGCAAAGTGGAGGCAGGACCTCTGCGTTTTTCCCAGTTGATTCTGGGGTTCGTCAGGGGTGTGTTCTTGCTCCTACTCTGTTCAATACTTGTATGGAGTGGGTGTTGGGCAAGGTCATGGGGTCCAGTGGCTGTGGGGCATCTGTTGGTGAAGAAAGATTCACGGATCTTGACCTTGCTAATGATGCTGTGATCTTCGCAGTCAATGGATGCTCTGATCGGGGTGCTCAAGAGACTGAGTGCGGAGTCTGAGTGTCTGGGCATGCGAGTGTCCTGGATAAAAACCAAGATCCAGGCCTTGACCTCTTGGGCACAGCCATCAGCAGTGTGTCTGTTTGCGGAGAGAGTGTTGACCTTGTTGAGAGGTTTACTTACCTTGGCAGTGACATTCATGTCTCTGGTGACTCTTCCTATGAAGTCAGTAGACGGATTGGGAGAGCATGGGGGGTCATGAGGTCGCTGGAAAGGGGTGTGTGGTGCTCCCAATATCTATGCAAAAGGACAAAGGTCCAAGTCTTTAGAGTCCTGGTGCTTCCTGTCTTGCTATATGGTTGTGAGACATGAACGCTATCCAGTGACCTGAGATGAAGTACTGTGTCTCTCCGGAAAATCCTTGGGTACCGTTGGTTTGACTTTGTGTCGAATAAGCGGTTGCTCATGGAGTCCCGAATGAGGCACATTAACTGCATTTCAAGATGGCGCCGACTGTTGTGGCTGGCCATCTGCTCATCTCGCTAATCTATGTTTTAACTTTGTTTTTATGTTTTTAGTTTATCCCAACAGCCACTGTACTACGATCATGATTCTTTACTTAACATATTTTCTTGCTTGCTTTCCTCTCAATTTTCATCTCCTGATGGGATATTATGTGAACCTCCACCTTTGTTTTATTCATTTCCTGACTTCTTCACCTGGACGCCGGTGTTCACCTGTATTAGTGAGTTGAATGCCTCTTGGAGATGCAAAAGCACCCACCGCCGCCGTGGAAAAAGAGCCAGTATTGCTGTTAAACAACGCCGACTCAAGTCCCAGAACTTGGATTCCTGATGCCTGCAAGTTGTCTATGACCCATCTTCTCCTGCACAGGACTCCATCCCTGGTCCATGGGCGCTGGATACCGGATTTAATTTCTCCATTTCAAGGCGGCATCACTCTTCCTCTTTGTGCTCTCGGGCAGTAAATGCTGCTAATCTTCTCATGCTCACCCGTGCTCATCCCGCAACGAGCTCTTCTGCTTCTATCAAGGCTGCTCTCTTGAACGCGAGATCAGTGTCTAATAAAACTTTTATTCTGCAAGACTTTATTATCTCAAATAATCTGGATTTCTTTTTCATCACTGAGACCTGGATTGTAAATGTTGACTCTTCATGTTTTACTGACTTGGTATCATCAGGTTATTCATTTTTAAACTCTCCGCGGCTGACTTGTCGTGGTGGGGGCATTGCCACTGTTTTTAAAAGTATGTTTTGAGTCAGAGCCTTACAAGGGGTACATTTAGTAGTTTCGAACTGCAACTTTTCGAAGTGTGCAGCTCCCCTTCCTTATTGTTTGCTGTGGTTTATAGACCTCCTGTAATTAATGATATCTTCAATTCTGAATTCTCTGATCTTCTGGCTGATATTACCCTCTCCCATGACAAAGTATTTATTGTTGGTGATTTTAACATTCACGTTTGTTGTCAATCAAAACCTTTGGTTAATGACTTTTTATCACTATTGGACTCATTTGATTTTATCCAGCATATTAATACGCCAACTCACTCTCTCGGCCACACCCTTGATCTCGTTCTTACACATGATATTTCAGTTAATAATATTGATTTATGTAATGTTTCTTTCACTGATCACTTTTCTAACTTGATGGATTTGAATATTACTGTTGATGTCCCGACTACTAGTTGTCCCCCATGCTGCTCTCGCTTTTTAAATTCTTCTGTTATATCCAATTTTAAAATCATATTCTCTAGTCTTGATGTGCATGTCCTAAATGATGGTATTGATGATTCTGTCTTAAAATTTAATTCTTCTTGTAAAACGGTTTTAGATTCAATTGCTCCACTCAAGATATGCTGTGATAAGGGAAGACCTGCTCCCTGGCTAAATGAACGCTGCGCCACACCTGTCGAACTGCGGAACGCCATTGGAAAAAAGATGGTTTGATTGTTTCTAAACAGATTTTTGGGACTTCTCTATTCAACTTCCAGGCTGTAGTTAAGAAAACTAAACAAGATTTCTTTGCTGATTTAGTATCCAGTCATTCTAAGAAACCTAGGGTCTTATTTAATTCAATTAATTCCCCCTCATTCTGTGATGGGATTAAATAGTACTGTTTTTTCATGTGAGCAATTTCTTTCATTCTTTGTCAGCAAAATCGATACTATCCACTGTGGCATTGTTCAAACTGGCTATGAACTTCCTACTGTTAAACAGGGCATTGTCTTGGAATCTTTTGATCTTGTCTCAATTTTACAGTTAAAAAGAACTACTGACACTCTTAAACCAGCTCTCTGTCCTCTTGATATTGTACCACCACGCCTCTTAGTGGAAGCTTTTGATGTTTTGGGCCCATCTTTACTAGCCATTATCAATGATTCTATTAGTGTGGGGGTTGTGCCCTCATTTTTTAAACATGCTGCGGTGTGTCCCTGTCTAAAAAAGGCAGAATTAGATCTTGGAGTTTTAGCCAATTTTCGCCCGATTTCCCAACTGCCATTTCTGGCTAAAATTTTAGAAAAATTATCTATAATCAATTGGTCGATCACCTTAACTCCAATAATTTATTTGAGATCTACCAATCTGGCTTTAAGCGTTATCATGGTGTTGAGACAGCCCTCCTAAAAGTATTCAATGACATCTCTATTATTACTGACTCAGGTAGTGCTGCAGTCCTTGTCCTCCTTGACCTGTCTGCTGCCTTTGACACTATTGACCATGAGATATTGCTGTTGCGGCTTGAACATCTTGTTGGGCTTAAAGGGGCTGCTCTTAATTGGTTCAGGTCATATTTAACTGGTAGACACTTTTCAGTGACTTTAAATTCCTCTTTTTCGTCTACTGCTCCTCTTAAATGTGGTATTCCTCAGGGATCCATTTTGGGTCCCATTTTATTCTCTATATACCTTTACCCTATTGGAGCTATTTTTAGGAAATTTAACATTTCTTTTCACTGCTATGCTGATGATACTCAGGTTTATATTCCTGTCTGCAACTCTGCAATTAATCAACATCACAACTGTCTTTCTGAACGAAGATCCTGGGTGGCTAATAATTTTCTTGATCTGAATCAAAATACAATAACAATTACAATACAATTTATTTTTGTATAGCCCAAAATCACACAGGAAGTGCAGCAATGGGCTTTAACAGGCCCTGCCTCTTGACAGCCCCCCAGCCTTGACTCTCTGAGAAGACAAGGAAAAACTCCCAAAAAACCTTGTAAGGAAAAAAGAATAAACCTTGGGAAAGGCAGTTTAAAGAGAGACCCCTTTCCAGGTAGGTTGGGCGTGCAGTGGGTGTGAAAAGAAGGGGGTCAATACAATACAATACACAGAACAGAACAAATCCTTAATACAGCATAAAAATAAAAATTTTAGAAGTACGGAGCAGAATTTAACAGTAGATGATATCACTTAATAAGATTTGGATATTTTATATCATGGAGACCTCATCCATCAAGCTGCCTCCCCCATTTGGCCATTCCACAGCTAAAACAGTGCTGGGCCAGCCAATCCGATGAAAGGGCCCCTCTTTCCCATGATTCCTGCGACCCTCCATCAGGGATAACTTTACCATAGGCAGGCAAACAACTTGGCAGGTGGGTCGTGGCACCAATTGCCACATTTGAGTACCGAGAACAGAAACAGAATAGGTGAGGGTTAGTATTCAATTATAACTATCATGTTACTTATGTTTTAGTGCTAATGACTAACAACAGAGATGCAGTCTGTACAGTTAATCAGCAGCTCTAGTCAGGATATGCTAAACTGAAGTAGTGAGTCTTCAGCCGGGATTTAAAGGCTGAGACCGAAGGGGCATCTAAAAGCCCAGCTGTAACTAAAAGCCCAACCTCCCACTGTTATTTTATTAATCCTTGGAATCATAAGCAGACCGGCATCTTGAGATATTAATGTGCGCTCAGGTTTGTAAGTGATGATAAGTTCAGACAAGTAAGTCAGACCTTGGTCATTTAATGCTTTATATGTTAAAAGGAGGATTTTGA
>JANRMT010062849.1:8327134-8341704 GCA_026402145.1 Polypterus bichir lapradei
TACAAATACCTCTAAAGGTGATGTACAAATACTGCATAAGCACAATTCCTCTTATTTTTTATGTCTTTTTTTCTCTCTTCCTCTTCTTTTACTCCTCTAGCAAGCTTTGGCCTCATCCACCCACCTCTAGCACTCCTGTGTAAGTTGGGCAACTTCTTTTAGGTCAGACCCAGGAGACTTCCAGTGTGACCCTACTACAGGTAGGAGGTACATCTGAGTCAGGCCAAGGTTCCTTGAAGTGGGAATGAATTGTCCCTGCAGCTCCCCCTGGTGGCACACATGGAACAATGCAGGGCTGTTCCACTGGACTACAATTTTCAGCCTGCCCCACAGGTATCCATGCAGGCACTGTAGTTCAGGAAGACTGACACCTATTGTGTCGGGAGAAGAAATAGTCTGTACAATTGGTCTTCAACTGTCAGCCCATGCCTGGTGGCCATCATATTGCCCCTCCTGAGCTAAGCATAGTAGGGTGAGGCAGCCAGTTGAGTGAGTGTTCCAATCATTTGAACAAATATCTCAGGGTCCCAATAGTCCCGTCTTTTCCCGAAACAGAACAAATAAAATCATTATGCTTCTGACCCACCCCCAGTATGCTTTGGGCAGTATCTCCAACTATGCCTCAGGCTATGGCAATTGTAACACCAAATTTCTGGCACTGGCCATCTTGCCCTGCGCATATAGAAGCTGGAGGGGTAGTACAGCTCATCTGTTTGCTCCATATATTTTGGCACTGCAGTCATGTGGAAAAGCCTCTCTTTAGATTTGGCAACACTGTTGGAACAAGTGCTATTACACTGTGGATTCTATGGTAAATTAACTATTTTTGTGCTTAAAAATCTTTAAAAAAATATATTTACATACAGCTCGTATGGTCCGGAATGGATTAATTGTATTTACATACAATCCTATGGGGGAAATTACTTCGGGTCACGACCAAATCGGGCTGCGAACAGAGTTTTGGAATGAATTACGGTCGTGATCCGAGGTTCCATTGTGTAGGATTTTACTCCCACTGTCAATGAGGTAGGAATATGGCAGTCCCACAGTATATTTAAGCCAACAGTGGCTCATACGTCTGACTCTTATCCGTCACTATAAATATCGCTGTAATTGTCCTGTACATTTTCATCCCAGTGGCTTCTTGCATCCTGTAGTGAGAGACTTCACAGCTTGACCAGTTCTTCCTCCCCTTGGTGGGACTCTATGAACTGCAGGAACACCCAATATCTGGCATCATGACTGTATTCCTCTCTTTTTCAGTGATTTTTTTCCCCATTGTAAGAAATACGAGGTGAGACACAAAAATAACCAGACTGTGCTTGGGGCTTTCCTGGAAAACCATCTGGAGGTCGGCTGGACGTGACTCATATATCTATATCCCTTCCTACATGCCCTCTGAAACTGCCAACCGGCTAGGTATATCCTGTGAATAGCCCTGTCAGTATTTGCACAACAATCACTACACAAGTTGCCGTTATAATGTTGGGTGAAAGAATCGAACAGTAAATCAACATCAAATTTCTCGCGAAATTGAACAAAACAGCCACAGAAACTTATGAAATGATAAAAACAGTGTACAGTGGTAAAAGTTTGTCTCACACACAAGTTTTTGAGTGGCACAAACGTTTCAAGGAAGGGCAAGAAAATGTGGAAGATGTTCGATGTTCAGGTCGCCCACGCTCGTCTCGGACGGATGAAAACATCAAAACGGTGAATCGGATTGTTCGAAACGATCATACAGCTTTTTCCATACAGTATAGCAGTTTTTGACTGACAAAAAATTCCTGTCCTCGATCATCCTTCCTATTCACCCAGTTTAGCTCCCTGTGTTTTTTACTTGTTCCTGAAAATCAAAAGTGACCTGAAGGGAGCACATTTTTCTTCAATGGATGAATTGAAGACAGAAACGGCAAGCCTGTTACAGAGCCTCAAGCAAGAAGACTTCCAGTACTGTTTCACTCAATGGAAGACACATATGGAGCGGTGTAGAGATCGGGAGGGGGAGTATATAGAAGGTGACAATGTTTAGAATGCTCTAATTCATCCATAAATATATATATTTTTTTACCAATCTGGTTATTTTTGTGTTTTACCTTTAACAGTTACTGGTTATAGGTAATACAGTAGGTGGTGTGGTAGGGTGTTGGGCAGGTTGGTCACAATAATTATACATAAAGCAGGTCAGTGTCAAACCAACAGCCAGAAAACCACATAATTTATTTTTTGAGTTTAACCAGGAGATGTGTGCAAAAGGCAAAACAAAAGAAATAAAATGAATTGACCAAAACCTAGAAAAGAGGCAAGAATCACAGTCAAAATTCCGGCAAGAAGTCAAAAACTTGGCAAAATACGAAAGTCAATCACAAAGAGAATTACTATAAGGGTTTTGAAGGATTTATCTGCAGATCGAATAAAACGCAGTGCAACTGCTAACCTTTTATCCCATCTGCTGTCAAAGTCACGTACCCGGAGACCACTCCCCTAGAAACGTGGGACGCAACCATAACAACTTTACGCAAAATTGCTTCCACTATAGGAAGAGGCTATATCACCCCAAAATTCATCCCTGATCATGACAGAAATGTCCTAAATCATGGCAATGGGACAGCTCACACACCCACTTTCACTCACACCAGGCCAGTTTAAAGTCACCAATTAAAGTGCAAATGTTCGAAATGTGGGAAAAAGTCATAAGTACCCAGAGAGACATTTGTTATCTCATTACTTGATAACCTTGTTTGGTTTATAAAGTGGCTTTGCTTTTGAGGTGTGCTCTGTTATTATTGGCTTTCTCTTTTAATTTTTTCTACAACCTTATGCTGCCTGTTTTGGAATCATTTACATCCTTTTTGATGTCTCCTACCTCATGGAATTCAAATTTAACATTAATATATTTTTTGTGGTTAAGCATTTAAACATTTTAACCTGTAGAAATGTTTACATATTGCAATATTGTTGAGACCCTTTGAGACCATCCTCAACTGTGCTGCACACCGAAATGCGGTTGACGCATCTATTGAGGGTTGCTTGTCCATCCACGAGGCAACTGCTGGTTCGTGCTGCGACTAAGGCAACTGCAAGTTCATAGCCTCCCTGTGCAACACATCTGTTGCCCGATAGTTGATATGGGGATCATTCTAACTAGGCCACTAATGTGGCCCCGTCACTACTTATTTGCCATGTCTGTGTATATTGAAGTGGTAGCTCTCATTTGAATATATACTCTGACTGTTCCTGTTTTAATTAGAATAAAATTGATTTTCTTGAAGCCTTTGGATCCAGTGTCTTCTCTCAGGTGCATGACAGTGACTCATGTATTGCAATATTTTGAGTAGTGTCACACACGTGCACATAGGAGGCAGCTAAAGGGCTTCAATGAAAGTAATATCATGTCAGACCAGGGGTGAGGCGATGTGCATTGACCCTTTCTCTCAGTTCTCTGCAGACCAGTTATAGGAAATTCCGCCTAACCCTAATGATGTCACTTCTGGTTCTGGCCCCATGGATGACCTCACTTCCAGTAACGACTCCAATTATGACATTTCGTCTGGTATGCCTTAAAACCTCCATCTTTTCCACACCTAATCGGTTTTGTTTTGGACTCAAACCTATACACAATTGTCAAGTATTTTGCAGCCAGGAAAAATTATATGGGTGGCAGTCCCAAACATTTTTTTTTTTGCTCTTTGTTGAATCCTTTGACAGTAGTTAGAGCTTGAAATCAGACAATAAAGCTGAAAGGGATAGCAGACTGGACCACACAGAGATAAAAGGACAGCTTGAAATCCCTCCCCATAATAAATACTCAGAGTTCATGGAAGGGGAAATAAGCTTCGATTGCATTTAGAGTAGATTTTTTTCTCATGTTCCAATTTAACTGTTATCAATGTAAGTTTGTACATCTTTAAATCCACTTACCATTTTTTTTGTCTTCTCCCAGAATTATGACGATTAAATATAACAGATTTCAGTCCCCTAAAGTCAAGTACTGATTTTTTAGCCTTTTTGTCATTCAGAAAAATAATTATTAGCCTACTTTATTGAAGTAATATCTTTCATCCTGCCCAGGTACTCTGCCTTGAAAAACTATTTTCACTTTTGATTGACTCACATTCTAAACTAAATTGAAGGAAAAACATTCCACTTAATCAACAAAACAGTGTACCTCATGCCAAATACTGAAAACCTTTCAACAATTTGTTAAAATTATTCCTAAGCTTTGTAAACATAAGGCTAACTGTTCTCAGGTACAATGCCTTACTGTAAGAGAAAATTGCACTTGAAACTGCCTGCCTGTTTAACTGGGACATCCTGACATTTGTATCAATACGTTTAAATTAGAAAATTAGATCATATATAAAATTAAACTTTATACTTTGCTGTCTGGTAACAGTTTATATTGTGACATGGGAGTCACTGCCTTGCACCCAAAAGATGAGACTGAGTACAGGGCTTTAAGAAAACCAGCTTTATTCAATTCAAAACAAAAACAGCCAGGGTATTCATTGAAATGGGAGCTACCACTTTAATACACGAAAACACAGCAAACAAGCAGTAATCAGCAAACAAACATTATCAGTTGTCCTGCCTTGGCTTCCTTCTTCAGTTGAGGAACAGATAGTCCTCCTTGTCCGGTTGGTCCTGCAGCTGTGAATGAGCGGCTGGGATCGGATCATCCTGGAGGGGAAGAGACAGAAAGAAAAACAAACAGGCCAGATCAGTGGCCAGATTAAAGTGATCAACCATCGGTCAACGGATGCATTACATGACAAGACTGCCGACTCATAGTTGCCTCGGTGACACGCCAAACCTGCCATTGCTTTCTGGGTGCACATACAACCCTCAACGGATGTGTCACTCACGTTTCGGTACTGGGACGGGGGGGGGGGGGGTCACAATATATAAGAAGTCTTTTTCTTTTAACCAGGTACCATCCATCACTCTTAATGATTAATAGCAGAAGTGTGTTTCTGGACCATACTATTTATCTGTATGTTGATAGGTGTGTTTGAAATGCTTCAGTCTTTACATGTAAATGATTCTTGTTGACTAAAGGAAGCTTTCCATTAGATTTCTTCAGTTTGCCATGCTGCATTAAAAAGAGCATATGGGACTCCATCTTTGGGTGTAAATAAAGGACATCCATGTTTGAGGTTCATATATAATAATGGCTCCACAACACCTACCAACTCACCCATTTTGTTGGAGGTCTCCACTTCGTAGATCACCTGTTATCGATAAATTTGTGAGGGTAAATCCCCCGGTGTCACTGAGATCCAACATTATGTCAGGGATTTTTCATAAAGCAAACAAACATAAGACAAAATATCAGTTAATAATAATAACCAATACATTTTATTTTATGGTGTCTTTTGGAACACTTAAATTACATAACATAAAAGCATAAAATCAACAGTAATATAAAACAGTAACATTAAGAATAAAAATAAAATAAATAAAACCTAATAAAACATCATTGTAGTGCCAGCAAGACAATTCAGTTTTAAAAGCAGTTTTGAATTTGGTAATAGAATCCAGTGATGAAATATGAGGAGGAAGTGAATTCCAAAGTTTTGTTGAAGCATAAGAGAAAGTCCTGGTATCAACAATATTAAGGTTATAGACTGGGACTGAAAGTAAACCAGATGATGGAAATTGCAGGGGCCAGTTGTGAATATACATATTGTGATGTGTGGGTCACGGACTTGCACCAGAGAGGAGGAGGCAAGTACAAGTTTCTCAAAAAATGATTGTTGTCAAGACAGGAATATTATCAGAGCATTTATCCGAGCAGGAGCTGTCACTTCAACACATACAAACACAGCAAGCACACAGTGGTGCTGACGTCACAGTGCACGAGCTCCCTTCTGATGAAAAGAACAGATAACCTTCCTCGGAATGAAGACAGAAAGTGAGCACGTGGCCAGGTCAGCGGCTGCTTTTAAAAGTTCCCCTCATCAACCAGCAGGTAACAGACGCTGCCCTGGCAGCAGACAATCGGGCCCTAACTGTGTTAACCAATATCTGAAGAAGATCTGCAAGACAGGTTGGAGAAAGATTGTGAAGGGATTTAAATGCTAACATGAAAATATGAAACTGTATCCGACGAGACACAGGAAGCCAATGAGGTTGAATTAGTAAAGGTGTGACTTGTTCAGTGAACTTTGAACATGCAATAATCCATGCTGCATTTAAACCAAGTCAGGAATATAATTATAGAGGAGCACAGATCTGGGGAAGGATACAAGGTCACCTTAAAGGCACCAAACATACCTTGGAGCTCAGTGCACTCCATCACGTAGAAGTGGAATAAATATGAAACTACAGCAATAATACCAAGGCAGGCTAGGCTGCTCCTCTAAACTTAATCACCAAACGAGAATGGCACATGTTAGAGAGACTACCGTGGTGCCAGTCGTAACTCTAACTGGGTTGCAGAACTCCTTGCCTGAGGTTAGAGAGCATGTTCACAGATCAACAATCTTGAAGGCATTGCACAAAAAGTACTATTCTGGAAGAATATACAGTTTGCAACATGTAACTTGGAAGATACTGCAAATATGTGGCAGGAAGGTTTGTGGTCTGATGAGGCTAAAGTGGAATTGTTTGGTTTGAATGCTAAGCAATATGTTTGGTATAAATCTCATACTGAACATTAGCCACGTGACACCAGTCCCTCTGTAAAGGGTGGTGGTGGCTATATCATGTTTTGGGGGATACTTTTCAGCAGCAGGGACTGGCAGTCTGGATGAGATTGAGGGAAAGGTGAATTCAGCACAATAAAGACTGATCCTGGAGGAAAAACTGCACCCCTCTGTCAGGAAATTAAAAATGTTCAACTTTCAGCAGGACAATAACTCAAGGCACGCTGCTGGATCAGCAGTGGGGTGGCCTAAAATGGATAAAAGTGATGTTCTTGTGTGGCTCAGTCAGATTCCTGACCTTAACACCATTGAATATCTGTGCTAAGACCTAAAATTGCTGTTCACCCCAACTCCCATCACTTACCTGGTACAGCTTAAGCGGTTTTGCAAGAAGGTTGAGACTTCAGTCTAACAATTCAATTGTTTATTGGTTTATAATGTTCTGTCATTTTTGGGCAGCTGTGTAAAAAAGTGATTTAAAAATAGTAACTTGCATTCAAACTGATTAAATTTACAGGTTGTGACAATCATTTATGTGGAAAAAGGGATGGGGGTCAAAAACGTTTTTAAGGCACTGTATTCATCTTTTCAGAAAGTCTGGCAGTCCTGATTTAGTCTCACCTGCAACATTCAAACAGTGTGCTAGGCAGCTTGCTCTTCACAGACTTCTTTAGCCAGCCTTTTGTACAGTGGATTGTTCCAGACTGCTTTAAATCTTCTGGTATTGTCCCAGTTCCCAAAAAAGATAAAATAAGCTGCCACGGTGATTACAGGCCAATTGAACTTGTGTCAGTTCTAATGAAAATAGATAGATATAGATGTAACCCATCTCAACTCTTCTACTACTCCTCATCTTGACCCACTTAAATTTGAATATGGAACAAATAGATCTGTGGACGATGCCATAAACATGGACCTTCACTTTGTGCTAGAGCATTTCTGTTAAAGAATACTGTCTGTAGACTTTTGTTCAGAATTTAACACCATTATACATGAACTGTTGTTAACTAAACTTCTGTAAGCTGAACTGAATGCTACCATCCAAAGGACAGGAAACAGTGCATTCAAATGGGCACTCACCTCTCAGACTGTCTCAGTATCAGCACAGGTGCCCCTCAAGGCTATGTGCTCTACCCCCTACTCTATTCCTTGTAAACCAATGACTGTAAGTCCACTGATCTTTCAGTAAAAATCATTAAGATCGCCGATGACGCCACCATCACTGGAGTAATAATCTAATGGAAATCCAACAGCATATATTGTAGAAACAAAGTGACTTGTCTTTTGTCTTGGTGCGCAACCAACAACCTGGTACTGAATACCACTAAAACAATGGAAATAGTAATCGACTTCACAAACAGCAGTTACACCCTCTTCCTCTAGAAATGAATGATTCTATGGTCAATATGGTGAAATCCATCAAATCTGTAGGTACAACTCTACTCTCACAAATACTCTCCTCTGGGACATTAACACCACTTCCATTACTACGAAGGCTCAGCAGCAGATGTACTTTTTATGTCAACTAAAGAAATTAAATATCTCCCAGCCCATCCTAGTTCAACTGCACAAAGCCAGAACTCAAAGTATGGTTACATTCTCTATTTTTGTTTGGTTTGGTTCAGTAACAGTCCACTTCAAAAATAAATTAGCATCATTTAAAATCATTTGCACCTCTCCTTTATAATTGCACTATTCTTCAAACATGTATAATATTTTAGCAACCTCCACGTCAGGTTCAAAAAGAATAAAAAAACAGACGGACGAAGTAAGGAACACAGAACAGTTTACTGGAACAGTAAAGAAAAAAAAAACACAGGGTTGTAACAGCAAAAAAAAAAAAAAAGAACGTCTTTGACTTTGAACTATTTACAATCTCCTATAGTTCTCTCATAGTTGTGGTCCTGAGAGACCACACAAGCCACAACCCCCTCCCGTCCCCTCCATCCCGTATACCACCACCCCTTTCCGCGTCAATCATACCCCCGCTGTCAGTCCTCTGCATTGTACTCCGCCCTCCCTCATTTGGACCCAACAGTCACTCCAAAAGGCATTAAACCTGGCTGGTACTTTACAATATGTTTAGTTTAACTTATGCTATTTGTATGGGATGTTATATTCTGTTATAAGCAGCTCCAAAGCTATCTAATTAAATTTTGTATGCATTAAATAATGTCATTAGCATACTTGCTAATTGAACATTGTTGTGCCTGGAGCTAATATACAGTAAATAGTGAACAAAAAACACACAGCTTTGAGAAGCCTTTATATTTATGCACAACCTTTCAAAAAGTGTTTTGTACTCTAACTGCAAATGACTTAAAGTCCTAAATCCATAATTTAATAAATGAATTTGAATTCATGTTGTTTAGTTTATCAATCAGTTTGCGAGACTAACTGGTGATGAACACTGAAAAAAATGGAAAAATCGCACAAATGACTCAAATGGAAGCAAAAAAGGAGTTGCCTGAAAGACAATCCCAAATAAACAAATCTCAAATATGGAATTCACAAGAATAATACAATAACAGAGCAGTAATTCAACAAACTAAACTAAAGTAAACTTACAATAACTCTGACAAACCTGAGCTTACTCCTCTCTGACCCACCGCAAATAGCCAGAGAGAGGGTGTGATGATGTCAGAGTAACCACAAAACAAAAGAGATACACGAGAACTTAATTTCACACATTGAAAAGTAATACATAAATGGAACACTATTATCATAAAATATAAATACTGGGTAACCTGCAGAGCATGCTCAACACAAGGGTAATTCTGTGACAAAGCTCCAAGGGGTGATTGTAGAAGTTCTTTTTATCAGCTGCCCCTAGACTCTCCATATAGCTTCTGGATAGTCAATGGTTTCCTGCCATACATGTTAATTATACTGTAAATGCATTATTTTACTATTACTATTAGGGGGACCTCCACCTGTGCTGTGCGCCAGCAGCTTCACGTCTCTGCCACACACGTTTGTAGATTTCACTTTCACCAAACAACAAAACTTTTAATTCTCGCGGATAGGCCTCTTCATTGGGAAGAAACACTACTTTTCCCTGATGGCAACACGAATTAGACAATCTATAAGTCTCCAACTTAAAGTTTAAAGCCAAACAATATCTACATACTTCTGTCATATCACCTATGTCCATATATTCGACCATTTTTCGCTTTTACTTTTTCATTAATATCGCATTGAATTTTGATTCTGTGTTTGAAATTACATCGTGACAACGCAATGTATAACTGCCCGTGAGTGAATATCGTTTCTCTCTCTCTACAAGAAATGTGTCTGACAATAGTATTCTCACAAATGAGAAATGATTGAACCGTGTATGTGGTTAAGTGGGCAGGACTTTTCCAAATCTCTTTGAATAAAGTCTTGTCTTCCGGGGCCTGAAATTTTCTCTTGTGGGATTTCACTTTCACCAAACAACAAATCTTTTAATTCTCGCGGATACGTATCTTCATTGTGAAGAAAACTACTTTTCCCTGATGGCAACACGAATGTGACGATCTACAAGTCTCTGACTTAAAGTTTAAATCTGAACAATATATTCAGTCTCTTTTTGCTGTTCCATTATCTCACTGTGTAATAATTTCCATTTGCGCTAATGCGATCTTTACTATCATTTGTTTGAGACTTTCGAATTTTTGTACTTCCATTATCTCTAACCTGCTCTGCATTTGTACCATGCCAACGTTTTTGAATTCTTTCATCTACTCTTTGTCTTTTATTTCCGGCCCCCGGTGTCGTTAAATCTCTTGGCACAAAGTCTTGTTTCGTGGGACATGAAAGTGTCTCTCTGAGAAAATCACGTCTCATCTCCACCCAAGATTTTTTTTTATAATAAAGAGATATGTAGCTTCAATATCATTGTAATTTCAACAACAACCAGTAATCAATCAATCAATCTATCTATCTATCTATCTATCTATCTATCTAAAGAATGCCTCAAATTCATAGCTTTGCTTGTGATTCTGTATGGTTCAGTGGTTGGGATTAGTATGTAGTAGACTCCAGTAAAATGTATATACTTGTACAATACAGTATCTCTGTGCTAGTAAATCTCCTTGGGATGGTGTTCTTTATAAAAATATCCTATATTGAGTTAAATTGACTGTTCATACTAACCGACTTGTACAAAGCAATATTCATTTTAGCACCTCAGAAATTGCATTACAAGTGGATATGACACTAATCCATAATGGTGGCATCTGAAGAGCTTGCCAATTATCTGATCATGGAAAAAGTTAGGGTTAATCCCTCACTAAAAAAAAAAGAAAAGAACGGACACACACACACAGCTTTTCACCAAATAGCCTTTGTCACTTTTTCTTTTTTCAGCGGTCGAGTAACCTTTTTCTTATGTAGATACAAACTGACGCTGCTGTTCACTCACTCTAGTTATTTGATATTGGTTTTGGATGGTCAGAGAAAAAGAGCATCCCCAGTGGCTACCCACACAGGAAAGGGAAGACATGCACACAGAAGGCAGACAGAAACTGAAGCAGTGCCCAGACACTGTGAGGTGGCTCGCTACCCATACAGCCTAGACTATAAGTTTTAAAACACTGTACAATGCCGGTTTTAGACAGCTTCTTACAATGATGTAAATTCTTTAAAGATAAACTATGTTTTCATATCCCACACCTCTACATTACAGATTGCACACATTGGAGGTCTGCGGTAGTATAAAAATGTTGAGTGGTTCTGTAAAGTAAATGAGGTTGTGTGGTCTGTGCACATAAGGGAAATCATTGACAAAAGATGTTGCTCTTTATCTTGGCTCTCAAGTGTCCAGCGAATCACACATCACAGGCTGGTCATGTGACACGATAGCTAGAAAGGTCTCAAAGGAGAAGATAAAAGTATGTAAAAGCCCATTCTGGGAAATGATGCTGTGCAATCTGATCTGCACTGAAATCAAGGAGCACAGATGGGGATCAATGGGAAACTTGTTAGAGACAAAGCCCACTAAAACAAAGGTATGTCCGATTCATATTAATAAATTGATAAAATCCCTGTACAATAGAGAGAAAACGTAAAGACATATAGTTCCTTTTAATGCATATGTGTTAGTTATGGTTAGATGTGATTAGATTTAGTTCATTTATGCATCAAAAAATGTTCTTGTCTCTTTTTCTAGTGATTTTCATTCTTCACCAGTTTGTGCACAGATTTACAAATATTGCAAAACCAAATGAAATTTGATATAAAATGTAAGGAATTCAGTTTTTTAGTTTAGCATCTGTGAAATGTTATACGATTCATTTCAGAAAGTCAGCTGTGTTGAATGCAAGGCTTTAATTTCTGAAGGAAATGAAGGTGTCTTTATTCATTTTACAGGTGCTTGAAGTTTAGGGCATCCTGAAATATTCAAGGAAAAAAAGGTCCAACCTTAGGAAAAATCACAAAAATAAGCCATCATGGTTTTTGGACAGTTTTATCAGAAAACAGAGTCAGGAAAAGACATGTTAAAACTGAACATTGGAGGGCTGAAAAAAAGATTAGATTGTCAGCTGATTCTAAAATATCCTCATACACGGCTGGGAAAACTTATTCTCTGCGACTCCCTGGAAGCCAAGCTAGAGATGTGTGATGACTACGATGCACTACACAATGAATTTTATTTTGACAGGAATCCAGGTTTATTCAAGTACATTCTCAACTTTTACCATACTGGAAAGCTTCATGCCATGGAAGGGATGTGTGCCCTGTGCTTTTACCAGGAGACAGAATATTGGGGTATCAGTGAAGCCCGCATACATAGCTGCTGCAGTTACAAGTACCACATGAGGTGGGCCAATCTCAGTGATGCCGATGGAAGTCTGTTCAGTGATGAGCTCAGCCTGGTTGCCAAGGAAGATGTTTCTGTCATCCACAGAGAAGCCAGCAAGTTTGACAGCATGATGTATGGCACATACCGGAAAAGGGTCTGGCTGCTTTTAGAGAACCCAGAGTATTCATACACATCCAAAATCTTCACAGTTGTTTCCCTGGCAGTCATCGTTATCTCTGTCTTCACAATGTGTGTTAACAGCATGCCTGAGTTCCACAGAGACACAACGGAGCACCCGGCACTCCAAATTGTGGAGGTCAGCTGCATTATATTCTTTACTTGTGAATACCTTGCCCGCATGTCAGTGACACCAGACCTCAAGAACTTTTTTCTTAATCCCCTCAATACCATTGATTTCATTTCATTTTGCCCTTTCTACACCACTCTCATTGTGGAGAATTTTAATCAGCATGACACTAGGTTTGAAAACATAGGTCGGATAGTGCAAGTTCTTCGGCTGATGCGGATCTTCAGAATCCTGAAGCTAGCTCGGCATTCAAATGGACTGAAATCCTTAGGCTGTACAGTCAGGCACAGCTATGAGGAGGTAGGATTATTGGTGGTCTTTCTGACTGTGGGAATAGCTATCTTTGCAACTCTGATGTACTCAGTGGAAAAGGAAGAAGAGGAGGCTGGCTTGACCAGTATTCCTGTCGGCTGGTGGTGGGCTACAATCAGTATGACCACAGTTGGCTATGGTGACATATGCCCTGTAACAATTGCTGGTAAAATCATTGGCAGTTTTTGCATAATCTTTGGCCTTCTGATGGTGGCCTTGCCAGTCACAGTGATATTTAACCGCTTCTCAAAATATTATCGAAGGGAAAAGGCCATTGATGCAACCTTGTGGAGCCAAGAGCTTAAGAAGCAATTCACTGCAGTGCCTAATATGAATTTAAGAGACGCATATGTAAAAAGGCTGCAGTTCCTTTCAAAGATCAATGTGGCCAGGCTGGAACCCTCTGCATATGAAAAAGCAGAATCTGTATCATTAGAAAAGGACTATCATGTATATGATGGGGACCATACTGCTGACAGCAAAGAGTGTCAAACTTAACCTGTTGTAAGACACCTTAACATGCTGAGGCGCAACTAGTTTAAATTTAATGTCTGAAGGGACGGAGCTAGAAGCAGTATTAGCATTATCAGATTTTATGGAAACTCAGTGGTTAATTCAAATCCTTGTTGAGTGAGCTTAAGAACAGTCTGCCAACAAGTCATTAGTACAATGAACACTAACCAAAAAACAGAATTGTATTCAGAGTGGACTCTGCGATATGCCGTGCCTTTTAGAATAGAAATACTGTACTCATGTATATAATAAGAACACTAAACAGGCTTACTTTAAGAAGCTATCAGCTACAATTGAACATTTCATCCACGGTCGCTCCTGTCCTGGAATAAGATTCAGCTGCACACGGCCTGACACTGGAAAAGACAATATAGAAACAGAAATGGAGGAATTGATGCTGCTTGTTTCACCCTTATGTGGAGATTCTTATGAATAAGTAGTATTGTTGCTCTGTACTGTATTTGGGTGGCATGGTGGCGCAGTGGTAGTGCTGCTGCCTCGCATTTAGGAGACCCGGGTTCGCTTCCTGGGTCCTCCCTGTGTGGAGTTTGCATGTTCTCCCCGTGTCTGCGTGGGTTTCCTCCCACAGTCCCACAGTTAGGTGGATAGGCAATTCTAAATTGGCCCTAGTTTGTGTGTGTCCTGCAGTGGGTTGGCACCCGGCCCGGGATTGGTTCCTGCCTTGTTGGCTGGGATTGGCTCCAGCAGACCCCTGTGTTTGGATTCAGTGGAATGGATGGACGGATGTACTGTATTTGTATGATGCTACCTTTTCAGAAAGGCTAGATTGGAAAATTGACATTTTATATTAACTTATTTGGAAGTAGCCACTGATTTGCAAACTGAGTATATGATCTTCCCTGATTAAATATAATGACAAATACATTCTTTTGAAAGAAAATTTAGATGTACTGCTATCATTGCTCTACTCAAATATTTACTTAAACATCTATCTATCTATCTATCTATCTATCTATCTATCTATCTATCTATCTATCTATCTATC
>JANRMT010062849.1:8341714-8353795 GCA_026402145.1 Polypterus bichir lapradei
ATCTATATCATATGATGTCTTTCTTATCTAACTCTCTATTATGTCTGACTCCAGTGAAAATGTACATAATTGTACAACAGGTCTGTGCTGAATAAATCCACTTGGGATGGTGTTTTTATAAAGATTAGCCTATATATAGTTAAATTGACTGTTCATACTGACTTGTATAAAACAATATTCATTTTAGTGCCTCAGAAACCAAGCACACTACAAATGGATAAGACGGTAGTCCATCAAAGAAAATTACAGTATTTAATAATGGAAAAACTTATGCTTAATCCCCCACTGAAAAAAGAAATGAAAGCAGACACACACAACGTTTGACTTAATAGCCTTTACCACTTTGTTTTCTTTTTTCAGCACAGGAGAAACCTTGTTCTTAATCAGATACAAGTTGGCGCAGCCGTTCACTACCGCCGGTTATCTGATATTGTTTTTGGGTGGTCAGAGAAAAAGAGCCTCCCTAGTGGCTACCTACACTAAATTAAGGGAAGGCATGCACACAGAAGGCAGACAGAAACTGAAGCAGTGCCTTTTACATCTATCCAGTTTTCTTCAATTTGCATATTATTTATAAGGTCAATAATGCCATTCAATTGTACAAGTATACTTTAATATGGTTAAAATAAAACACAAACTAAAATTTTATAAAAGCCCAATAATAGCCCTCAATGCAGCTCAAAAGCACAGTTACAGGCTGAATTAGTTTGAAAGCCATGCCAGTTTCACCTGTGTAGATTATGCTTGCTCTCCTGATTGACCTGGTTTGTGAGTGCCATTGTGAATGACTGGCACTCTGCCCAGTGTTGGGTCCTGCTTTGTTTCCAATGTTATTGTGGGAAGCTTTGGGTCTCTGTAGTCCTAGACTGAATAAATCAGCTAGAAAAAGTGGAATGAATGAATAATGATAAAATATTTCAATTTGTGCATGTATATGCTGTATATTAAGGAACTTACTCATGACACTCACTGCGGTGGGCTGGCGCCCTGCCCAGGGTTTGTTTCCTGCCTTGTGCCCTGTGTTGCTTGGGATAGGCTCCAGCAGACCCCCGTGACCCTGTTGTTAGGATATAGCGGGTTGGATAATGGATGGATGGATATTGCCTGGTATGGTTGGTATCATCGTGCATATGTCTGCTCCTAAAGTCCTGTGACAGCTTGTGAGGGACAGATTAAGGATGTGTATTGTGTGAAATCAAGTGGCAAGAACTGATCAAAGAGCATGTAAATGAAGACAAACTTAGGAGAAATAATGCAGTAGCTTTGCAAAATAACACAATATGGTGGGAATAAGCATTCATAATATACAGTGTCAGACTAAATTTTATTTTATTCTGTAACAATCTCAAAAATGCTTCATCAATTTAACAATCACAGGTAAATTTATAATATGTACATTATATACAGATATAACTATCTATCAATATACATGAATCTAACTTAAACTTTTCTAGGTAAAACAGAATATCTGGAGCAAAACTAATGCAGGCACGAGGAAGATGTGCAACATCAATGCAGAATGAGATTGAGTGAGGCATTCAAGTCCCCGACAATGGATCTGTGAGGCAGCTGGGACTTGTTTTGTGGGCAGTCGTGTATTGAGTTTGGGATGTGTGAAGCCCACTGCAAGTCATAATATTGTTTATATATATGAAGATCCACAATAATACCAATACTAATACTAATACTACTACTACTACTACTACTACTACTAATAATAATGTACACTTCTTATGAAAACCAAATACTAAGGACAATTGCACAGGAGGTGTCTTTCATTAGAGAAAGCCATATTTAAGAAATACACTGAATGTAATTAGCCTGTAGCATCTTAGTTAGGAATCTCAAAGTAAAGAGGTTGGGTCAGAAATTCAGTAGGACTCAGAAGGAAAGTCTGTAAATAACAGACAGGACCTCTTGAGGGGCACTCCTGGATCTTGAAGGAGGAAGATTAATTCAAGCCTTAACCGAATGTGCGTGGAGAAGACTGCCGAGACGTAGGAAAGGGTGGCAATTAATGAGTGACATATAAGAATATCTAATGCATTCATCTGATTATAGATGGTGGTACTGCAGTGATTAGGCTGGGACAAGCTAACAATTTATTGTACTCACACTCACTCAGTCACACATGTGCAAATATCCCACTAACAGTTTTCTATTGTATAAGGATTTGAGAAAATATTATAAAAGTAAGATAAGATAAGATTCATTTATTGTCATTAAATAACACATACATTGAGATTTCAGTATGCTTCCTGAAATAATGCTCAAAACTATACGTTTAAAAACCACACATTTAATATCTCACAAATTACACATTTGTCAGCATATGGAAAAAAGTTTTTGTTTAATATTCCGCAAGTTAAGAAAAATTTAATAATAATAATAATGATGAATATGATATTATACAATTTTGTCTTAAAGGTGTGTGATTTCAGTACAGTAATCTCTTGGGGGTAGAAACTGTTCATCAGTCTTGTGGTCTGCGCTCTAATGGACCCATATCTCTTCACTGAGGGGAGAAGTTCAAACAGTTTGTGTGCTGAGTGATAAAGTCCTTTATGATGCTGGATGTCTTCCACAGACACCCAAGAGGTGTAAATATATTTCAAGGCAGGCAAAGTTGTGTTGGCAATTTTCTCTGCTGTTTTTATGATTCTCTGCAGAGTCTTTTTGTCAGCTACTGAGTTGTTGCCATGACATACGAGAATCCCATGAGTCAGGACACTCTCAGACACCAGAAGCTTTTTTGAGGGATCATCAAAGTCACTGTTATGCTTTTTTAACCAGTGAGTTTGTGTTTATTATCCATGTGAGATCTTCTGAGATGTAGGTACCCAAGAACCTACAATTAGAGACTCTTTCCACTCTGTCATTTTTTATATGGTCATCCTGCTTCTTCCAGAAATCAACAATCAGTTGTTTAGATTTGTTTAGTATTAAGTATCAAATTATTCTCAGTGCACCGGTCTGTCAGTCTTCATACCTCCTCCCTGTAGGCAGACTCATCTCTATCAGTGATCAGCCCTACTATTGTTGTATCGTCTTACAAATTTAATGATGGCATTGGTGTTGTGGGCTGGTATGCAGTCATATATATACAGAGAGTAAAGGAAAGGGCTCAACACACAAACCTGTGGCGCTTCTATGCTGAGTGACAAAGTGGAGGAGTGTTGGGGACCCACCCTGACTGACTGTGGCTGGTTTGTTAAAAAGTCCTGTATCCACATGCAGAAGTTATGTGGGAGGCCTAGGCTGGGCAACTTGGAAAACAGTCTTCTGGGTATGATGGTATTAAAAGCAGGACTGTAATCCACAAACAGCAGCCGTGCATATGTTTCTCGCTGTTCCAGGTGGAGCAGTACAGTTTGGAGGACAGTGGAAATGGCGTCATCTATTGATCTCCTGGATCTATATGGGTATTGGTGAGGGTCTAGAGTGGATGGAAGAGCAGCCTGGATGTCTTGAGGACCAGTCTTCCCAGACACTTCATGATTACTGATGTTAATGCTACTGGCCTGTAATCACTGAGACAGGTTACTGCAGTCTGCTTTGGAACTGGTACTATGGTAGATGTTATCAGGCAGGTAGGGACAGTGCACTGTCAGATCTACCCTGCATTGCCCCTGCTGTTAAGAGTGTGACACTTTATAGCAGGCTACACAATCCTTGTAAATGACCTCATTTCACAGGCAGAGTCCCTTCCTCCATGGAGGAATTTGGTGAACTGCCTTATCCTAGCTAGCCCTTCTTTTGTAGCATCCAGCAAGGATGTGACCAGAAGAGGCAGTTTTCCTTGTTTTTATACTAAAGCTTTTTAATCTGAAAAGCAGAAATCCTTTTTGAGGACTTCCCTATGTCACCAAACCATTCAGCAAGACCCAGGGCAAACTAAGACAATATTACTGTAAAACTAGGTTATCGCGCTATGCAAAGTAAATCCTTTATGAAAGGGGCCAAGTTGAACTATTAGCAGGTATATGTATTGTTTTGTCTTCCTCCCAGTGTCATAAAAACTCCTTATTTTTTATTTATCCGGTAGTATTTGTGTTCAGAGTCCATGGTGGCAACTGGAAGTGGCATGGCATCTAAATTTCACCCTTTACAGTGAATAATCTCTGTTTTTCCTAGTTATTGTAGTGGAATCACTTTAGACTATGACAATATTTTCCCTGAGGAGTCTGCAGGGTTCTCCGTGGCAGTGCATGCTGTTAATGCTTTTGAACTTCACATCAATTAGTGGACTGCTTTACAGAAATGGAAACCGAAATCTAGGAATTGATATGGTAGAGTCCATTAAGAATGACATTATTGCCTACACACTCAATGACAAATAAATATACATACACTATATATATTAAAACTACATTATGAGACAATCCTCTTGTAGGAAAGCATTTATTATTGAATTATAGAAACCGTTAATTTGCCCAATAGGAACTTGCAGTTACATACTAAAATTGGCTGTTGGCATGCATTGTTACATTCACCTTGAGAACTCAGCATTACTTCAAGTATTAATATTCCAAGTATTGTCTTACCTTAATTACCCAAAATCATTTGTTCAGTAACACAGGTCAAAACAACCCTGGGCGTTTCAAAAAAATTCAATTGATTAAATCTGAAATTTCATCTCACTCACTACTGACTGTATCAAACTCAAGTGGGTTTCAGGCCCCATATTGCACTCTTCCCAGTGAACCCTGGGCTGAAACTGAACAATGACATTCTTGTTTCTTTGGACAAATTGTGCAAGGTTTTATTTTTAACTAGGAAAGGAAATGTAAAGGGAGACTTCTACAAAATAACAAACATAGGAATCTCCATGATAATATATTCAAGGTACAGTGACAAGTGTACCTGGTGTGTATGACTGCCATATCCCCACAGCTGAGGGGGGGCGCCTGCAATAATAAAAGCAGTGCCCTGAGTGGGCAGTTGCTTTGGCAATTGGTACAGGTGTAGCTGAACCGTTTGGTCTGCTTGTGCTGAACTAGTAAGTCTCTTGGCTGAAAGTAGCTGTCTACATGCAGATAAGGGTATACTTTATTAACTATATTAAGGCAAAATTCCACAGCAATGCAATTGTCTTGTGTACAGACAGCAGTGAAAGATTTACTTGCATGTGCTAATCAACATGCAACATGTCACTAGTCTACAGCACGTTGATCAGTAAGTATTACTGCCTTACTTTTATCTTCCTTTCCCTGAAACTTTTGATATAATATTGATGTACAATGTATTTATATACTTACCATAACTTACCTGACTGCTGTCATCACCCTACGTTATTCTTTTGTCTTTTCCACTGACCTGATTGTTTTATGAGGATATGAAACACATTCGCATTTCCACTCATGTTAAATGTGATTGCCAAACTTAAATGTAGTCTGTGTGATTCATCACCATTGTGTTTGTTACTGTGGTTAAGTGACATCTGATTGTGAGGCACACTAGTGGAAGTCTGCTTTGCTTTAACTATAGTACTAGGGTATTGTACCGTGTTAGCCATTATGAATATAGTGAGAAGTGAGTTGCCTCGAAAGCTTGCATATTGTAATCTTTTTAGTTAGCCAATAAAAGGTGTCATTTTGCTTGACTTCTCACTACATTTGCTTTAACTACAAATTCTCGCCTCTAACCAGACTGACTCTTTCACTCGACTGATCAGTGCACCTACGAGTCCTTTGCAGGTGGTCTTCCAAATTATAGGATGATGTTCTTGGCTTCACAATCAGCTTGTTATGCCGATTGTCCTCTTTTTCTTCAGGCTCAAGTTCATAATTTTATTTTTGTTTCTGTTCTGTTTCCCTTTAATCGAGTTTGCTCTTTACCCTACAACAGCAACAACAATTTATTCCTTGTATAGCCCAAAATAACACATGGAACGCCTTTAACAAGCCCTGTTTTTTGACAACACCCCAAACTTGACTCTCTAAGAAGACAAGAAAAATTGTATTTTACATCTCAGTTTCCACATTTATGCAGATATTGTATAAATAAAGTTCTTTCTTTATTTTGCAAGAACAGGGCATTGCCATTCTGAACAGTTTTTAAAGGCATTATTTATGTTCCTGTTATGAATCCTCTCAAAATTTAACTATGCCAGGTAAGAAACAAAACTACTCAGGGGTTGAATTTTTGCCTAGTGGCTGAACTGCACATATTAATTAACACTGGCATTTCTTGAGATGCATGCTTAGTAGTATGTTCTGTATATTGGGCCTGTTTACATAGTATTAACAAGAATAACTTGTGACATTTGTAAAAATGATTGAAAAAACCCGATCATACAATGTAGCACTCATATGTGTCCTTTACAATTTGTATGTAATAAATCACTGTGTTTCATACAACTCCCAGCAACCTTATCAGTGGAGAGTGAACCGGTGCAAAAAACAGATTTAGAAGATATTATTTTTAAATTCACAAATAAATTTCAATGATTTGTATTTTTGTAATTGTAACGGACTTCAATTAAAACACATTATTATTATTATTTACTTTTTAAAACTAGCATTCTATTAGGAACATGGAACTACCATTATGCAATTAACCTATTGTGTTAAGAATGACATAGATACATCAAAAAGGTTTGGGGCAGCCACCCATTTATTATGCCCTGGCTGCAAAAGGTTCATTTTTATGAATTGTGTTCAGGTTGAAGTCCAAAACAGAACTAGCTCAGGTTGGATAAAATGGCCGCTTCAAAGGCCATGAGAATCGGAAGTGATGTCGCTGGGACCAGGAGTGACGTCACCTGGAGCACTGGAACCGGAAGAGACATCATCAATGGCACCGGTACAGGAAGTGACATCATCAATGGTGCCGGTACAGGAAATGACATCATCAACAGCGCCGGTACAGGAAGTGACATCATCAACAGCGCCTGTACCGGAAGTGATGTCATCAAAAGCCCCAGCATCTAGTGGGATTTCCCGAGGATAGTCTGGAGAGGCTGGAGAGTTAGTGCAGCTCGCCACCTCCTGGTCTGGCGTGGTATTTCTATTATTTAAGCCCTCTAGCTGCCTCCCATGCGCATGTGTGTGACACTATGTACTGTATTAATATGTTACTACAGTTATATATTTGATTTTATAAAATATACTCAGTTCTAAAATGTCAAAATTACATTTATTAATGTAATATTTCTATTAAACTGCTATTTTTTGCGATCATTTACAAAAGATTGTTAAATTCATTAAAACAAATACATAGCTATAGTTCATATTAAAATGCAGTTATTGAATATAAATATACAACATAAATCAAGCAAAATGTTATATTGAAGGTTAAAACAGCAATAATCCTACACTGCATAGCATAATGGGGGCACCATCTACTGTTTCACCTAAGGCTGAAGCCATTTTTTTACAGTCAATGCTGCTTTGTGTCCCATTGTGGCTGGTAGTTTTCTTAACCTACTACCTAATACAGTGTCCAAATAAAGTAAAGCCTATAAAAAGAGAAGACGGTTACAACTGGGACATCAGGCAGAACATACAACTGTGATGAGCAGAGAGGTTTCAGAGTGTATTGTGTGTAAAGTAACAGTGACAGCATTTGTTTTTTGACATATTCCAGCCTGTGCTAGGTATATGACGCGTATGGCTGCCATTCCACCTGCACTTCAGATTAAGTAATCCACTTGAAGCTAAGTCTGACCAGTACTTGAATGGACTGGAACAGGCATGGGTGAGGCCAGCATGGGGTACTTAACCTGTGGTCTGAATGGGGATCCCAATGCTCCAGTGCAGTGACTGAGACACTGTGCTGTAAAAATGGTGCCGTCCTTCTGATGAGACGTAAAACCGAGGTCTTAACTCTCTGTAGTCATAAAAGATCCCTGGGCTTCCTTCGTAAAGAGCAAGATATATCCCGATGTCCAGGCTAAATTGTCCACCACAGTCTAGTCATTCTGGCACCTTAATCATGCCCTGTCTCCAACTGACTACATCTCTTACCTGTTCACAACCTAACAGCTAAGTTGTGATGAGCATACTGGTGCAAAAACGGCTGCCGTCACTTCATCCAGGTGGATGCTGCACATTAGTGGTGGTTGAAGTGGCCCCCCGGTCACTATACAATACAATACAATATAATTTTTATTTTTGTACAGCCCAAAATCACACAAGAAGGGCCGCAACGGGCTTTAACAGGCCCTGCCTTTGACAGCCCCCCAGCCTTGACTTCCTAAGAAGACAAGGAAAAACACCCAAAAAAACCCTTGTAGGGAAAAATGGAAGAAACCTTGGGAAAGGCAGCTCAAAGAGCAACCCCTTTGCAGGTATGTTGGACTTGCAGTGGGTGTCAAAAAGAAAGAAGTCAATACAATCCAATACACTTAACAGAACACAAGTAATCCTCAATACAATACAACAGTGCAATAAAAATATTACAAGTACAGAGCAGAATTCAACAGTAGATGATATCACATAATACGATTTGATTATGAAATGTGACTATGAAAATTGCTTTTGACCCGCCTTGGGCTAAAGTGTTGTGATCTGGGGAGTCTCAAAAGCACAAACACCAAAAACACTTTCCAAAGTTGCCCACTAGATGGGAAAAACACTGTCAAAACCCCGACTAGAAACCCAAATGGCCAAGAGAAATCTATATAAAATAAAAGGTTTATTTTAACAAAGGCTGTGCATCACAAAGCTCCAAAGAGCACAAAGAATTGACAGAAAGGCAAGGAAAAACACAGTAAACAAAGTCCCAAAACAGAATCCAAAATTGTAGTCGACAACAGAGCAGAAGTCCAAAAATATCAATAAATACAGGATCAATATGAAATCCAGAGGTGAGGTCAAAAACAGAGCAAGGTTTCAAAATCCAGAAAATCATAAAGCAATAGCCAAAGCACAGAAACACAAGAAAACACACCACTGCCAAGCACGTTCAATGAACTTCAAGGAACTATGGGAAGCCCTCCCTTAAATAGGGTGGAGGGATGTTCTTGATGGTGATTGGCACCCAAAAAACCACCCAAAAAACACAAGGGACATTATGTAGGCCACACTTCTTTTTCAACACACACACACACACACACACAGAAAAAGGTACAGTATAAACAAAAGAAACATTAATACAAATAAATAATACTAAATTAAACAATACAGACATGAAACACAACTGTGAACACCAGCCAGGTGGAAAAACAAGGCTGGCAGGGGGTTTCCCTTATTCTCTTGATCTGGGAATGGCAGGGATACTCAGGTGGGCTTCAACTGTCCTGTGTTGAAGAAGAAAGAAGGTGGTACACTGAAGTCTTTAATACCTGAACACTTTAAACAGTTCATGTCAGGAAGGTGAAGTGATAAGAGGTGCCACTTGGGAACAGCATGTAGCAGCAGCATTTACAAAATACCTGAAAGAAGTAGGCATTTTAAGAGAACTGCAAACACTCACATAGAATCACCAGTGGCACAACGGCATTTGTGGCTGCCTCACCGCTCCTGAATCCTGGCTTGGTGAGTGTCTCCGTGGAGTCTGCACATTGTCTTTGTGACTTTGTCAGCTTTTTGCAGGAACTCCTGCCTCTATACCACAAAGATGTGACTACCTAATATGAGTGAGTATGCACTGTGAGAGACTGGCATCCGATCCGGCATCGATTTCTTACTTGTGCCCAGTGCTACTCACTGCAGCCCTGGAATAAGCAGATTTTGAAAATAAATGAATATCAATGAAACATGAGATGGAAGGTCAGTAGGAGTAAAAAGCTAAGGAGGAAGTGCTCAGGATATGAAGGACAAAAGAGGGAGAAAGGAGGTGAGAGACTTATGTGGGTTTCAAAATGGGCAAGTACATGTATATGAGCCAGCAAATCCATTAGAGAGGACATAAGCAGAATTTTAGGGCCACTTAATACGGGATTTTCTTGTTTTGATTTTTTATGGCTGGCTTCCTGACTTTGTGTTACTCATCCTGTTTATGTCTGTGGTAAGTCGGACACTGCATTCTGGGAAGGCTAGTTGGAAAATAAATCCCCCCCCACCATACACACACAGACACACACACACACACGCAAATGCAAACAAATCCTTGCATTTACAGGCCTGTTAACTTCTTAAGGGTTATGAGGGAGGCCAGAGGGCACAAGGCAGGAAGCAGCCCTGGACCAATACAGTATAAAGATCTGCTGAGATGCTAGAGTAGATTCTGGCATTTTTAGCTATTGAATAATTCATCTTTATTTTCTATTGCACAGCATACATTATCAGAAGGCATGTCAAAAGAATGCAATAAAGTATCAGATTTAACAGTGGAACAGGGAAAAGTAGAAAAAAATACTATACTAAAATATATAAAACAAAGATTGATTAACTCATGACTTATTTCTAGAACACTTTTCTTTCCACATGTAGAACATTCTTGCTGGTTTGTAAAGAATCTAATCATGGGGCTTGCAGTGAAGGTTCCATCCATTCATCTATCTATCCATTTTTTTAACTACTTTGAAATATATTAAATAAAATAAATACAATACAACCTAACATTCTGAAACCTACTTAATCCAGTTTATAATCACGGGGGACCAGAGCTTATCCTGGCTGCACCGGACACAAGGTAGGAAACAGTCCTGGAAAGGGCACCAGTCCGTTGCAGGGTCCATTCTCACACATCCTCACTCACACACACAGTGGGGTCCAATTTGGGTTTGTAAATCCACCTTATCTATATGTGGCAGGTAAGCGGGAGTACCCAGAGGAAACGTTACGCAGACACAGGGGAGCATGCAGTTCTAACCAATGTGCTATCACAGCACTCAATAAAAAATGAAGACTGATTTTAAAAACAGTTCCGCTTATCTGCACATATTGTTCCTCTCTTTCCCAAGGATGCATAACTGTCGAAATGTCTCACTCATCAAACTCTCTGCTGTACTTGCTTTTTCACCTTGTGATGCCATGTCATGGTTCAAGTCAGTTGTTACCTGAAAAGTCCCTAAGTTGCTATAATGTGCTGCTACTTGGCGATTCTCATTTTTATTGTGTCCTAGAAAACAGGTCAATATACCTAGAGAGACAGGTACCAAGGTAGGACCTCACTCTACCTATCCTGCTATATGCCTGTAGGACCCACGGGCTTTCAATCAGGATCTGCAATGTAGCAGGCCCTTGACTGAACCCATGGACTGAACAGGCCTCAAATATGCCAACACCTGTAAAGTCAACCCAACCCAACCCAACACCTACATATAAGAAAATGCCACCCTGATAACACCTTTTATTTTATACTAGCAAAATACCCGCGCTTCACAGCGGAGAAGTAATGTGTTAAAGAAGTTATGAAAAAGAAAAGGAAACATTTTAAAAATAACGTAACATGATTGTCAATGTAATTGTTTTGACACTGTTATGAGTGTTGTTGTGATCAAGGATTTGATTATCATTATTTCTTTCAATCAGGTTCGTATTTGGAGGACGTGTTGTGTTCAAGTTACATTCCGTGTTTGTCAACCGTTGTAAAGATACCAGGTTTTTTTTCATCGAAGTGTTCACTACCCAAATCGTAATGCGAGTATTTATCGGCAGCGTCTCTATTAAGTTGTAGATTTGCCTGCGAGTATATAGCGACAGTGTGTCTATTAACTTGTGGATTTTTCTGCGAGTATTTGGTGGCAGCGTCACAAAGTTGTTTTCGTCTAGCTGCATCAGAAAATGTACCACGACGTCTGACACGCCTCCTTTTTACTGTTTTCTCACAGCTTGGATTGCTGCTGTCATAATCGGTTTGAGTCTACATATATATATATATATACACTGTGGTCCCCGGCCGGGGTTGGAGCCTGACCGGGACACCCAGGAGGACCGGAGGAGGGCTTGTGCCTCCTCCACACCACGAGGGGGCGTCCGTCCTGGTTATGCTGGTGGCCTCGGGTAGGGAGCATGGAAGCCCAGCCCTGTAGGGGCCCGTGCCACCGCCAGGCGGCGCCCCACTTCCAGACCATCTGCCACATCCGGCCGAGGCAGGAGCCCGGCCGGGACGCCCAGGAGGACCAGAGGAGGGCTTGTGCCTCCTCCAGACCGAGAGGGGGCGTCCGTCCTGGTTATGCTGGGGGCCTCGGGT
>JANRMT010062849.1:8359124-8374991 GCA_026402145.1 Polypterus bichir lapradei
ATAGATAGATAGATAGATAGATAGATAGATAGATAGATAGATAGATACTTTATTAATCCCAAGGGGAAATTCACATACTCCAGCAGCAGCATATGAGCTTATTCACTTAAAACCTGTATCTTATCTAAATATATCACATAACACATCATGCAAATTAAACATTACGGTTATGAGTGCTCAGAGTCCTAAAGCACATAAGTTCTGACATTTCGAAAAGTGCCCACTTGGGAGGAAACACCATCAAAAATCTGGGCTAGACACAAAAATTTTCTGAAATAGAAGCAAACTTGAATTGCCTGAAGCAATAAGGCAATTCAAACAAAGCAAACAAGGTCCCAAACCAGTATATCCAAACAGAAGTCAGAAAATAGAACACATTGTCAAAAATCCACAAATTACAATAAGCACGAAGAATCACAGGACTTAACAAACACTCCCAAGAGCATTTGAACTAAATCTTTAAGAGCTGTGAGCGAGCCTTTGGATTTGTACAGTGGAGGGCAATTCCTGCTGGTGATTGGCAGGTGGCCCATGCACAAAACACAAGGAACATAACACAGGTGCAGAGAACAAAACACATAATATCCAAATAACATTAACATAAAATAATGACTGAAAAAAAAAATACATAAAACAACTATGTGAACCCCAACCAGGGGTGGAACCCGGACTTAAATATAATGTTTGGACTCGGGAGTCCCAAAACCCCAAGTTCAAAAACACTTTCAGTAATTGTCCACTAGAGGGGGATAACACTGTTAAAACTCCAACTAGAAACCCAAATGGCCAAGTAAAATCTTTACAAAAATAAAAGGTTAATTTATCAAGGGCTATTCAACAAATGAAGCTCTGAAGAGCTTACAGGGATTGCCTGAAAAGGTCAGTCAGTCAGTCAGTCATTTTCCAACCTGCTATATCCTAACACAGGGCCATGGGAGTCTGCTGGAACCGATCCCAGCCAGCACAGGTCACAAGGCAGGAACAAATCCTGGGCAGGGCGCCAGCCCACTACAGGACACACGCACCAAGGACAATTTAGGATTGCCAGTGCACCTAACCTGAATGTCTTTGGACTGTGGGAGGAAACCCACGGCAGACACAGGGAGAACATGCAAACTCCACGCCGGGAGAACCTGGGAAGCGAACCCAGGTCTCCTTACTGCGAGGCAGCAGAGCTACCACTGCGCCACCATGCCACCTACCTGAAAAGGTAAGGCAATCAAAACAAACAAAATTCCAATACAGAATCCAGAGGTTGTAGTCAAAAAAACAGAGCAGAGGTTCAAAAATCGTAAAACGGAGTCCCAAAACAGAATCTGAAGACATAGTTGAAAAACAGAGCACAAAGTTGAAATAACAGAGAAACAAGAAGCAACACCACAAAGTACTGTAATCACAAGAACTCTCAACTCCCAAGCAAATTTGAAATGAACAACCAGTAACTATGGAAGTGGTAGTGATTGGCAGGTGACCCCTCCCCCCGGGGAACCACCCACATAACGCAAGGGACATTACCTAGGCCTAATCCACTCTCACATAAACACATGGAAAAATGTATGTAATAAATAAAAGAAACATCAATACAAATAAATGATGTAAAATTAGACACAATACACCAGAAACATGACTTTGAACCCAGCTAGGGGGAAAATGCTGGATGAAACATAGCACATAACAATTAATAATGGTAATAGTAATAACTTTATTTATATAACATCTTATGATACATTTACATGCAACTCAATGCACTTTCCACAGATTAATCAACAAAAGTAAAGATATACCACATGTACTTGGATTACTATCATTAATTAATACTATGATAATTTCTAATAAATGAAAGTATACAAACTACAAAATCAACCAGGCATTGTTAAGCAAAATTTAACCATAAAGTGCAGAACAAACCTTCACTCTTATCAGAAAAAGATTTTCTGATTAAAATATTTATTAAGGTTGACAATAAAACAACAAGAAATAACTAATACAGTATATATAAAAATAAATACATACAGTATACATGGTATATATTAACATTTTACCTAGGAATATGTGCATGGCAACCATTGAGTAGAAACAGTCTGATGTTATTAAAATTAATAAAAAGATACAAATGCAAGTGAAACAGTCCATAGCGGTTTCCATTGATTTAACATATAGATGAAGTTCTTGATTCCTGAATGTGATTGTCTGACTAGTTGACATGAAGGAGAGGAAAAGAAAATACTCCTACAATGGGCAATAACAGAAAAATAAACCTCTGGAGAGCCAATGTCGGAAGACAGAAACAAGCAAATAGTTAAGTCTGATGGTAATTCGTGTCTGCATCATGAATGTCAGAATGACCTCGGCCAGCCGGTCACCCAGCCTCCACTGGGCACAACTGATACAGTTAGCACAATCAATAATAAGGTTTCCAAGTCCTCCTTGTTTCCTCCAGCACCCCAGGTGACTGCAGAATACAGCACTCTGAGCTGGGGTGGGTGGCACATAGCACCACCACACGGGATGGGAGACAGAAAACATAAAAATCTCATCAAAGAGCTACACTTATATAATTAGCTCACTGTATTTAACTGGCTATAGCTTCATCATCCTTCAGTCAATATTCATCTGCTACCCTTCAAAGTAAAGGTCAGACATTTCTCTTTCATAATTATGACAGCTGGATTAAATGTGTTAGATATCTATGTTACAGCAGAGTAAGTTTTAAAATGTATTAATTAAATTAATTAATTAATTTAACAATTTATTAATGTTTTAACCATAAAATGCACTTTGAATATTATGCTTATTTTCACAGATGTTGGAATAAGCGTCAGTGAATGTGTCAGGAACATCCAGAAAGTAATATGTCTAGTAATATGTCAAGTTATTTGTCTAGCTTTGCTCTTTTGAAGTAGTACCACAAGCAGGACTCTTGTACTGTTTTAAATAAGTATCCATTGCATACATATCCATTATTAAAGACCCATGGCCTATGTTTCATGTAGAAATTCAAATATTACTCTTTTTGATATATATATATATATATATTCAGTCACAAAAACCAGAGACTGCAGTCGTAAAAAGTTTGGCGCAGCCAAATGTATAATGTTCCCTGACTACAAAAAGGGTCAATTAATAGCACTGATATGCACAGATGGGAGTCCAAAACATAACTGATGAGGTTAGTTGAATATGGCAGCTTTAAAGGCCCGAAAAGGAAGTGAAGTCATCAAGGGAAGAAATCTCTTAGTCCATGGGTTCTCCACTGGAAGAGACGTCATCCGAGGGTCTGGAACTGGAAGTGACATCATCGATATCAGAACCGGAAGTGATGTCATCAGGGCCAGGCAGAATTTCCCTTTGACAGTCTGCAGGAAAGTGAGAAAAAAAGTGAGCGCACTCCGCCACCCCCTGGTCTGGCGTGGAATTGCGCTCATTTAGACCATATAACTGCCTCCCTATATATATTGTGGCAGGTGGCTGGGGTCCATGCCCAGCCGGGACGCCCCTGCACGCTTTATTGAGGGGGGAGCAGCCCTGGACTCTGCAATACCTCCCCTGGATGCTAGATGAAAGTGACAACAGGTCCACTGGAAAGGCAACAGCAAGACACCCCCCAAAAAAGGGAATGGTTTGGTAGGTGCTGGTCACAGACAAATGCTCTCTCCTTTTCCTTCCTGACTGATTCTTCTCTAGTTTTGCATTTTGCTAGTGCCCTTGTCATCACTGGTAGCATGAGGTGGTACCTGCAGCAGATTCAGGTTGCACCATTAGTCCAGCTCCTGTAGCATTGCATATCCATACGTGCCATTGCAGGAAGGTTTGCTGTGTCTCCCAGCACAGTCTCCAGAGCATGGAGGAGATAACAGGAGATGGGCTGTTACATGAGGAAAGCTGGCCAGTAGCAGGACTGGTATCTGCTCCTTTGTGTGACGAGAAACAGAAGCGCACTGCCAGAGCCCCACAAAATGATCTCCAGCTGGCTACTGGTGTGCATATATCTGACCAAACTGTCAGAAACCAACTCCATGAGGGCCAGACATCCCGTTGTGGGACCTGTGCTCACAGCCCATCACTGTGCAACTTGATTGGCATTCACCAGAGAATATACAGTTTGCAGCGCTGCCACTTGTGCCTTGCTCTCTTCACAGATGAGAGCAGGTTCACAGTGAGCACATTTGAGAGATGTGAAAGAGTCTGGAGAAGTCATGGTGAATTTTATGCAGCCTGCAACATCATCCAGCATGGCCGGTTTGTCAATGGGTCAATGATTGTCTGTGTGGGGGGGTGGGCATACCTTGGAGAATCGCACAGACCTTCATATGCTAAATTTAAAGGGTTAATGTATTGTTGTGTTGTGAAACATGGAGTATGAGCTAAACAATTGAAGGCAGACTAGAGAGCTGTGTTTTTTAGAAGAATGCTAAAAATTTTGTGGACAGTAAAGTAACGAAAGGAGGAGTAGAAATGAGACCACAGGTGAAAAGATTTCTACTAAGTGAGGTAAGAAGAGATAATTCAAATATTTGGTATACATCATCAGAGCTGAAGTCACTGAAAGTGTTGCATTGCTAAAGGGGAAGGCAGAGAAACAGCATTAGTGGAAATGCTGTGAGATGGTTACGGAACAACATGAATTGTTTTGTATGACAAGGGAAAGAGAAAAGTGGAAGATCATAATCGCCAATGTCTGGTTCAGATGTGGCACTTAGAGCAAGAGAGAAAGAGCTTTCTGCCCTCATTCTGCCCCACCTGAAATTCACTTCTTTTAATTCTTCCATTTGCCAGAGTCACTTTTTAATTGAATGGGGAGCAAAAGATCAGCTATTGTATGAGCTGACACTCCATTATGTAAATGTGCAGTTTTAGAGCCAGCTGCACCGGAACCTATAAAATGGCAAGGCTACAAAACTGCAAGTAGAATTCTAACTAGTGTGGTCCTTTTAAGGACAGTAGGCTACCTATGAGAGCCATACAAAAAGTCACGAATCCAGTGCCAACACTACCATAAATTACAATCCTCTTTTCTATATATTTAGCATATTTAATAATTAGGAATGTTCTAATGACATTAGAACATACTAGATGAGAACAAGCTATTCATCCCAACAAAGTTTGACAATGGTGTTTGCCGAATTTCTTTATACTGCTTGTGTGAAATTTACCCTGTAAATATTTCCATCTGTGTGTACATGTTCAAAATTTAAATTTAGAGCTGGGACCTATCATGCCATTTCCCTTCATAATTTAAAAAAAAATCATGTCACCTCTTAATCTCACTTGATTTAAGACGAAAAGGTTCAGTTTCTTTAATCATTTCTTACTGCTAATCTCTTACAGTCCTGGAATCAGCCAATAACTGTGCATTCAGCAGTTACACTTTATTGGCCATACAGTATTCGGTGTTAATGTCACCTACTGGGAATGTACAGTATTTTGTAATGCATGTAGTAATAATTTCATTCCAGAAGATGGCGCATCACAAACATTAGCCCTGTAGCAAATGCCATGTATCTGTATTTGAGACAACTGGCAAACTAACACAATATCCTAAGACTGAAAAATGAGCAGAAAGAAAAACCTCTGTCTACACAACTATTTATAACGCGATTGTCTTTCGTCCGTCAGTTACAACTTAAGAAGGCTTGCTTGTTTGCTACAATTAATGGAAGCTGGCATCCAGGTAAAACCAGTTTTACTGAAATTCAGGGAAAAGCACTTTCAAAATTGTTAAGCATGCTTAAGTGATGTCATATATGAATAAAGACGCAAAAAAAAAAAAAAAATGCGGATAGTGTGCGTCAAAATCAGGAACATGAAAGGCGAGATTTGATGGAGAAGGATTGGCAAAGCGCACAAGGAGAACAAACGCAACCGATAAAGAAGTGCCGTAGTAGACATAAAAATGAAGCGTGACTACGACGTGCAAATAAATCTGAAAAAAGCGAAAATCATCAGCACTGGATTATTTTTGTGAATAATCAATGTCCTTTGTCCGGACCTTACAAGGACGCGCCTTTCGGTTGGCCGTGGCTTGCCAGAAGGAACACTTGCCATAAAAGCAGCTCCTGGGACTGTGGACGGAGTGTGAGCCTCGTGTAGGATCCAGGCTTTGTAACAGAGGGATGTGTCGCAGATGGTCTCGCCACTGACCCCCAGGTGTGCGATATGAGGCAGAGTTGGTGTTGTGTTTGCGCAGACTCGGGAAGAGGCATCCGGGAACTCAGAGCGGCCAAAGAAGGCGGTAGCGGATTCGGTCGCGAAGGCACCAAGAGTCATTTTTAGTGTCAGCTGCCGAGATCCTAACTAAACCCGGTGCCATTCTACAGTATAATACCTGGCGTCCTGGGTTCAAAGCCCACCCCATTCGTTCTCTTGATCTCTGCATAGTTTTCCGCTGTGTTTTCACCTTTTCTTCCCACATCCCCAAAATATTCGGATTGTGTCTATTGGTATTTCCAAATTCTGAGCCTGTGAGTGTGGGTGTCTGCATTAGTGGGCATTACAATTGACTGGCACCATAACCAAGGCCGTTTCCTATTGTATCAAAGGCTGTCAATGTTAGGATCCCGCAAGCAATCCAAAACTGGATGGTGTATGCAGGCCTACGCCTGTTATATTAATATAGTGTACATTAGGCGGACCTTGCAGTGCAATAGTAGCCCCAACCGAATGGCAGCATATTGGCGGTAACAATTGCAGGTGGCGATTAAGTTAAAGACCTATCTCGATGTGGCCACCTTCAGCTCAGGAGGGGGAAATGTCGACAAGGTCTTCATAAGCAGCACGCATGCCATCCCAAGGTACCAAACTTTAAGCTAAACCATCATAACATGCACGTCTTTTTGTCGTTTTTGTCCGTGTCCATCTGTTCATCCATCCTTCCTTTTTTCAAAAGAGCTTATCCTGAGCAGGCTCAGCGGGGAGCTAGAGCCTAACCCAGCCCTAACTGGGAGCAAGGCAGGAACCATACCTGAACAGTCCACTGCAACTTAATAAAATCCCTGCACATTTCCAAACAGCTACTCTCTGGGATGTCCAAAGCAGCGCCCCTAGGAAGACAGTTTTAAAAACGCACATGTTAAGCCATACAGTATTTTTATTTAGTTAATTTTAATACACATGCGTGTTTGACAACTTCTGTTGGAAAGTAAACCTGTGTAAATCGGGGACTAACACCGCACCCCCGACCCCCATATCTCCTTTACGCGAAAGATAGCCCGATGACCTTTATGCTTTTGAAGGTGTTCAATACAGTTCTGTATTATTAACAGACCGAAGCAGCAGCTTGAACATTTAACTGCTCGTTCATTTTTAATGCTGTGGCAAAGAGCCAAATAGACACCGATGGAAACCTCAGCGGATTCCATTTGCGGTCGCCCAGACTCCATGTATTTAGCGGGGGGCAAGGAATAAAAGGGCAGGAGAGAAATATGAGCTGAATGTGGCGGGTTGTCATTTGCTTTCAACCTACAATCTCTTCACGCACGTATGACTGCTCGAAATCCTAAAACATGGTATAATTAATTAAGCAATATCTGACGTTTTTATATGATCACTTTTTAGAGGAACATCGAGGAGCTGCTTTACAAATTTAAATTACCCGCAGCGAGCTAGAATGATATTTTTCCATCGACCGCAAGATGGCACAGTTAATCCACGCTGCTTGAACCAGCGCTCGGGCGGCGCCTCAGAGTTCTTGACATTTACATTTGCCGCAGTTACTGTGTAAGTGGTTAGCTAGATCTGTTGGTTTATCAAATGCATACGAATTTTTTAGTATAAATCTCTATTAATAGCGAGCGTGATCTATCTCTACATATAAATAAAATCGTAGTGCCCTTTGTCTATCTTGAACTTTTCCGTTTCTTTTGATGTACTGGACCGTTTTGCACACCTCAATCCTCTTATCACGTCCTGTCAATTTTGTGTTTGTTTGCCAGTCATGTAAGAAACAGCCTCACCGAATTTTACGAAATTTTGTATTTAGGTTACAGTTGGCCTAACTTAAAATAGCCTTCATGGCTATACGGCGTTTCAAAAACGTAATCGGGGACGGGGATTGTAATGGACGGCAAACACATACTGCGCATTAGTCCAAAACTATCTTAATGAAATGTTGCAAATATAATAAAGCCGGATAAACTTTGTATTCAAATTACATGGCGTTTCGAATATTTCATCGTGTCAGAGCGATTATATTTGTAGCGATTGGTTGTAATCGGGTTTATCAAGGTAAATAATGCATCGTTTCAAAACGGGGTCGAAGTTCATGCCATTGTGTACGCGTCTTACTGTTGATTGGATCGAGACGGCGTTATCACGCCAGCGCCTCAGCCGCTTGTAGGGAGTGACTTGACATCCAGCTGTTTCTCCCATGGGCGACTGTAACCGGCGTCTTCACGGGTCAGCAGTGGCAAGATTCGATTTAAATGTTACAAAAAAAGGAAAGAAAAGAAGAAATATTCTCCTTAAGGAAGCCTTAATATGTTTCCATATACGCTGACATCAAGAGGAAAGCAGTGTCCATTATAACTCTATATTTAAAGAGCCTTCTGAAGAAGTAAGATACAAGGGTATAAGCATAGGAGGAAAAGTTGTTATACCAGAACAAAATCATTCATCTTGAAGAAAGTGAAGAAGAAACATCCTAAGATGAAAATATGATGATCAGTTTGTTAGTAATTCCAAGAATGGTTTAATGAGAGTGAATAAATTGATAATCATCAGAGAGGCTGCAAAAGTGATGGGTGGGGCATTGGCATTTTAGCCTGCAATGACAAAAGGCTCAACATTTAAACATTTAAGAACACATTAATATTTATATTATTACCTTAATTCATTTTACAAACTAGGGGGCTTCGCCTCCTGCTCGCTTAGCTCGCCAAACCCAACCCCCGTCTGTGCTATGTGCCAGCAACTTCACATCTTTGCCACTCGCGTATATTTCATATTCATATTTCACTTTTACCAAACAACAAATCTTTTAATTCTTTCGGATACGCCTCTTCATTTGGAAGAAACACTACTTTTTTCCGTGATGTCACCACGAATTAGACGATCTACAAGTCTCCAACTTAAAGTTGAAATCTGAACAATATATTTGATCTCTTTTCGCTGTTTCCTTATTTCACTGTGTAATAATTTCTGCTTGTTTGCGCTAATGCGATTTTTACTATCATTTTTTTGAGACTTTTGAATTTTCGTACTTCCATTATCTCAAACCTACTTTGCATGTGTACCGCGCCAACGTTTTTGAATTCTTTATGATGTTCTACTTTGTCCTCTACTCTGTGTCTTCTATTTTTGGCCCCGTGTGTGGTTAAATCTCTTGGCATAAAGTCTCGTCTCGCGGGATGTGAAAGTGTCTCTTTGAGAAAACCACATCTTGTCTTCTTCCAAGATTTTTTTTTATAATAGAGAGATATACTCAGGCGACACTTTGTGCTTCAACTAATTATATCTACTGTATATTGTGACCGGGGACAGACTTCCACAAGTTGCTTCAAAATGCTGGTGCCCCCATTTAATAAAGTAAGGCAAAACACAATTGAGCTCAAAGGATGTTTGCTGACTGACTGACCAACCACAAGTTTTACTTAGTAGGTAACCATCCAATTAATCAGATTGCATTTCAGACCTAAGAATGTAATACTCCGATCTTCACCCTGTCAAATAAGCGAACCAGCTGGTGAAACATCAGAGGTTTCACCTCAGGCACTGACATATGAGTTTCGATCCACGTAATGGGATGAAAAAGTACATATACCTGATAAGCCCCAGTAAGGGTGAAACACGTGTTGTTCACTCTTTGTATTATTTTGCAGATACTGTAAAACACACAAACACACACACACACACACACACACATATATATGTATATACAGTATAATGGACGGGTGCAGGAATGACAGGTCTTGAAAATAAAAGTTGACATACACACACACACACACATATATATATATGTATATATAATGGACGGGTGCAGATTTGACAGGTCTTAAAAATAAAAGCTGGGGCATTGACTGGGTTGTCCTGTTTAATTTAATAAAAAATATGAATATAAATTTAAACAAAAATAAATGCCTTCTGACATTCAGGCATCTTGCTCTCTGCCTTTTAAAAATGAAAAAGTCTAGACTTTAGCTGCAGTTTTAGCTCTGTTTGCCTGGGAGCGCTGTCTAGTGGGTCACTCTTGCCAAAAAGATGCCTCCTTCCAAACAGCTGACGTTCTTATAGCTGGGGAACTGGATAGGGCGGGGCTAAGTGCCCTCAGTGGGCAGTTTCTTAGTGCTGCCGGTAGAGAAGGTGAAGGCAATATTAGCGACAGTGCCCCCTTTCATTCCAGTCGGGTTATTACATACCTCGATCGAACTTGTGAGGAGATCCTCCGACATGCATGCATGAGAATATTTATATCTATACATGCACATACAGTATATATATATATTGTGAGATATGGCCAGCCAGTCATCCCGGCCAATACCCCCAGGCCGCCAGATGGAGCCCTCCTTGCAGCATAGAGGTTCCCTGAATGCCAGCAGGGAATTATGAACCGTGGAATTATAATGTACAGCCCTGCTGGATACCAAGGGGGCTGCCAGGAGTCGCTGCAGGGAGGCCCAGGGATTTATATTTCCCATATAGCCCGGAAGTATTTCCAAGTCACAGGAATGGAAGAAATGATATACTTCCGGGCTGAAGAAAAAGAGAAGTTTTTACCTGACCCGGAAGTGCTGGATAATCACATGGACTGAGGGCTCAAGGGAGCGAGAGAGCCCTTAATCTGTCACAATATACATATATATAGCAAGCGGCAAGATTTTTAGCCATGTTTCTTTCTTTACTTTTGCTTCATTCATCTATAGTACCCTTAATACAATCCTACAACATGTGCTTTTCTTTTCTATTATTTGAGGTAACCATAATTTTAATTTTAAAATTTATTTCCTTGTCTCAGAGGTGCTTATTGGTTAATCTGTAATGGCAGACAGAAATGTAAGTTTCAGAGAAGCTCCACTTTCATCCACCCCTGTGCCTGTTTTGGTGTAAATTATTTGCTTTGTTAAGAGTTTAACATAGCATTCTCAAACACACTTAATGAAGTTTATGGTTGTGGTGGACTTAGATCGTATCCCAGAAGCATCCTGCGCAAGGCAGGGACCAAGACCTTCTTACACACACAGTGCACTTTCAAAAGAGTCTGTTAACCCTTTGAGGATGTGGGAGAAAAGCCCAAATATGAGGAGATAAACCCCACAGACCCAGACAGAATGTGTCAGTTCAATGTAGGTGGTAACCTGGCATGAGATTCAAACCCCCGCTCAAAGCACAGTGCCACCTAATTTAAGAACAGAAAAATTTTAATTCAAATTAAATCAAAACCAAATAAACTCTTGTAGAGTAGTGAAATATTCATATAAATATCACCCTTTGCTTCTGTTTTTCACTTTGTAGTAATTCTGAATGGACAGGTGAATGCAAAGGAGGAATTTTGTTTAAGCGTGGAGTTGAATGATGGGAGTCGCCTGCCGATAAGAGGCTGGCTGTAATATAAACCTGCCAAGACACACTGGTGTAGACAAAGGAGTAAACTGGTGCTTTAAGTATGAACAAAGTGAGAAATGCGGTCTTTTCTTTTCTTTTGTTATTGACCATTGTAATGATATTGCCTCTTCTGTACAGAATTTACTTTATTACCGACTGTATTTTTTGTCATTTTGTAATTTCCTATACTCACTTAGGTTGCGTTATTTTTTCTTTTTTTCATGATTCCTTTGTAAATCTTCTTGTGCTGTTGCTTACTCCATAAGGGACTGTATGAAATGCATATTTATTGACAAAGTTGAAGTGGATGGCCTCTCCCTGTTAAGGCGGTTTTCTGCCTTACACTCAATGCTCCGGCTGGGATTGACTCTATGCCCTATGACCCTGTGCTAAATGTGTTTAAAAAAATAAGCGATGAATAAATGTTTGACTAATTCAGAATTAGTTAAATCTCATGTAATATTCTGCACATACTAAAAGGATTATTTTCTCGTTATTGACTGGTATTGCCCCCAGACAATCAATTAATGTTTGTTTTTTATTATGTTCTATTATGTTGTATCTGCTGAATAGATTTTATCTTTTAAGGCAACTGTAATATTTTCATTTTCGTCTTCAGTGACCCAGTTACACAGGATATGTTTAAATACAGTTGGCAATCCTTTTTCTATATACACACACTAAGCAAATTATCTGGAACAGCCTACTAGTAATGGGTAGGGCCTCCTTTTGCTCTAACAGCCTCAGTTCTTCATTGCATGGACTACACAAGATGTTCATGCTGCAAATCTCTACTTTCCCACATCCCAAACATGTTTTAATGGATTCAGAACCAATGACCGGGAAGACTGCTGAAGAACACTAAACACGTTATTATGTTCATGAAACTAGTTTGGGATGACTGTTACTTTATGACATGGTGCATTATCATGCTAGAAGTAGCCATTAGAAGATGGGTATTTTGTGTCACTCAAGTGATGCACATGGTCTCCAACGATACCCAGAAAGCCCTTGGCATTCAAGCGATGATTAGTGTTAATAGACTGAAAGTGTGCCAAGAAGACATTACCCACACCTTTACCACACCACCAGAAGCATAGACTGTTGACACTAGGTATATTGACATCAAACTCTGACCCTACCATCTGTATGCCTCAGCAGAAATTGAGATTCACCAGACCAGGCTATGTTTTTACAGTCTTCAGCTGTCCAGTTTTGGTGAACCTGTACCCAAAGTAGCCTTGGCTTTCTGTTCTTGGCTGACAGGAGTGGAACTTGAAGTGGTTGTCAGCTGCTGCAGCCTGTCCATCTTAGGGTTCAACGTGTTGCACATTCTGAGATGATTTTCTGCTCACCACAGTTGTACAGAGTGGTTATCTGAGCTACTGTGGACTTTCTGTCAACTCAAACCAATCTGGCCATTCTCCTCTGATCTGTCCCATCAATAAGGCATTTCCATTTGCAGAACAGCTGCTCACTGAATGTTTTTTTTTGTTTTTTGCATCATTCTTTGTAAAACACGAGAGATTGTTGTGCATGAAAATCACTGGAGATCACCAGTTATAGAAATAATTAAACCAGACTGTCTGGCACCAACAATCATGCCACAGTCAAAATTACTGAGGGCTCATTTTGTCCCCATTCTAGTGTTTAATGCAAACATTAACTGAAGCTCCTGACTTGTATCATAGTTATTTTTTGCATTGCACTGCTGTCACTTGATTGGCTGATTAGATAACTGTATGGGTAAGCATTTAAAGGGTCGTGGGAGAAACTAAGATTTATACCATCCAAAGACTTTGATTTGCCTGTTTTATTGCCAGGACACCAGGAACACACCCTGCCTTGACCCAGCACACACACTCACTCACAGAGACACTGATTAACGGATCAATGGTAGTGCTGCTGCCTCACAGTAAGGAGACCTGGGTTCGCCTCCCGGGTCCTCCCTGCATGGAGTTTGCATGTTCTCCCCATGTCTGTGTGGGTTTCCTCCGGTTTCCTCCCACGGTCCAAAGACATGCAGGTTAGGTGCATTGGTGGTTCTAAATTGTGGTGTGTGTTTGTGTTTGTGTGTGCCCTGCAGTGGGCTGATGCCCTGCCCGGGGATTTGTTCTTGCCTTACACCCTTTGTTGGCTGGGATTGGCTCCAGCATTCTCCCGTGCCCCTGTGTTAGGATATAGCGGGTTGGGAAATGACTGACTGACTGAATAGAGAAATCAATATTAAACCAAACCAAAATGCATACGCAAAAGCTCTTCCTGATTTCTGCTGTTGATAATTATTTACATATACTAACCAAATGAAACTACAGACACTAATTAGTAAACAATTAACACTCACAATAAAGTCCAGCGTAGTCCAGTACAGCAGCAGCAGATGACGACGGTGTGTGGCATGAAAAACCCTGTAAGCAGTCCTCCAAATAAAATGTAAAGTTTTGTCCTACCAGGTTCCAGTTGTAGCATGATTGGGAGAGCTCCCCACATTAAGTTGTATCCAATAAAAATGGAATTACACGGATGATCAAGCATAGGACAGCACATACATTCAGATGAAACTGTAATCCAAGGTAGTTGTAGCTGTGGTTGAGATCCAATGGCGTGTGTGATGATTAGAAACAAAAAACATACAAATGATTGTGATTCCCATTGCGTCTTTTTGGCCCCAGCAGCCCCTGCGCTCTACAAATCTGCCCAGTAGCATTATACTTCTGAGGCTGCTGGGAGAAGTAGGCAGTTTTATGTAGCGCTGATAAAAGCAGGTGTACAAGTGTTCCTAATAATTTGTTCAGTGAGTATATATAGTAAAAGTGGGGTTTTCCAGGCCACTTGAGGACATTAGGTGGTACTCACAAGAATACTGGGGAGAACAGACAGTTTGACACTTCCTAATCAATATTGGTATCGTGAGTGTGCAGAGAAACCTATGGAGGGTTCCTCAGGGGCACCAACAAATCTTCTGATGGTGGTTAGGCAACCTGGGAAGTTACCTGGAACTGTTACTAGTCCTGGTGCTTAAAAGTAATTTTCAGTCAGTCGAGTGCTTGAAGTTTAGATTTACCTAGTGACAAGGGCCCTATTGATGGGGGGGAAGGAAAATAGGCCAGAGGTGTATAGCAGAGGTGGCCAATTTCGATCCTGGAGAGCTGCAGTGGTCGCAAGTTTTTTTTCCAACCCATTTTAATTAATTAGAAGCCAATCCTCATCAATAACAGATCATTTTTAATTTCATGGCTTTTTAGTGTTTTAACTCTACCTTGTGAGTTCATTCTTAAATCACAGATTTTGTTTTTCCTTTCTAATGATACATGTATCGTCTGAGTGATTTGAAGCCTAAAACAGATGAGTAATGTTCAGTTCTTCACTTTCTCTTCACTTTCCTTCTAAGTCCTGTGACAGATAGGGGTCACTGTCGCTCCCTTGAACCCTTGTCCAAGACATCAGACACCAGATAAAAGTCCACAAGTTGGCTTTATTAATTCTGCACAGTGCACAAAGCACCCTCCTCTCCACTATACTCATCAATAAACACAATACTCTACAATAATCAATTCTCCACACTCCCAGACGCGTTGCCACCCTTCCACCCAGCTCAGCTCGCCATCTGGGAGCTGTCACAGTCCTTTTAAAGTCCCTGACCCGGAAGTTTACCAATCCCCAGTTCATGTGATCCTTATCACTTCCGGGTCAGATAAAAAGTCCTTTTCTTCATCCCCGAAGTACGTCACTTCTGCTGTCTCTCTTCTGGGTTATAGGGCACATATGACTCTTTATGCCTCCCAGCAGCGTCCTCTGTTGGCCCCTGGGGTATCCAGCAGGTTTGTAAGGGAAAACTCCATAGTCCATGATTTCCTCTTGGCATCCGGGGCACCTCCATGCTACAGGGGAGCTCCATCTGGTGGCCTGGGGGTATTGGCCGTGATGACAAGCCAGCCATAGACCACAGTCCTTAATGAAACCAAATACCGAATGATGAATACACACGGGTGGAAATGGAGACAAGCTGGATGTAGAACTGCTGGTTCTTTTCTCATTTGCATTTTATTGCTAACTAGCAAAATACCTGCGCTTCACAGCGGAGAAGTAGTGTGTTAAAGAAGTAATGAAAAAGAAAAGGAAACATTTTAAAAATAACGTAACATGATTGTCAATGGAATTTTTTTTGTCACTGTTATGAGTGTTGCTGCCATATATATATATGGCAGCGGAGAAGTAGTGTGTTAAAGAAGTAATGAAAAAGAAAAGGAAACATTTTAAAAATAACGTAACATGATTGTCAATGGAATTTTTTTTGTCACTGTTATGAGTGTTGCTGCCATATATATATAT
>JANRMT010062849.1:8388946-8439831 GCA_026402145.1 Polypterus bichir lapradei
GATAGATAGATAGATAGATAGATAGATAGATAGATAGATAGATAGATAGATACAGTTAGGTCCATAAATATTTGGACAGAGACGTTTTTCTAATTTTGGTTCTGTACATTACCACAATGAATTTTAAATGAAACAACTCAGATGCAGTTGAAGTGCAGACTTTCAGCTTTAATTCAGTGGGGTGAACAAAAAGATTGCATAAAAATTTAAGGCAACTAAAGCATTTTTTAACACAATCCCTTCATTTCAGGGGCTCAAAAGTAATTGGACAATTGACTCAAAGGCTATTTCATGGGCAGGTGTCAGCAAGTCCGTCGTTATGTCAATATCAATTAAGCAGATAAAAGGCCTGGAATTGATTTGAGGTGTGGTGCTTGCATGTGGAAGATGTCAAAGGAGCGCTCCATGCAGGTGAAAGAAGCCATCCTTAAGCTGCGAAAACAGAAAAAACCCATCTGAGAAATTGCTACAATATTACGAGTGGCAAAATCTACAGTTTGGTACATCCTGAGAAAGAAAGCAAGCACTGGTGAACTTAGCAACACAAAAAGACCTGGGGCCTCATGCATAACGCCGTGCGTAGAATTTGCACTATAACATGACATAAGCACAAAAGCCGAAATATGCTTATGCACTGAAAAATCGAGATGTAGGAATCTGTGCGTACTCCAACTTCCACGTTCTTCGGTTACATTAATCCTGGTCAGCGTGAAAAGTAACGCTCGTGCACGCGCCTTCTGTCCCGCCCCAACTCCTCCCACAATTACGCCTCTATGAATATGCAAATCAATATAAATAGCCCTTAAGTTCAGCCTTCTGTGAAAAGACAATGGGAAAAGCACGGGGGAAAATATAAGAATTTCAGTGAATACCAAGTGGAGGCAAGGTTTAAACAGTGGTATAATCAACAAAAGGAAGTTCATCGAGTGACAGAGTGTCGGAGAAATTTGAAAGCTGAAGTCCACCAAGTCGCACAGTGCCTGAAATAAGAAAGAAGTCACATATCCAAGTCGCTGTGAAAAGGCGAGTCATAGCCCAACGTCTGAGTGTCATATGAAAGCTTATTAGGGTACAGAGAAAAAAAATAGGCACACAGTGGGGAAAAAAGCAGGAAATGTCAACTTTATTCTGCGAAATTTCCACTTTAATCACGTAGTTTATTTTGTCATTAAAGTAGAACATCATAAACTTCATCTTAAAATAGATTAATTTACTCGTTTCTCAAATCCCATCTTAACTAAAGTAACACGTTAAATGCTTTATTTTGTATTTGATCTTCTTTGTGCTCTGTGTGTGAATCAGTACGTGCTTCTGGGCTTTCTCTTCCTCCGACAGGACACAGAATCCATTACATTTGTGATATTACAGCTGTCTGAATATTAAATATTAAAATACTGAGATGTATACGTGATATCTTTTTCATGATGATAGGAATGAAAGCATGTTATTAAACATGTGAACACAGTGGTGGTACTGTCTCTTTCAAACGTACTAACACCCAATTCCTGTCCTTACTTTTCTTTCTCCAAATACCCAATCGCCACACAATCAGCTCTGTAATAGACGTTAAGCCATCTGTAAGCTTACAACGACGATTCTTCAAAACTTTTAAGGAACAATGAAATATCTTCATAGTACTTGTTTAATTATTCTATCCATCTATCCTTCCAGCATACAGCAATCAATCAGGATGTATCTGTGAACTAGCTAGTGCTGTGGCACTGTGTCCTCACATGTTTAATTATTAACAATACAGATTATTTAAATGAAGTTAGTTTTATCTGTATAATATAATCAACATATTTTGCTGCTGTGGTCCCTGGCTGGGGCTGGAGCCCGGCCGGGACGCCCAGGAGGACCGGAGGAGGACTTGTGCCTCCTCCAGACCGCGAGGGGGCGTCCGTCCTGGTTATGTTGGGGGCCTCGGGTAAAGGGCTTGGAAGCCCAGCCCTGTAGGGACCCGTGGCCACCGCCAGGCGGCGCGCCGGTGCCAGTCATATAAATACTCCGAGTGGTGCAGTGACAGTAATATGGAAAAAGATGATCCGCTGTGGCAACCCCTAATGGGAGCAGCTGAAAGCAGAAAAAGAAGGTGCAGTGAGAGTAACAAAGCTAAAGCAGTTATGGTATTTGGAATACTATGGCTATTTCCTGGACCATTATATTGTTACAAGTTAATTACAATCAGATGCATTACACTAATAAACAATATGCGGTTAGTTTCAGTGTATTTATAAAGCCGCCTCAGGAATGTGCGTCTAAGAAAGAAAGGATAACCACACGGGAACAGTAGCACTGCTTTAACGCTGGGTGCTGCCAGTCTGCAAAACCGAGCAGAGAAATTGCGTATGACAGGGTATGAGGTACTGTGGAAATATGCATGGCTTTACGACAAGTTTAGGTTTTATACATCGCGATTTGAACGTGGCAACGTTCTTACACAACATTTCTGTGCATACGCACCGTTTATACATGAGGCCCCTGAAGACAACAGTGGTGGATGATCGCAGAATCATTTCCATGGTGAAGAGAAACCCCTTCACAACAGCCAACCAAGTGAACAACACTCTCCAGGGGGTAGGCGTATTGATATCCAAGTCTACCATAAAGAGAAGACTGCATGAAAGTAAATCCAGAGGGTGCACTGCAAGGTGCAAGCCACTCATAAGCCTCAAGAATAGAAAGGCTAGATTGGACTTTGCTAAAGAACAAATAAAAAAGCGAGCACAGTTCTGGAAAAACATTCTTTGGACAAATGAAACCAAGATCAACCTCTACCAGAATGATGGCAAGAAAAAAGCATGGAGAAAGCGTGGAACAGCTCATTATCCAAAGCATACCACATCATCTGTAAAGCACGGTGGAGTCAGGCAGTGTGATGGCTTGGGCGTGCATGGCTGCCAGTGGCATTGGGACACTAGTGTTTATTGATGATGTGACACAGGACAGAAGCAGCCGAATGAATTCTGAGATGTTCAGAGACATACTGTCTGCTCAAATCCAGCTAAATGCAGTCAAATTGATTGGGTGGCGTTTCATGATACAGATGGATAATGACCCAAAACATACAGCCAAAGCAACCCAGGAGTTTATTAAAGCAAAGAAGTGGAAAATTCTTGAATGGCCAAGTCAGTCACCTGATCTTAACCCAATTGAGCATGCATTTCACTTGTTGAAGACTAAACTTCGGACAGAAAGGCCCACAAACAAACAGCAACTGAAAGCCGCTGCAGTTAAGGCCTGGCAGAGCATTAAAAAGGAAGAAACCCAGCATCTGGTGATGTCCATGAGTTCAAGACTTCAGGCTGTTGTTGCCAGCAAAGGGTTTTCAACCAAGTATAAGATATGAACATATTATTTCCAGTTATTTAATTTGTCTAATTACTTTTGAGCCCCTGAAATAAAGGGACTGTGTTAAAAACATGCTTCAGTTGCCTCACATTTTTATGCAATCTTTTTGTTCAACCCACTGAATTAAAGCTGAAAGTCTGCACTTCAACTGCATCTGAGTTGTTTCATTTAAAATTCATTGTGGTAATGTATAGAACCAAAATTAGAAAGAAGTTGTCTCTGTCCAAATATTTATGGACCTAACTGTAGATACTTTATTAATCCCCAAGGGGAAATTCACATACTCCAGCAGCAGCATAATGATAAAAACAATAAAAACAATATTAATTAAAGAGTGATAAAAATGCAGTGCAAGTTAAAAAATGCAAGGTGGAGAGTGCGAGGCAAGTATAACAGACAATAACTTTGTATAATGTTAACGTCTACCCCCCCTGGGTGGAATCGAAGAGTCGTGTAGTGTGGCAGAGGAACGATCTCCTCATTCTGTCAGTGGAGCAGGACGGTGACAGCAGTCTGTCGCTGAAGCTGCTCCTCTGTCTGGAGATGATCCTGTTCAGTGGATGCAGTGGATTCTCCATGATTGACAGGAGCCTGCTCAGCGCCCGTCGCTCCAAATATAAACCAATTTAAAAATTACCAACCAATATTTTAGTGTGAGATGTGCACCTTTGTGTTTGTGTGGGTTTCCTTTGGGTACTCTGGTTTTCCTCCTGCAGCTCCAAAAAATGTGTGCATCAAGTTACTCTATATACTCGTTTTTAAGTTCTCCCGAGGATAGTTTGGATCTTGATTTCAAAGTATAATTTCCAGTATTTCTGGACTGACAAATGTCGGTCGTATAAGTCGAATGCGGAAAACTCACGCTATTGGTCAAAGAGATTATGATATGCCTACGCCCACCTGAGAGAGTAACCATGGAGCACACTACCCTTTTTTTCTATGTATTGTGCCTACATGACCACACGGTAATACCTGAAATATTCCGAATCGATGTTTGCACTGTTCTGTGTATCTCACACTCTCATGCACCTTTATCGTAAGATCATCCCTTATCTACAATGGTGCATTTGATCACAAGAAAATATGAAGCTGGTTTTAAATTAAAAGTCATTGAAGTGTTGAAAAAAATTGGTAACTGTGCTGCTACAACAAAATTCGATGTGTCTGAGAAACTGGTGCGAGATTGGAGGTGGCAAGAAGATGTAAAAAAAAAAAAATTAAGTGTCGCATTTTTGAATGGGCGTATAAGTCTTGGTCTGATTTTATGATCGATTTTTCGGGTTTCAAGACCTGACTTATACTTGATTATATATGGTAATTTGTTATGTGTGCAAGGACAAGTGTAATGTTTGTTTGAATGGGTCCTGTGATGGACTAGTATCCTCTCCAGGGGCCTCATTTATATATTTATTTATATCCACTTTGTGTGGATTTTGAACGTGCCAATAAAAAACCAAGAATATGCACACAACAAAAAAAAAAATGTGATTTATAAAATCTGCCATACGTACATTTCTATGCAATTTACATTTTATAAGTCACAATCAGCTTGTAGATATTTGTCCAGGAACACACTCTGAGCGCTGCCCTGAAACATCCATAGATGGAGTATGCTAATCAGCCTCATACATATGCAATCACGGTGCTGCAGAACTTCTTGCTGAGATCCCGCCATCTGCATTCAGGAGTATCTGGTTGTGCTCTGTAACTGAGAGCACAAGATTATATGCAGCATTATATCACCTCTTCTCTGTGCTCTTGGGGTCTGGGAAAAGTGTAAGGCAACAGTCACTATCAGCTGGCACATATAATGATGTGATTGCTGTTACAGTAAATACTGTGACAATCTGAGGATTCAGCTAGTTGCCTTACCAACAAGTCAGTCATCATATACAGCACCATCACATCTGTCAAAGCTGCTTTTGTTCAAAATGAATGAATTAGTGGTTGACCCAGGCCACTGACACATGACATGACATTTGTCAACCACATCTTGGACAACTTGTGTATTAATGGAATGTAACTGTTTATGATTAACAAAAGAAGCTTCATTCTTGCTAGGTGCCCTTATTGCAATAAAAGTAAAGTCCACCAATTACATTAGGAGAACTGGACATTACTGGAAATTGCCTTTTCATTTGGGTAAAAATATATGTGCGCCCACACCATACGAAAACTGGATGTAGTGCCCCTCCAGTCAGTGGAGTGAAGCTAGGCCGAGATATTCCCGACCTGATGGCCAGTTCCCTGATAAGTGACAATATGTAGTTGACAAAAGAACAAGAAAGTTCATCAGTGCAAATACATAGCATTATCCCTTTTAAAAGGGAAATACAATAGAGTCTGTATGTCATTTTTATCACTTTTGAGGTGTAATATGTTTGTCACATCAACACTCATTGTAAAAATGGCTCATTTAGCTGGATTGACTGCATTGCCCTAATTGATCGAAGGTGTCATCACTTCCTAGTTTCTCTGAAATGTTGCGGATGCATGGGTCGTAAATATGCACAAGCTTTTGTGTCAAGATTTCTTTTAGAAATCCTGACATTTTAGTGGACGGTTGTGTATGCAAATTTCAAGCCACTTTTTGTACATATGCAAGATTTATAAATGAGGGCCCAGGACTGAAACTGGGCTCCCAATGACTATGGACTGTATTAAGTGAATTTGATGTTATGTCATTCCCGCAGTTTCTGAGTCAGCTTTTTCCACTGCACGGTTGTGGGGAGTCATTACACACCCTGTCAGTTAGAAGCTTATTCTCCAATTCAGGAGGCTACTTCTTCCAAGTTCATATTTTAGTGTGGGCAGCACATGTTTAGTGTGAGGTGTGCACATTTTCCATGTGTTAGTGTGGGTTTCCTCTAAGGAGAACATGCAAAGTCAAACCATCTAGAAAGAATACTCAGCTACCTGAGCTCTGAGGCAGTAGCTATAACCACCGTGCCACTGTGCTGCTCCACACATCTCACATTACACATGACTTTTTTTAATATGCAGAATAGTTGACAATCCACCATGACCTTCTATGGTTTTCAGGTTCAAATTGTACTGCTGTGCATGTTACTTTCATGTCTTGTCTAAACGGGTCGGTCTACAGATTTCCTGTAGTGATAAAGTGTTGCACTAAATTATGAGGGGTGTTCAATAATTTAGCTACCTGGTAATGAAAAAAAAACTGATGGTCATACTCACCTCCTTACTTTTCAGTGTAACCCCCGTTTGATGTCAACACAGTTGGTTCACTGTGCCTAAAGTAATTTAATCCCTTTGTAAAAGAACATTATATCTTGGTCCTCCAGCCAACACACAAACACTTCCTTTAGATAATTATCATCAGGAGATCGCCATCCATGTAGGAATTTTTAAAAGTGAAAATAATCACTGAGGGCCAGGTCTGGACTGTACAGAAGATGGTTAAGCTCTGTGAAACTACATTCCCTGATAACAGCCATTTTGAGATTTGAGGGATGATGCATTGTTGTGAAGCAACATTCAATGCCTGCTGACCATTTCACACAACGCTTCTGTTTGATGGCCCCATGTAATGACTCCATTGTGGAAGCATGAGTTTCTCCAGTGTTGATTGACTTGTATAACTTGAATTCCAACAGCAGAATAGCCTTTGTATCTCAGAAAAATGTCACCATGACTTTTTCCAGTTGACTACTTTACACAAAATTGCCTTGGTGCTGGGGACCCCTTATACTTCCATTACATGGACTGTTGTTTGGTTTGAGGGTCATGGTAGTGAACCCACCTTTCATCTTCAGTAACAATCTGTGAGAAAAAAAACCAGTGGGATTTTCTCTAAGAAATTTCCAAGTTCTTGCGACTGAATTCCTGGTGACATGCTTTCTGATGTGTCAGCATTCAGGGAACTCATCAGGAACTGAACTTTGGTGACATCAAATGAGCATAGATAATCGTTGTCCCCACTGAAATGCCCAATTCATGGGCTATAACATTAACCTTAACAAGACAATCTTCAATAATCATGGCCTACACTTATTGGCATATTTCCTATGAAGTTGCCTTCACAGGATGTCCTGCATGGGGTTATCTTCAATTGACTCCTGACCCCATTGCTTGTCCCAGAACTTCACTTTATAGTATGAAGGTGCATCTTCACCAAACGCAGCATTCAACCTCTTGTTGATTTCTTTTGGCTTCTTCCTTTCCTTTATCTGGAGTTTAATGATGGAACGATGCTCCCAAGCTGTCAATGTAGACTACCAGACAGATGTTTTTGCTATCCTCTCTATCTGTGTGCTTACTATGAAATGATCTCAAACTGCATGTGTGGCGTCCCAAGACAGGTCCTAATCCCCAGTGACAAGATCAGAGCTACAGCACAAATACATGATATTCAAGGAGATAAATTATTGAACACCCCTCGTAAAAATAAATGGAAGATTTTCCTATGGATCACATTAACTTCAACTAGTTAAACTTTCCCATAAAGCACAGAGTTCTCACTTTTTGTGGCTACTTTGGGTTACTTAGCGCCCAGGGCAAAGTAGTGTGCTTGGCCACCTGTTTTGATAGCAAAACAGAAACACACTTTGGCATCAGAAACATCTTTGGCCCCTATACTCCTGGGGCCCCCAGCCTGTGCCTATTGTGACGATACGTTAAGACGGCTCTGTTTAGTGCCATAAACAACAATTTACCTCTGATCATCAAATAGCACCTACAATAAAATCCCATAAATCACAAAAAAATTTCACAAACAAATATGTCGGAAACATGTCTCCTCTCCCACTCCCTTATCTTTTCCATCCAAAGTGTGGACAAGGATGGCAATGAATATTTTTCTTTCTGTCTCCTTCATTTATGGTGCTTTTCTTCCTTTAAACCAAACAGGAGTTTATATCAGCCAGATCTAAGAACTCAGAAACAAAAAAGACTGGCGCCTGATGTATCCACAAATATTTGCTACGCCCACTGTAAAGATTTATTGATACAGGTGGCAGCAACAGTCACACAATTTGACACTGTAATGCATTTCCAAAGTCTAACCACACCAACACATCCTTCTCAGATTTCACAAAATGCCTTCGTTCTTTTATTATTTGCATAATGAAATTGTTCATATTTTTTTTGTTCTGCAAAGCACCAGCATTATTTTTTGGCCAGGACCTTAACTGATTATGGGCAGGATGCAAACACGCCATCCTTAACTGGACTATGCAGACACTCAGGTGTGGTCCAAAAGGAGGAAATGCAGTAAATGTAGGACACGGAATGGACTGAATAGCAGGTGCTTCCACAAAAGAGTATTTTGTGGGTTAATTAAGCAATTAACATACCAGCATTCTCTGGGCTCCGTATAAAAATGCCAGACAATCCTTGTTGCCTATAATTAGTGGTAGCATTGTTTGAACACCATATCTCAAAGAGGAGGGACTATTAGTGTAAATTTGCTGGGGGGTACAGTTATCAAAGCATTAAAACATAGCTTTAACAAAAAAACCAGTCTAAGGTAACATTGTCACAGACATCATTGCGATGATCAGAAACACCTACAATGCCCTGAGATTATGATGTCCATGAATTAGAGGTGAAAACCTTAACAGGTGTACAAAGCTAAACTGATTCAGTCTTGAAATGAGCCGGTGGTCAGCTCAGTAGCACTGTGGTTAGGGGTGCTTCCTAAGCTCAGTTTTCACTCTGCTTGGGTGGAGTCGGCTTAGTCTCCCAACGTCCATGGAGCTGTTTTATTTTTCCTAGTTACATTCTGAAGATGTGCACTTTAGGTTCAATGGCCACTGAAAATTAGGCCTATGAGGTCATGTACAGTATGTAAGTGTGCCTATGATAGACTGCTGTCTTGTCAGGAGTTGTTTCTTGTCTTCCAAAAAGTATTCCTATTATAGATGCTCAAAAATTTGGATGGAAGGTATAAACTGGGATTTTCATTAAGTGTGTTTCTTCAAGAACCAAGAGCAGAAAATCAACGTTCAGCATTCAGGAAAGAAACTACAAACCTAACAGTGGGGGCTCCCAAAGTGGTTTAGATTCACTTGTCAAGCCTGTAAAAAGAGAATTTATTTCTAATGTCTACTAAATAAATCTGAGCCAATATCTTCATCCAAGGTTACTTATAGCCTGTTTCACCAATGTAGTGTCCTTGCATGCACTGCTACCCTCTGTGAAGGAAGAGAAATATGTGTCATTGAAGCTGGATTAGAAGTGAATTCACTGATTTTGATTGCTTGATATTGTTGGGCAGTCTTTTCTCAGTTTTTACTTTTGAGAGTAGTGGTGTTGAAGGGCCTCTTATGGACTGTTAATGTCCATATCAAAAGAGCCTGTGTTCATGGGTTTAACCAGTGGGACAATACATATACAATGGCCTGAACCCAGCTGACCACTTATGGGAGATGCTGGAACTGTCTTTGATCATCTACATTTTCATCACATAACAATGAGTTGATTAACTTTTGTCATGCATGTGCATATAGGAGACATCCTCACAGCTCTGGACAGGTGAACAGTACTACCGTCGGGACAAGTGGTGGTGCTCTTGCTGACTCAATATCTCTTTTTCACACAGTTCAGAGGGATGTCAACTGAAGGACAAATGACCTCACTTCCAGCTTCCCATCATTAAGCCTCAACCTTTACTGGAACCAGCACTTTAAAACCCTAGGCTCTAGCTGCGGACCTCCAGAGCTCCACTCCATTGAGGAGGTTATCGCTTTATATTATATGTCAGTGATAACACTTGGTTACACTGTGGTTAAGATTAGGGATGGTGGACGGTTATCTGACTCAAGTCAAGTAAACCAAGTGACAAAAACCTGTAATCCAATTGGTTGTCCAGCAGAGCTACTGAATCACGAAGCTGTGGAGGTCTGCAGCTGGATTCATCTGTTAAAAACACCTGGCACTGGAAGGAAGCAGTCAGTCTTGCTCTCGTCCAGTGACTGAGTCAGAAAACTTGGGAGCTCTGCTTTCTTTTGTATTTAAAGCACCCGCAAGTGCTATTTATTGTCATCCTTTTTGACAGGTACCAGCTGCTGGCATTAAATTGGAGGCCACTGGTTCCCCAACACTTTGTTTGACTCCTGCATGATTATTTATGCTTTCTTGTGGAAAAAATGGTGCTATATCATTCTTACAATGACATACAATGTTATGACACATAAAAATAAACTTTTTTTATATAGTTTTGAAGCATTGTATAAATACGAGGTGTGGAAGGAAAGTAATGAGACTGATTTTTTATTTACCAAAGTTTTTATTTTTTTTCAAACATCAATGTTATCCCCTTCAAAGTAGTTCCCTTGGGCAGCTACACACCGATGGAGACGTTGTTCCCACTGTTGGTAGCAGCGCTGGAAGTCTTCAACCAGTATGGTCTTCAGCATGTCCGTTACACTCTTTTGGATGTTTTCTAAAGTCCTGAAATGACGTCCTTTGAGGACATTTTTCAGTTTAGGAAAAAGGAAAAAGTCACACGGACTGAGGTCAGGTGAATAAGGGGGCTGGGGAACCACAGGAATGCCTTTTGAGGTCAAAAATTCTGTTATGGAGAGGGCAGTGTGACATGGGGCGTTGTCATGATGGAGCATCCATTTGTCTGCAATGTCTGGTCACACGCGAATGACCCTTTTTCTGAGCCTTTCAAGGACGTCTTTATAAAAAACTTGGTTGACAGTTTGTCCTGGAGGAACAAATTCTTTGTGGACGATTCCCCTTTTGTCAAAAAAACAAATCAGCATTGATTTGATCTTCGATTTGCTCATTCGAGCTTTCTTTGGTCGAGGAGAGTTTGCAGTGTGCCACTCCTGACTTTGCCTCTTGGTCTCAGGATCATATTCAAAAATCCATGATTCATCACCTGTGATCACATGACTAAGGAAATCTTGCTCATTAGCGATTCTGTCAAGAAGATCAAGACACTTGTTTTTTCGATTGTCCTGCTCAATTGTGAAGTTTTTCGGCACCATTTTGGCACAGACCTTTCGCATGTGCAAATATTCAGTCAAAATTTGATGAATGGTAAATCTGTTCAAACTTAATTGTTCACTCAACATTTTTAATGTTAAACGACGGTCTGATCTCACAAGACACGTTCAAAGTTTTCATTGGTTTTCGAAGTTGAAGGCCTCCCTGAACGGTGTTCATCTTCAACGTGTTTTCTGCCTTCCAAAAATGATTTGTGCCAGCGAAAAACTTGAGCTCGGGATAAAGAATGTTCCCCATAGGCCTGTTTTAACTTTTCAAACGTCACACTTGCCGATTCTCCAAGCTTAACACAAAATTTAATGGCACGACGTTGCTCCAAATTCCGCTGTTCCATTTTGCGTGACGCACAACCAAAAACACAACTTTGCTAATAGCAGTCACAAAAATCACGTAGTTAACGGAAGGAGTTGAAACTCGCACTGAGCTGTGGGAGGGTACTGATACACGTGCTCTATCAAGGACAACAGCGCAGCATTGCCAGATCGCTTGCAGTGTTGCCAGTCTCATTACTTTTCTGCCACACCTCGTAAGTCACAACAGTGCTGTTTCACCTAAGAGCTGTAGGCAAACTTACCAGGAGAAGCAACTTCTGTGTGGCCTTCAGTCCCGCCAGAGTGAATCTACATTCCTGTAAGCACACATACAGACACACTTCTCAGACCCCTTGGCCTGCATATGTACTTTTTCACACTCATTTTTGCATATACAGGTAACATGGTATTGCAGAGGTATCGCTTCTGCCTCATAGTAAGGAGACCAGGGTTTGTGCCCCACATCCTCCCTGTGTGGAGTTTGCATGTTTTTTCATCTGGGCTTTGGTTTCCTTTCACATGCAGGGGGTGGAATTAGCAATGCTAAATTAGCCCTAGGCTATGTGTATGTGTTCACCCGCCGATGAACTGGTGTCCTGTCCAGGGTTTGTTTCTGCCTTGCACCTTTATGCCAAGTGAGACAGGCTTCAGCACTCCCCGTTAACCCTGGATTAAATGGGTTTGAAAATGACATGACATGATGATTTACCATGTACTGTATAATAATCAGAGCACAGTGACAGACAATTACAGACAAGAGCTGAAATTTCACTCAACTTAAGTTTGGTCTTATTAAGTATTAAATCATATGTAAAGCAGATCTCATACAATGTACTTCACCGGCAAGGACTTTTGAATGTCGAAGATGTCATACACGCGCGTTTAGGAGGCAGTCAACAAGCCCAGAGGTGAGTGAAATATCACAAGACAAGGGGTCGCTCCACAGTAATAACGCCTCTCTTTCTCTCTCTTCAGACAAAAAGAAGAAACATAAAATACCTGAAAATATTTCCGGGTTCCCAAGATAGTGACTGATCATCACGTCCTCTTCTGACTCCTAAAGACAACATCACTTCTGGTGCCCTCATCATGACATCACTTCCAGTGCCCTTGTCACAACGTCACTTCCGGTTCCACCCCGATAACATCACTTTCGATTCCACATCACTTCCGGCTTCCAAAGATGACGTCACCTCCATCTGCCAGCCATGACGCCAACTTACTTCCGTCGGCCATATTTTCTTGTATAAAATGCCATTTTCGCATATGTAAAACTGTCAATTTGCTATACAGTATTTTGAGCTCAAATTCTGTTTTTTTTTTTCTCATTATTATCTTTTGGACATTATATGGAGACAGTCCCAACTCTTTTTTGTTGTGTTGGAGTCTTTTAATTTATCACAAAGGATACTTTCAAAAAAAGGTTTATACAACCGCCAGGGAGGTACAAAGCAATACGGCCCTTATCTCTTTTCTTGTAGGCCATGAATCCTGGCTGGTGATTCTCTGACATTGGCACAAGGCTGCATTGTTGTTTTGACAAGCCTTGGTCAGAACTTGCTTTCTTGCAAGTCTCTGCAAGAGGTCTCTGATGCGGGCACTTTGTTTCAACCCTTTAAAAATTACATTCCCATTGTGCTAAAACACTTGTATTTGAATTAACTGCTAATAACTATAACACATTAATCTCATTCTTTTCATTACATATTATTTGCCATCTGGTCTTGTTGCTGACAGACAGATTGAAGTCCATCAAGTAAATAAGAAGTTTTCTTCAATCACATTGGTGAACTCTGCCTTTTAGTTTTTCTTGACTGTCATCAATTTAATCTTAGGGCAAATTAAATCTTTGGTAGTTTACAGATAAATTGCTAAAGTATGACGGTACATGTTGAACAAATACCCTATTACGAGATTTCAAATTATAACTCTCCGATTTTTGGTCACTATATATACATCAAATTGCTACAGTCTTTTCACCAGGAAGTCTTCTAAAACCTGGCTTGGAAGGAACTACTTGTGGGTGAATTTCTTACGTCATTGCAATGAGGTGCAGTGCTGTGCGCGGGGTTTGAGTTGCCTGAGAGCTCAGCCTAAGTCACCAGGTAGCGCACCTTTGCAGCAGGATAGAGGCTGTTCCTGCATGTGGAAGCTTGAGATAAAAGAAAACCTTCTGCAAGCTTTTGTAACTTAATTATCACCAGTTTGTAGCTGGACATGAACAATTACCACAGTGCAAATGTCTGGACCAAACAGATTGTGGACAATCCCATTCACTCCCTGACAAAGCAGTCATTGACATGGATAACTCCTGGGGACATGCTCTCTGAGCCCTCCATCATGGCTCTAGGTAACATCAATCCATTATATTGAGAAGTAGGGAACCAGTAGGGAGTTTACATATCTCCCTACTGCCACCTAATGTCTTGGGGGGTTATTATCCTATCTTGTGATGTCCCCGGGGTACATCATCCATCCTTTATATTGGATCATAGTACCCTCTGCTGGTGGTCATGTGTCATTGATAATGCTGCCATTGCCAGTGCATTTACCACTAGATCATTTTCTAGCTTGGCTACTAATTATTTTCATTTGCAGAACCTATATGACCCTTTGGTATTATATACAAAGGTAGGTCCAAAAGACTGTTCAAGTGGACATTTAATTTATTTTCCTTATGGTTGATTTTTACAGTAAATCTGTTCACAAAAACCTCCTAAAATTTTCAGGTTCAGAGGTCCTCATGGAGACAAGAAATGACAGTAGATGTTATGCCTAGTTCTTCAGCTTGCATCCTGAGACAAAACAGCAAAGCATGGTTTGGTCTCAAAGAGTAGTACCACCTCCAAAGAAAGCCTGATGTGTAAAGTCTGCCATCAAGGTGATATTCAACATTTTCTTCTATCATGAGAGAATCGTGGCCATCATCCCATTTCATGGAGTCCAGACCATTTCATCAGATGTCTTCCCAAAGAAATATTTGGCAGACGTTTTCCAAAATCTGAAGAGCGGTTACCCCAACTGCAAGTTAAGCAACTGTTTCCTTCACCGTGACAATGCTTTTGTGCATTGGGCCACAAAAAACAACCCTCTTTGTGCCCTTGAAATCTGCCTTTTGGATGCCCAGTCCTACTTGCCTGATCTGGCCCCTTGTGATTTCTGGCATTTTCCCCAAAGTCAAGGCCAACATGAGTGGAAAAAATCTATGAGAATTGAGAATACATAATCAAGGCAGTGAATAAAGAACTAGAAAACTAATAAAGGATGCTTTTTGGAATGTTTGTTATTTAGTTATTTGTTAGGTTTTTCTTTTAGTATTGAATTTAGTATTTTACTCTGGTTTATTGTCCTTTATTCTATGTAATCCTTGTTATCTGTTTCATTGTTCTATTCAGAAAAACATTTGTATTCAATGTCACATATACCCTGCTGTTTTTTTTCTAAGACTCTGTGAAGCGCCTTGAGCATGGGAAAGGCACTATATAAATCAAATGTATTATCATTATTATTATTAAATCACAGTCCACAATTCTTTTCTTTTTGTTTTCATCATGGAGATGACTGATCAGTTCCAACTTTATTCCGCATGGCAATGACCCCAAACACATGTTAAAAATCATAAAAAGTTATCTACAGTGAAAAGAGGAGGAACAGAGAATCCCACAAGAGATGGTAGGACCCTCACAGATCCCTGATCTCTACTTCATTCCAAGTACGTCAACCACAGCCCACAGGTGGACAGTGGCAAATTCTCCAACAGGCATGGAACAACCGACCATGCAAGGACCTTCAGAAACTGGATGACCGAGAAAAGACAAAGGCTGGTCACACCAAATATTGATTTCATTAATTTTTTTCTGTTTACTGCACTCTAGGAAGCTTATTTATTAATACAAACTATAGATTGCATTATTTTTGAAAGCATTACTGCTTTACAATGTTTTTTTCTTAAGGCTTTTGCACAGTCCCACTCATATGTATAGTATTTATAATACTTGCCCTGTCCAGTGTTGGCTCATCTCCTGCTGTGCCCAGTGATGCCTGGGATAGTCCCCTAGTGACCATGAATGGCTTACGACATTGATGGATTGATGAATATGAAATATTTTATGTTAGGTTGCAAGGTACATCAGTATAAATAACATTTATCTCTATAGCACATTTTCATTCAAAGGATGTAGCTCAAGGTGCTTTACAAAATGTCAAAGAAAAAGTTGCAAGAAAAGAAAAATAATTTAGAATTAAGATAAGATGTATACTTGACATTCAAAAATTAATAGATAAAAAAAATCAACACACATTTACATAACACAGAGATACTAGTAATAGATACTTAGAGTCCTTATTTATAGATTTTAATGAGAAATCTGATGCTATGGTGAAGTGGCCAGATAGTTTATTGATTCTGTTCTCATAGATTCCAAGTTCTGGGGTCAAATCTCAGCTCATTTATTGTCTGTGTGGAGTTGGCACGCCCTGTCCGTGTGGTACTCCGGTTATCTTCTCACTTCTCAAAGATGTGCTGCTGAAGTTGATTGGTGGCTAGTGGCCAGTGCCACCGCTAGCCAAACTGGTGCCCTAAGCAGAATCACCCAAACTCCCAACCCACGACCTCCCTGAATCCACTACTTTACTATTTCTTAAAACAATAAATGTATAAACAAATAAATAAAGAGGCACAACACCACAAACATAAATATAAGTACTTTTTACTGTCAAATCCATTTTTTTATAGTCAAAACTTTAAAGTAACTGTTTTAAGGGTTCTTCAAGTCTCTTTGCTGAATATCACAGCAGCAGACGTCTGCATATTCTGGAGCCAAAATCCTCCATCGTACAAAAACTTCTGTGCACGGGCTGAGTTAATGTTAATGGTAGCCAAACTGCTCATACATTCTTTTGCCATGGATTACCTGAAGTATGTCGTAATGAGCTTAAGTTTTGAAAAACTTCACTTAGCAGACACAACTGTAACTGAGAGGGTTGCTGCAATCTGGTGAGCAATCCATAAATTTGGTCTTCAATGGTATTTATTGGCAATGATTTACAATTTGATTTGGTTCCTTAATAAATGAAGGCTAATTATTACTACTACTACTACTACTACTACTAATAATAATAATAGTAAGATTATTAATGTTCTCCCCGTGTCTGCGTGGGTTTCCTCCAGGTACTTCGGTTTCCTCCCACAGTCCAAAGACATGCAGGTTAGGTGCATTGGTGATTCTAAAAATTGTCCTTAGTGTGTGCTTGGTGTGTGTGTGTGTGTGTGTGTGTGTGTGTGTGCCCTGCGGTGGGCTGGCGCCCTGCCCAGGGTTTGTTTCCTGCCTTGCACCCTGTGTTGGCTGGGATTGGCTCCAGCAGACCCCCGTGGCCCTGTAGTTAGGATATATCGGGTTGGATAATTGATGGATGGATTATTATTATTCTGTTCACACTTTTATTTCAAGGTTTGCCACCTAGCGATCATTTTAAGTATTGACGTTGTCAAGTTGTTCAATCCACCTTTCTTAAGAAAGCAGTTTAGTGAAGTTCTGAACACTGTTTATGACACCAGTTCTTTCAAATTAAGCCTTGGCAAAGATATGCTTGTAAGTTTCTCTTTTAAATAAATATTTTGCAAATGTTTGTTAAGATGTTTATCTGCTACAGTTAATTGAGTTCTTTATAATGTATTTCTTTAGTGATTGATTGTTTGGCGTGAGCATTGTACTGAAAGCACCTTTTGTATTGTGTTTTGTAGTTTTACAATCAAGAATGAAAGGTTTATCAGTAAAAGCCTCAGTCTGATCAAGAAATGAGTTTACTGGAGTTATTGTTCGCTATCTGTCTATCTTTTTACTGATACTCAATCGTGACGGCAGAATAATAATAATAATAATAATAATAATAATAATAATAATAATAATAATAATAATAATAATAATAATAATAATGGTAATGGTTCAGGGTATCAACGTGCTGTTACTCTTTGTTACTTGATATGATCAACAGTATCACTTGTGATATGTGATACAGTTAGAACAAAAACAACAATTTTAATACTACTGCTACTATTACTACTATTAATAATAATTGTAATAATGATATACTGCGGTGGGTTGGCACCCTGCCCGGGATTGGATTCCTGCCTTGTGCCCTGTGTTGGCTGGGATTGGCTCCAGCAGACCCCCGTGACCCTGTGTTCGGATTCAACGGGTTGGAAAATGGATGGATGGATAATAATATATATAAAATACTACTACTACTAATAATCTATACTAATAAAAGGCAAAGCCCTCACTGACTGACTGACTGACTGACTGACTGACTGACTGACTCACTCACTCACTCACTGACTCACTCACTGACTCATCACTAATTCTCCAACTTCCCGTGTAGGTAGAAGGCTGAAATTTGGCAGGCTTATTCCTTACAGCTCACTTACAAAAGTTAAGTAGGTTTCATTTCGAAATTCTACACGTAACAGTCGATAACGGTCGACAACGTCCGCCATGTTGAACTTTCTTATTTATGGCACCATCTTCACGAAATTTGGTAGGCGGCTTCCCTGCGCTAACCGAAACTGATGTATATACTTTTTTCGATGGTATGACGCCACTGTCGGCCGCCATATTGAACTTTCCAATGTCACTAATTTTCCAACTTCCCATGTAGGTAGAAGGCTGACCCCATCTTCACGAAATTTGGTAGGTGGCTTCCATGTGCTAACCAAAACCGATGTACGTACTTATTTTGGTGGTATGACGCCACTGTCGGCCGCCATATTGAATTTTCCAAACATCACTAATTCTCCAACTTCCCGTGTAGGTAGAAGGCTGAAATTTGGCAGGCTCATTCCTTACAGCTTACTTACAAAAGTTAAGCAGGTTTCATTTCGACATTCTACACATAACGGTCATAACGGTCAACAATGTCCGCCATGTTGAACTTTCTTATTTATGGCCCCATCTTCACAAAATTTGATAGGCAGATTCCCTGCACTAACCGAAACCGATGTATGTACTTATTTCGATGGTATGACGCCACTGTCGGCCGCCATATTGAACTTTCCAACGTCACTAATTTTCCAACTTTTCGTGTAGGTAGAAGGCTGACCCCATCTTCAAGAAATTTGGTAGGTGGCTTCCCTACGTTAACCAAAACCGATGTACGTACTTATTTCGGTGGTATGACGCCACTGTCGGCCGCCATATTGAATTTTCCAAACATCACTAATTCTCCAACTTCCCGTGTAGGTAGAAGGCTGAAATTTGGCAGGCTCATTCCTTACAGATTACTTACAAAAGTTAAGCAGGTTTCATTTCGAAATTCTACGCGTAACGGTCATAACGGTCAACAATGTCCACCATGTTGAACTTTCTTATTCATGGCCCCATCTTCACGAAATTTGGTAGGTGGCTTCCCTGCGCTAACCGAAACCAATGTACATACTTATTTCGGTGGTATGACGCCACTGTCAGTCGCCATATTGAATTTTACAATGTCACTAATTCTCCAACTTCCCGTGTAGGTAAAAGGCTGAAATTTGGCAGACTCATTCCTTACAGCTTACTTAAAAAAGTTAAGCAGGTTTCATTTCGAAATTCTACGCGTAACGGTCATAATGGTTGACAATGTTTGCCATGTTCAACTTTCTTATTTATGGCCCCATCTTCACGAAATTTGGTAGGTGGCTTCTCTGCGCTAACCAAAACCGATGTACGTACTTATTTCAGTGGTATGATGCCACTGTCGGCTGCCATATTGAAGTTTCCAACATCACTAATTCTCCAACTTCCCGTGTAGGTAGAAGGCTGAAGTTTGGCAGGTTCATTCCTTACAGCTTACTTACAAAAGTTAAGCAGGTTTCATTTCGAAATTCTACGCGTAACGGTCATAACGGTCAACAACGTCTGCCATGTTGAACTTTCTTATTCATGGCCCCATCTTCACGAAATTTGGTAGGCGGCTTCCCTGCGTTAACCGAAACCAATGTACGTACTTATTTTGGTGGTGTGACGCCACTGTCAGCCGCCATATTGAACTTTCCAACGTCACTAATTCTCCAACTTCCCGTGTAGGTAGAAGGCTGAAATTTGGTACTTATTTCGGTGATATGATGCCACTGTCGGCCGTCATATTGAACTTTTCAACGGTCTTTGTTACTTATGGGCCCATCTTCAAGAAATTTGGTACGCGGGTTCCCAACGCTAACTGAATCCTACTTACGTACATATATACGTCCATAGCCTGCAGCTCGGTCACCATGTGAGGCGGCGTTGGGTCCCCCATCCCAACGCCTCCCACGCTGTTGGCTGCCTGCCTATATAAGGCTGTCTGTTGCTCCAGTCTCTACATTCCCTTCCTTGCTTCGTCACGGTATTCACGTCTTCCTGCTGATAACTACAGCCTTTTTATTTAATCCACGGCTTCTCCGCTGTTTTATTGTTCATTTATTACGATTATAGTTATTGTGTAGGTATTTTAGACTTACTTTACATTGTTCATGTACCCATTTCCTTTATCATTCCAACCGTACCCCCATTAACATGTCTATCAAGGTGATCACCATCGATCAAAGAACTGTCACTTACCAAGTGGTTTCCATGCCCGGAGATGGCACCTGCCTTTTCCATTTTCTTTGTTACATATTGCACGGCCATATTAGGCTCACTCTTGATATCCGGAGGAACATTGTGTCTTATGTATTGAATGACTGGGACAGTTTCAAGGTGTGGACTGATGACGGTACAGGAGATAATTATACTACACAGGAGCACTAGAAGAGTGAAATGCTTAAGTGTACCGAAATGGCCAAATATTTTACACCTTTGGACAACCGCCAATGCCTCTTAAACATCTTAGATTCACATGTGACGATTTCAGTAGTGGACACTTTGATGTTTAGAAATGTTTAAACTCTCAAAAGCTGGATGTGAAGTTATCAATGAAACTGGTTGTATACTTACAACGCTTGACAGATGCCGAATGTCTCTTCAACACAAGTCCTACAAATACTGTCGTAATTGAAACAAATCATGAAACTCAAACCGATTATGACAGCAGCAATCCAAGCTGTGAGATTTGAAACAAGATTACTGTTCACATGGCCAACTGTACGTTGCATGCTCAAGAGTAAGCTCAGCGCACAGCTACAGCTTGCTCATATTACAACTGGAGGGCCGAACTGACAACGTGGCATACAAAGAGATCCTTAACAAATAAGTATTGGTATATTTTCCCTCAGTTTAAAAAGGTTTAATTTTCTTCTTAATAAAAATTTTAAGGCAGTACTTTGCCGCTGCGAAGCACGGGTATTTTGCTAGTAATAATAATAAAATAAAAACTTTTACTACTAAATGTACCTAATAAACTTACATAGTGCAGCAAATACAGGGTCCATGTCAATATTCTGATATTCAAAAAAAAATGAACATATGAATATATCACTTACACTTAAGAATTTATCTAAACTTCATTTAATTTTTGCAATGTCGGCAGATAGCAATAAGGCACTGTAATGTTGAATTCTGCTCTGTACTTGTAATATTTCTATTGCACTATTATATTGTATTGCGGATTACTTGTGTTCTGTTTTGTGTATTGTATTTACCTCCTTTCTTTTTGACACCCACTGCACGCCCAACCTACCTGGAAAGGGGTCTCTCTTTGAACTGCCTTAACCAAAATTTCTTTCATTGTTTTTCCCTACAAGAGTTTTCTTATCTTCTTAGGGAGTCAAGGCTGGGGGGCTATCAAAAGGCAGGGCCTGTTAAAGCCCATTGTGGCACTCCTTGTGTGATTTTGGGCTATACAAAAAAAAATTGTATTGTATTGTAAATTGTAACTAAATCAGTAATGTTAACTGAAAATAAAATACACCAACAGTTAAAGCTAACTTGAGCTAATTTCACTTTTTATATGTCACAGTTGCTTACCAGGTGCTTTTCCACGTTTCTGTCAATGACTAACTTGTAAGCAAGAGAGACCCCTGTGTGTTGGTGAAATATACAAATGTATCCTCAGTGCAACAACACTCAGAGAACCTAACACGTTGTCTAATGTCAGCAGCCTTTGCCAACATGTGGAGGTCCTGAGGTCTATATGGCGGTAATAAAAAAATCCACAGTCATATGTCAGCTAGGTACTTAAGATCAGATAACATCTGTTAAGCACTTGATATCAAAACTATTACACATAATGCTACTCAATTGCTCCAATAAACCGCTAGCTTTAGTGTAGCAACAATATATGTAACATTAGCTAGCGTACTGGAAGTCACATAAATTTAGAATTCTAAACACACTTGCAAGTGCAGCACAAGCTCCTTCTTCATGCTTTCTTTTCTGTGCTCCTGACTGGTGTTGACGTGAAACAAACTCTCTGCTCGTTAATCGCAAATTGTCACAACAGGAGACTGTCAACAATGTTAATTTGACGATTCACGAAACTGTGGGTCCGTGCGTGCATAGACTCTAGTTGCGGTCCTTTGATCACAGGCCCCATGTATGTGTATATGAAGGCATGGATGTGTTAGTGGCCATAACTCGATACTGTATAAGTAGATAAGGGTATGTAAACCCGATCTTAGTTGGGACTGGAAAAAAATGAACAAATAAATAGTTACAAATATTTTATATGCTTGAATTAATTTTATAGATTCTAAAGTGAGATGGTGAGCTCAGTGGCTAGTGTCTTCTCTTCATGAGTTAACGCTTGTGTGCAGTTTGAATGTTCTCTACTTTTCTGGGTGGGTTTTTCTATGGGTACTCTGCCCCCAAACATTTGCAAAGCTGTATGCTTTAGAGTAATTGGGAATGGCAATGTGACTTGGATGTGTGTATGAGGGGGTATTGTGATCAACTGGAGCTCTAGCCAGGGTTGTATTTTGCCTGCTCCCAAACTTGCCAAGATATTCTCCAGACCCTGCAACCCTGAGCTGGATACGGTGGGGTTAAGAATGGCATGGTTTTTTTTTTTTCGCTAAGAGCATTTTCCTCCAATGCTAAAATCTTTATTATAGAGCACCACTTGTGTCCTGTCATCCCCACTATCTAAAGTCAAAGACAGTGATATTTAGTGGTAACTACTGTATTTTCAAATTCTTAATTGAGAAGCTGAGATTTCATGTTAGGGCTTTTGATGTTTTCCATTTATTCTTTTTTTACCCTTAGTGCTTCCTTTTATTACAATTGCATAAATGAATTCACAAGAAATGTGTCTTTTCACCTCAAGTTCAACCATTTTTTTCCCCCTGTAATGCCATCAAGACATTACAGAATGGTCACTCATGGCTCCTACACTGCTGGAGTGGAAAGAGGCTCCGTCATTCTTGTGTGGGAGGTTAATAGAAATTGCTTGCAGGGCTGTTTATCTGGAAGGCTTAGTATACGTAGCTACTGGACGTACCACATTCCTGTCTGAGGAACACAAGAGCAGCGCTGCACTGATTGATAGGCTGTGTTTCTTGTAACCCAAGCCAGATTTCAAAGACTACTATGCTATCTTGTTGTAGCATCCTGTGCCCTCTGGGCAGGCCATAGTAAAGCCAGCTTCTGAAAGAAGTCAAGGCCCCTTCCCCCACCTTTAATGAGAAAAAGGGTCTTCTTTCAAGAACACCTTTGGGCAAAGCCTGGGCTGCTATACTTGTTGACATGCTTATTTGTATAAATAAATGCTAAATGGACACCATGCAGCCACAGATACAGGTAGATGCCCCAATCACAGCCACCTTTCGGGAGCTGCTGCCATTACTAATTAATTCATTAGACATGACCAAAAATTTAACATGTCCACTAATCCGAATAAGTAAGGTGTTTCTTCTGTTGGATCACAAACCTGTGAAGTCTGCCACCATTTTTATTTGAATGAAGCCTCACCTGTGAAATTGCTAAAAGAAAGAGAGGAACGCTTCCCCCACCACTGACCCCAGAAGGCGTTTGGATCAGAAAAGAGATCTGGTGCTGTGATACTGTATGAAAAGAAAATGCTGTCTTTCAAAAGCATATTGGCACCATTTATTTAATTATTAAAGCCTGAAAGTATATTGTTTCACAGTGTAATCATAGAACCTAACACTCAAGTGACCAATATGTATTATTATTATTTGCTTATTGAGAGACGGCGTGGTGCATGTAGGTCAGTGCTGCTGCCTCGGGGTTACAGGATACCAGGATTAAATCCTGGCCAGTCCATCATCTGTATGGGTTTGCTCTGTCTATTCCAGTTTCCCAAAGAATTTTATTATTATTTATTTTATTTTATTTACTTATATAGTTATATCTGTGCATGTTCCCTCCCTTTTTATTTAGGACAAGTTTCAATTCTTTGTTAATCTTTTCATTTTCGTCTGACATTTAACTTCTAATTTTAATTCTTTTGTTAATATCAAATGTCGTGATTTTATTTTATCAATATGCACATTGGATTCAGAAAGTATTCAGACCCCTTCACTTTCTGCACACATTGTGCTGGAGATTAAATTTTAAATGGATATATTTTCTTCCATTTTGCCCATCAATTTAAACACAGTAACTGAAAAGAGAAAGTGAAAATAGTTTTCCAGACACTTTTTCACGTTTATTAGAAATCACAAACTCTCATTCATAGAAGTAATCCGACCCTTTGCTGTGACACCCCAAATTGTGGTCAGGTGCATCCTGATTGCTTTAATTCTTTTTGTGATGTGTCCACCTGATTGGACTGACTGGAGTCCAACTGTAGATATAATTGGATGTCGTTTAGAAAGGCACACCCACCTGTGTATATAAAATCCCACAATTCACACTGCATATCAGGACAAAAACTGAGTCATAAAATCCAAGGAACTCATTGTAGACCTCTGTGATAAAATTGGAATGAGGCATACACTGTAAAAAATATCAGTAAATTTAACTGTAAAAATACTGTAAATGGTGAAAGTAAAATACCTTTTCTAAAATGAAGGATTGTTACCTTATGTTCTACCAAAAATACCTGTATATCTTAAACAATACATTTATTACAGCCAAGTTCTGTAAAATCAATATTTTTCTACCATCAAAATATGCTACATAATGTTTACTGATACAATACAGTTAGACTGAAAAAAATTGATGTTAATTTTACAGTGTAAAACTGATAAATAGTGAAGGTAAACAACTTTAAAATGTAAAACGATAAAGTGCTGTTTCAGTAACACAGAAGTTACGATATTTGCATTAGGAGACGCCCCCTTTTGCCATATTGTTCCTAGTGAGCCGCATACCTTTGAACAGTAAGGAAAAAAACTTAAACAGCGTTAGCAGGCGTATTTTTCCCTGCGTGCTGAACGTTTTTTGACGTATAGAAGTTGATTTTTGGTGGGTTGTATTCGATAAGCTGCCACACGTGTAGGACACCATACACCACAAAAGCAAACTTTACTTCTCCACCAGACAATGTGCAGTAACTTCTTTAAACATTGAACTCTTTTCAATGTATATAATTAAATGATACGCATTTGCTATTGGTTGTTGTTTTTTTACTGATGCAAACTGTGTACTAGTTAACCCTGACAGTGTTTTCTAATGGTTTATTGATTGGCTTATTTATTACAGTGTGTGGATATTAGGTTATGGTTAAACAGTCACTTCTATTTAAATGTGTTATAAAGAAAAAACAGTTATTTACTACAAAGTTATACCATAGACCTAAAAATATTGTCAAGTTATTTTTTACGGTAAAATTCTGGCAACCACAGCTGCCAGGTTTTTACCGTAAATACAATTTTTTTTTTAAAGTGTACCATAGACCTAAAAATATTGTCACCTTTTTTACAGTAAAGTTGTGACAACCACAGCTGCCAGTACTTTACGTAAATTTAATATTATTTTTTTTACAGTGTACATCAGGGCAAGGCTATCAACCATTTGTAAAGTTTTGAGTTCTCCATGGAGCACAGTGGCCTCAATAATTGTGGAACTGAAAATGTTTGGAACCGCCAGCAAACTTCCTAGAGTTAGACATTCAGCTAAACAAGAAGGACCCTGGCCAGAGAGGTGCCCAAGAACCCAATGGCCATTCTGACACAGTTGCAGAAATCCTCTGCTGAGATAGGAGAACCTTTCTAAAGGACAACCATCTCAGCAGCACTCCATCAATGAGGAGTTCATGGTAGTGTGTGTAAACTGAAGCCACTCTTGAGTAAAAGCCATATGATGGTATTTAATGGACTCTGAGAGCATGAAGAAGATTCTCTGGTATGAAGAGGCAAAAATTTAACTCCTTGGTGATGCTGAGATATGTGCCCATGTTTTTATTACATCCCACATTGACAAATGTAACTCCTTACTGCCAGGTGCCACTTCAGATCTTTTATCACAATTCCATCTGGTTCGAAACATGTCCTTACACAGACGTGCAACAGTGAGCACATAACACCCATCCTGCTCCACCTTCACTGGCTCCCTGTGTCCTACAGCAGGGGGTTCCCAACCTTTTTCATGCCAAGGTACCCCCAACAGAGTCAGCCTTGGGCTGAGGCAACACCAATCCGATAAAAGACATATGACATATACCCTACATTCCTACAATTAATAGCTATGTAGGTTTCCTACATGTTTAAGGATATGTAACTAGTCTAAAAACAAAGAAGCAACGCACCTTATGCAAATCAAGCAGGCCTACTATTCCTTCACACATGTCAGATATGACAAGAGATGCTTTCCCACTGAAGGAACTTTGTTGAGCTGTTTGTATGATGTAGGCCCTGAGCCATTTGTAGTCCTCATCTACTTTTGTGTGTTGCATTCCCATCACACAACAGGAACTGTAACCTTCATGAAAAACATGTGACATGCAAAGAAGTGGTGTGAAGTAAGGTGCATTCAGGACTTCTTGGGGTATTTCCCCCTTCTTATTGAATTGCTGTGGTGTATAGCACAGCACACCATGGTGTTGGCTATGAAGAGTGAATTAGTGTGAAGTGCAGTGCAATAAAGAGTTTACAGGGACACCCGCCCTCTTGCCTTATTGCTTTCATGAGGTGCTGAGGTGCATGGCCGAGTGATACATTGCGAAATGCAGTGCTGCATCGTTACTGATAACTCTTCAAAGTTCAAACTACTAACAGATTTTTGTAAGATGGCGCCAGTGCTTTTGGTCTACCAGTTAGCACAATTCATCACCCGAGCCCAACCCATGATAATTCATGGTTGGATTAAAAATACCAACTCTGGAGTAGGAGCTAAAAAAGTGTCAGGAAGTACCTACCAGGAACCACACATGGCCTGTGTTCTGCAGTGAGAATGCTGCAGAAGTTCCTGAGTTTGCTAAAAAGTCTCTAGTTTGTGAAGAAGGTTCCTGTGGTAGGAGTGAGCGTAATATTAGAGACCAGATGCTGTCTGTAGTGACACTGCACATTCCAAATTCCTGATGAAGGAGTGGGAACTTTCCCGTATTTTCTTCATTTCGCTTTCTCTCCAAAAAGTCAAATTTTTTGTAGATTACTTTATCATGAAAAGTATGCTGTGATCACTGCCCTGATTTCATATTTACAAATACAGGGAGTCCTCGGGTTACAATGTTTTGACCTACAACGTTTCGAGTTTGCAACGCTCGCTCCCATAAAAACTTAAAAAAATTGAGACATGAGTGTTTTGGCTTACGCCATTAGCGTCGTACTTACAGACTACATGGGCGAACTAGTTTGGTTGCGTGCAGCAGAAGAATATGCAGTAATGCAGTATATGAGTGAGGGAGTTGGCGAACTAGTTCTGTTGCGTGCGGAGGAAGTGTTCTGTTTGTGTGGCTTTGTTTGGCGACTTTGTGGCCCTTATCATGGCTCCTAAACGAAAGTCAGAGTCTTCAGATGGAAGTGCTTCGAAGAAGAGGAAAGCCATCATGATGGAAGTGAAATTAGACATTGTAAGGAGATCAGAAGGAATAAAGGGAAGCAATTTTGTTTACACTCATTTTTTGTCATTTTTCCTGTTACTACAGTACAGTATATTTATTTCCATTTCCTTTTTCTGTGGCTTAGTTGTGTTTTTATGTTCTAGATTATGATTTTGCAAATGTGTTAGGATAGGTAAGTGACTTAGGGTAGGGTGTGTTTCGACTTACACCAAAATTCGGGTTACATCACGGAACTCGTAACTCGAGGACCCCCTTTGTACAATAATTTTATCACATAAAATATGCGTTTTGCCTTATTTTACTGAAGACCCCCTTGTAACTCTAAGGTGGCTGTGAACCCTAGGTTGGGAAATCCTGTCCTGCAGGATTGAATGTAAAATTCTGTTACTGACCTATGAAGCTTTAAATGGCCTTGCATTGGACTGCATCTGTAACCTCCTCCATCACTATGCTCCTGGCCGCCCACTAAGGTCCACCAATTCAGGCAATCTTGTTGTGTCCCCAGCAAATCTGTGCTCTGTGGGCGACAGCGCCTTCAGCTCTACTACCCAAGGCTTTGGAACAACTTCTCGAAATTAATGAGATCAGTCGACTCAATTCTATGTTTTTAAATGGCAACTTTAAACTCCTCTGTTCAGAGGGGAACTTAACTTACCCTGACATCCTGAGTCTTTCTCTCAGTTGACTCTTTCTGTCCAGTTGCTCAAGTCTATAAGCATTGGTATATTATTTATTCAGAGTTTTCTTGTATTATGTTGTATTTTTGTTTTTATTTTCTCTTATTTGAATTCAGTGTTTTTTCCATATTGTTCATTTTGAACTTATGTGAATTGCTTTGAGCATGGCAAAGCTGCTATATACTGTAAATAAAATGTATTATTATTATTATTATTATTAAGTGATTGTTTCTTCATTAAAGCTAAATCACCCAACAGATCATGTGAATAAAGAAAATACACCCTCTTGCTCTAATGTAGGGTTTTAGGAAATCATATTGTATTCAGTTGGCATTGTGGGCAGTAATCCTCTTGAGACATTTCAGGTTATGCTTAGCCTAATCTGCTCTTGTGAGAGTAGTCTGTTGTGAGACCCCTGACAGTGTACATCAGAAACACCATCTCCTGCACTAGCACACTGAGCACTGCGGCCCCTTAGGACTGTGTAGGCCCACTTCCGTTCACACTGCATACACACAACTGGACTACAGCTCTAACACCATCATTAAGTTTGCGGATGACATAACGGTGGTGGGTCTCATCTGCAATGGAGATCAGTCAACATACAGGATTTAGATACGATGATTGGCGGCCAGGTGCAAGTGCAACAATCTGTCTTTTAGTGTGGACAAGATGAAAGAGATGATTGTTGACTTCAGAAAGGCTCATACTGCCACACCCCATCACACATTGAGGACTAATTGGTCAAGAGCACCAGATTCCTTGGTGTGCACCTGGCCTTACTTGGTCAATTAACAGCTCTCCCACAGCCAAGAGGGCATAGCAGTGTATGCAGTGCCTTTGGCTTCTGAAGAAGGCAAACCTACCTCCCCCCATTCTCACCACATTCCACAGGTGCACCATTGAGAGCATACTGACCAACTGCAACACCATCTGGTTTGGGAAATACAATGTCTCTTAATGCCTGATCCTACAATGGATAGTGCACACAACAGAAAAGATCACTGAGACCTCTCTACCCTCCATTAAAGGCATCTTTTTTTAAGTGTTACAAGCCTACAGCATTTTGGAGGACCACTTCCACTTTTTCCCATGGGCTCCCACTTCACTCTAGGAGTAGGTTCTGTATTATCTGAACCAGTTCTGCCAAGTTCTGAAACAGCTTCTAGTCCATGGCTCTCTGGACTCTATGCTGCCCCTCTGACTTAACATCTGCTCCTAGTAGTCTATCTATATACAGGACCTCCAGTACTACTGTGTTTTTATTATTATTTATTTATTTACTTATTACTGTCTATTCATTACCTAATATTTATTTATGTATCTGTTATTTATTATAGTATAGTATAGTATAGTACAGTCTGTTACTTGTCTTGTACTTGTTCTGAGTTTATGTCTATGTTGCACTGCGTTATATCATACCACGGTATGCTTCAGTGCCATGTATGAATGGTATGGCAATAAAGCCACTTTAGCTGAGGAGAGCAGCTGAGAAGTGGACACAGGGAGAACATGCAGACTACACAAGGACATTGATCAAGATGGGATTTCAACACAGGTACTATGAAATAGCAGCACCACCCCACCCTATGAGAACCAATGTATAAAAAACTAAAAAGCATATAAAAAGAATCTGCTTGTCTCACATCACGTATAATGAAATGTAAGCAAAGGAAGCATTCTGGGAATCTTTGCAAATGAGCTTTCAGCATTTGCTTTGACCCTGTGTAAGATTTGCTTGGCTTCAGCTCTGACACCTAGAAGTCAAATTATATCTCACTCACAAATGGCCTCTATAGCCCCAGGGGGAAAATGATACACCTCTCTGTCTTCAGAGGTGCTGAGCCTAGGATTTAAACAATATTACCTGAAAAAGCAGAAGGGTTTTTTTTTCTCCTTTTTGTTTATGTTGTCATCATTTGCTATTTGGAGAGGAGGCCCCAAAGAGATTTGGATTTTTAAAGTGAGCTTCCCTTCCTGGGCAAACTGCTTTCCCAGACTGGAAAATCCAGTTTTTGGTTACCTCTCCATAGGCCGACACTGACAGTCTGGGAATTTGGAGTTGTGCGTCATGTTTGTGGAAGAGAGTTAACCTGGACTGTCTCCATTTTTCTGTTAACATATACCCCTTCACATGGGTAGGATATACTGTAACATTACCGGCAAAGGCTGCATGTTACAGATGAATTTTTGAGAAGAGAATGAAGAATGCGAACATGCCTGCAAGATGTTTTTATTCGTGTCACTGACTGAACATTCTCTTTCACTGTTCAATGAGTCTGCGTAACATGACAAATGCACACGGTAGAAATCTCCCTTATCTGTGCTCTCAGGGATAAGAATGAATTCCATGCAACAACACTGCACACATTTTAACGAAGATAATTAATTTTCCTTGGAGCGCTGAACTGTGTTTAACCCCTTTGAAACCAGAATTCTTATCTCAGAAAGTAGTGACTTGGCAATTCTCAGTCTTCAAATTTATCCATCCATCCATTATCCATCCATCCATTTTCCAACCCCCTATATCCCAACTACAGGGTCATGGGGGTCTGCGTGAGCCAATCCCAGCCAACACAGGGCACAAAGCAGGAAACAAACCCCAGCCAGGGTGCCAGCCCACCACAGGGCACACACACCCAGCACACACTAGGGACAATTTAGAATCGCCAATGCACCTAACCTGCATGTCTTTGGAATGTGGGAGAAAACCGCAGTCCTCGGAGGAAACCCATGCAGACATGGGGAGAACATGCAAACCCCACACAGGGAGGACATGCGAAGCGAACCCGGGTCTCCTAACTGCAAGGCAGCAGCGCTACCCACTGCGCCACCGTTCCACCCTCTTCAAATATACATTTTAGGAAATACCAAATTTAGCCTTTTCCTTCATTTTTTGATTTTGAGCCTGGACCACATGGAATGTATCAGACAATAATAAGAACCAACACAGGATATAATGCCACTTCCTAGCCACTGTTTCACCATTAAGATACATTAATTATTCTAACATGCGTGCGTTCAGCATGTGGAGATCATCTGAGTTCCCGGTCAGTCATGGGAAATACATGCAAACTGCTCACAGACGGTGACCAAAAGTGGATTTGGATTTATTCTCTTATTTCTGTGAGATGGCAGCACTAATCTAATACAAATATGTTGTTATGTCTCTGTGATTTCTGCAGACAAAATATCTCAGCAAGTTTTTTTTTTTTAGCTGGATGGTAGCCAAAAATTTCAGTATCTAATCTTATTATTAGGATTAAAAAATATTTTGTGTTATTTTTGAACTGCAGTCGGTTGACACCCTGCCCGGGTTTGGTTCCTGCCTTGTGCCCTGTGTTGGCTGGGATTGGCTCCAGCAGACCCCCGTGACCCTGTGTTCGGATTCAGCGGGTTGGAAAATGGATAGATGGTTATTTTTGAAAAGCAGTGTAATTTGAACAGACCTAAGAAAATACAACATGTTTTGATTTGTTTCCAATTTTTTTTGAAAAAGGGAATTACATTGGCCTGTGACATACAAGCATAATATTAACATGCCCTTCATTCATGTATTAAAAGAGAACATTTAAAGAAATCGTGTTCCTTTGGGTATGTGTTTCAGAAGACTGAACTTAATATCCAACAAGCATTTTGTCAATGGCACTTACAGGATGTCAGGGCAGCATAAGGGCTAGCACTGCTGCGCCACAGATCCAGTGTCATTGCTGCTGTGGCCTTTGCATGTTTCCTCTGTGTCTGAGTGGGCTGTTCACTGTGTACTCTGGTTTTCCTTCTCACATTCCCAAGGGTGTGTTATTTAGGTCATCTGACCATTAGAAATTGGTGCTGTTTGAGTGTACGTGCAAATATGTGTGAACTGACATCCTGTCCAGGTCTGTTTCCTGCGTTTCATCCAGTGCTGTCCTCATTGGCTGTGGCTCCACATGGTTATAAATTGGATTAATCATGTTTGAGAAAGTTAAATAGTATGTTTTACATCTCCAAGCTCAAAGTTAAGATTTCTTTGTGTGATGCTATAGCATTGGCCCCCGAGCATCACAATGGATGGATTCTTTGGTCTTTATATGGCTCTTTGAGGTGGCTCGCTATCCTTAAAAGGACTGCTCACCTTTTGGCTGCACTAGTTGGAAAAGCATGCAGCTTTGCCGCTTACCAGCTGATACTTTTGGGTGACTCATTCCTGGCTGACGTAACTTGTCATCGCCATTACATAGCCATCATGTCAAAGTCACTGTCCCCAGCGACCACTTCCAACTCCTTGTAATGAGGCACAGACTTGTTCAAACAGTGGTGTGGTCTGCTCTTTGGGGGCACATCAACAAGGATCATGAGTGCTGTGTTATCAAATAGTACAGCTGGGATGTCGAGCGCTGTGTTAAATGCTGGTCTGTTGTAAGTGAGTAGAAGAACTCCCATGTGTGGAGATGCAGATGTTCTGATCTGTTGGCTGTTTTCCTTTACTGAACTGGAAACTGCAAACTGCATATCAGGTCTGGATCTCTGCTTTGAGACTCTCCCTTCACCTGTGTTCCACAACACTTCTACAGCCTACCTTGTCCTTTTCGTGTGTGGTTTTACTACCAGACCTGATTTTCACAGCACACTTGGGGTCAATGGCAACTCAATCTGCCACAATTTTCCCAGCTCTGTGAGCCTGAAGCTCCACCAGCATCCATATATCCTGGCAAATGGACTTTAGTAGATAAAGAAGCAATGGTGGAGCAGCAAAGGTGGAAGTGTCTCAGCTGTCTTCCCCTCTCTACTACTGCTGCATACGGCGCTCCAGATGATGGATCTGAGCCTCGAGACTCTCCAGTAACTCCTCGGAAGAGACAAGCAAGTCTGTTTTAGTTGGACTGCCTACGTTTCTAAGTCCAACTTCTGACACCAATGTAATGCTAGCACTTAGTGCAACAATGAATGGCTTACAGTCCTTAAAAGGATTGCTTACCTTTTGCTGCACTAGTTGGAAAAGCTTGCAGCTTTGGAGGTTTGCTATTTTTAAAGGGCAAACCCTGTCACTGGTGATGTAATGCCAGTTGTACTTTGGGTGACTCATCCCAGGTTGAAGTAACTTGCCAGTGCCCTTACAATTCACTATATTATGATTCAGACAATAACAACTTACATTAGTAACCCCAAATCATTTACCAGGAGTAGAGAATACAATTTTATCTACCGTGAGTTTATCAAGGCATCCAACACTTCATTCATGAATGACTAATTATTATACTACGAGAAAAGGCGTTTAGGACATGGAGTGGAAGTGGCAACTGAATTGGCTTCACCACAGTAAACAACTGTGAGAATCTAAAATGAATTAGGTGTCAAAATAAGTCCATTCAGAATTCAGTGCTAAGGTCACTTATCTGTTTAATTTAGCTTACAAAAATGTACTGTAACTTTTTCTCCTACATCCCGGAGATGTGCAGGGTTAGATGATTGGTGAATCTAAAGTAACATTGCACAAGTGAATGTGTAATACGACATGCACAACATCCAGGGTTTGTTTCCAGTTTTCGCCTAATGCTGGATTCAGAGTCAGTGCATTGGGTGACGCAATGAGGCGATTGCCTCCAGTGGAACTTTGGTCATGACAGCATTTTAATATGATGGTTTTTTTTTTTTTTTTTAATTCTGAAATAATGATACAAATAATGAAAGTTTGGTATGAATTTTAAGAATTCCATACATATGGAAATGCTTCAGATATGTACTACCTTTAAAAAGTGTTGGAAATATTTTCATTTAAAAGTTTCAAATGTTGCAGGATTGAAATTCGCATTGCTTCACCATAGAGCAACCTTATGTATATTAAAATGTTTTGAGGAAAGATTAAGGGCCTTTTCAGTTTAAGCAAAAGAAGATCAAGAGCAGACTTCACTGAAGTGTTTAAAATTATGAAGGGCATTAGTACAGTGGATCGAGACTGTTATTTTTAAAGGAGTTCCACAAAAACACAGAGACACAGTTGGAAACTTGTTAAGGGTAAATTTTGCACAAAACTTAAGATGTGTTTATTCACAAACAGATCCAAAAAGACCTGGAATAAGTTACCAAGGAATGTGGTAGGCAGTAGGACTTTAGGGGCCTTCAAAACTCAACTTGATGTTATTTTGGCTCAATTAAGTCGATAGGAATGGCAAGCTTTGTTGAACTGAATGGAATGAACTCATCCTGGTCTTATTCATTTCAATTCAGTTACTGATATTCATATCACATTGTGTTTGTATTGATTATAATTTTGTAAAATGTAATTCATTTCTCAAATGTTAGTCAAGTGTCAGTCATAATCACTACGTCTATTAGTGTTTAAGTTTGCACCCCGTGTGTTTAGTTGAAAATGAAAGATGCCTTTTAGCTTTCAGGAGTCTGAAATTACAACGGTATTTAGAGAAGTGTGTCGGAGGAGTTTGTTTTGTTTCCCATTAAATTTCACAATTGCAAAACTCAATATAAAAAATATTCATCATCAAATATATAAAAATATATATCTGGGTCAAACAGAAGCAGTGACAGGTTTTTACATTCTTTTTGTTTTTAATTTTTTTTTGTGTTTTATTGATTTTCAAGCTAATTCATTTTTTCTTCTTCCAAAAATAGCATTATTTATTTATTGAATGTCATTGTTCGGTGGATGTGCTGTATTATTAAGTCTGTGTCATTTAGGTAGTGTACTTGAATTAAGTATCTCCACACACACCTAGTCAGATTATGGGCAGGCAGCAAAAATGTGCCATGCCTCAGGCAGCGTTACTAATGTGCTGACCCTGGCTGGATTCAGTAATGAGTGGTTGGATAAAGAATGAATTAAATAGATAATTTAGATGGCATTAAATTATGGACACTATTGTGACCCTGTTCAAGATTAAGTGGGCTTAGAAAATGGTATGGTATGGCATGGTACCTTAGAAAATATCAATCTCACTGGTAAAGGCCTACAGACAGACGTAAGCAATATTCAATTTGAGCAAATAAATATAAAAATACACTCGGACATCAATAAATGCATGTTTAATAAAAAAGTAAGACAAATCATACATTGGGGACCTGGGGCTGGAAAGTATTCCTTATATGATTTGGGTGTGCCATTGTATTCACTACTGCCCACAAGCAGGTAGCATAAGTGGCTAATAAAAAGGCCAGTGGAATGCTGGGTAATGTATAGCGCCCATCCTTTGCTAAGTACAAATCATGGGAGGATATTCCTTAATTCATAATGCACTCAGGTGTGAACTCATTCATACTGTTCATTGTTTTAGCCTTTATGTTACAAGCACTATGCAAAGTCAAGAGAAGAACTACTGGATTCTTTCAAAGACCACAATGTGTGAACTGTGTGGAAAATTGAAAGGAGCTTAAAGATTAGAAGTGACACCATTAAAACATTGAAGGATAATGCCTTGAGCATGGAAAGGTGCTATATAAATAAAATGTATTACTTCAACCCAAAACACAGCAGTTAAGGCAATGGTAGAGATATCATTATCATGATTTTGTGTTGTTACTGTTGCTGTCTAAAACATCTACAATCATGCATTAAGATGCCACAGTAAGACGTTGTTTTCTCTTTCAAATTCTTCTTCTTTCTCCTTCAGAGACACCCCTACACAGCAGATGAATAGACTGTGATTGGAAAAGCAACATTTCTTTTCATCATTGCATGGAGTGAAGATGTGATGTCAGTCCTTTTCTGCTTCTGTGACAACATTTTATAAATACAGCAGACAAACATGCTGCTTCTATAGCATGAGCTCCTCGCTTCCTCTATCTTTGGTTCACTTTAAATATTTCCCCAAAAAGGTAGTTCACACACTTTTGACAATAACAACCCTTCCCTCCACCAAAGAAGCTCTACATCTAATTCAGAAAAGATTCTGCCGTGAGGTCTGTAAATACCGGGCAGGGTGACAGCATTGCCAATTTGGGAGCCTTTTAAATGTTTATCCCTGAAGGGGATTTGTTACAAATCAAAGAATGACCTGTGAGGTGTCAAGCACTGCAGGGGACGTAGTAAGAACTAACCCCGGCGATACTGCATAAATTCCCAGCATAGAGCCCCAACCAAGGAGAGAGTGTTGCAACCGGGTCACGGCCTGTTTCTGTCTCTCCTGTTCTCTATGGCAGCACAGTGTGGTTCATAGTCTAACAAAGTGTGGGTTAGGTACGTGACAGAGTTTTCTTCTCAATATCCAGATTTGTGCCACATGCATCTGTCCAGGGAATAAAAGTCAGAGGAAGTCAGGTGTGCGGTCGAATTAGGAACTGCATGAAGAAGAAATGTTGGGGCGCCAACCCAGTCATCCCCATTTAATCATAAGGAAAGCTATGAACAAAAATATGTACTCTGCAGGGGACAATGGAGCAAAAAACTTTGAGAACTCAATGAAATGTCTCATTTAAGTCATCACATAGGAGATCCATCCTGCAGTGAGCTCAGGTGGTCATGGGATTTATAGCTGGTGGATTCAAATGTCCTCACAGGGAACAGAAGAGGACAAAGTCAGTGCCAGCAACCCTTCTCGACCTGAGGTGGTAGTACATACCTCAGATGAGCCTGGAGAGTGAAACACCGATGAGCATGCGTGACACGTGTAACCAAAATGGGGGCCTATACAAGATTAATCTCAATTCTCAAAATACAGTTTTAGTGGAAGAATTCCTCACCACATTGTTTGTGACACATTTTGTTAAATAACTCCATAAGAGGGGCAGTTCAAACAGAGACCTGACTTGGACAATATGCAGCCAATTGAGAATGGTGTATACTTTGGGCATTGGCAGCATAACTCATCCATGGATTTCCAAACATTCCAAATTTTTCACTTCTTGTAATTGGAGGCAGCATTTAGAGAGGATGATGTGAATGCAAACTTCTTTTAAAGCCAGATGAACAGGTGCTTGGTGGTGTAGGTGTTCTTCTCAAGGTAACAAGAAAATGAGATGTTTTCCTTAATACACAGCACTAAAGGTTTAGAATGTATGGAGCAGTTTAGCAAATGGGATGTTTTCGGGGATCCATAAAGTCCAGAGGGTAGAAGGCGGTAATGCCAATGAATAATGGGGTTGCTAAATGTGGCTTTTCAGCTGTGGAGTCCCCTTTAAAAGTTTCTCCATGAATATCACACCCTTGACAGTGGGTTCAGTAAATGGAAAACTGGATAGATGGGTTTTGAAAATGAATGAATCACTTAACAAATAATTAAAGTATTTAAAATTCAGAAGGATATACGTAAATAAGGTGCATACCAGCTGTAATTTTAAAATAAATCATTCATCAAGAACATTTGGATATGAATAGTATATTTTGGGACAGAACCACTAGGGGGTGTGCCAGCCACCCAACTTGACACAGACAGAAGCAGGAGGCACAATTATAAAAAACATACATTTTTATTTTGTTTCTTCTTCATTCATGGGCAACACCTTCCCCGTTCCTACAAGTACAAGACACAGTCCCAAGCAGAAGCACAAGCACAATATTCCTCTTTCCTTCTCCCTCTATTTTTTCTCCTCCACTCCTCCTCGGTAAGCTTCATCCATCTTCCACCTGACTCTAGCTCCCCGAATGGAGTGAGGTGGCCACTTTTATAATGCACCTGGATGTTCCATGATGACCTTCCTGCAGCACTTCCTGGTGTGGCAGAAGTGCTGCATGGGCATCCAGAAGCACTGTACCTGGTTCCTGTTCCGGCAGCACTTCCTGGTGTGACGGAAGTGCTGCAGTCCATAGCTCTGTAATGACCCGGGTGCCCCCTGGTGGTGGCCACAGGCCCCAACAGGGTTGAGCTTCTAAGCTCTGACCCTGTGGCCCCGATGCAAACTTGGGCGGCTGCCCTCTCATGTCCAGGGGGAGGTATTGTCCCTCTCCTGGTCCTTCCATCCTCCAGGCATCCCGGCTGGGCAGGAGCCCCAGCTGTCCACCACAATATATTTCATAGAGGTGTCTTAAAGTGTTTTTTTTCACACTGATCACCACTAAACATGTAGTAAGTTACCTGTAGGTAGTTTGAAAGTAGTGCCTTATGCGCTTCACATCTTGATTTAAATAGAAGTTGGCAAGACATGTTTGTGCTAAAAGGTCTATTCCCATCAAACACTTTTGTTACATTCTTTAAAGGAAAGTGAATCTATTTGTAGAATAAAGAGAAATAATGGCATGAGATGTACTTCAACACCTGAAGATACTGTATGTTCATACTCTATGCACAAAATGTAATACCTTAACTTAGTCCTTGCAAAATTGTATAACATAGCATAACATAACATAGCGTTCTCAAACTCACGTAATTTGATTCAGAGTCATGGGGAACTAGTGGTAGTGCTAATGTTTTGCAGTAAGGAGATAATGGGTTTGCTTCTTGGGTCCTTCCTGCGTGGTGAGTGCTTTGAGTAGTGAGAAAAGCTCTATATAAATGTAAAGAATTATTATTATTATGAGCCTCCCCTGGCAGCATTGGGAATAAGGCAGAACTAGCAATGGACAAGGCCTCTCTCTCTCACACACACACACACAAACACAGGGTCATTTAGAATGCCTAACTAACCTAACCAACACATCTTTGAGAACATGGAGTGGGACTGCAGTACACAAAGAATAATCCAAGCAGACATTGGGAGAACGTATAAATTCACAGAGACAATAATTAGGCATGGGAGTCAAACCCTGGACTTTGGATCCATGAGGCGGCGGTTCTATTAACTTAAAATCCAAGTTGTTTCAGGAATATCATCCATTTACACACAATGCTGTATTATAAGTTCTGTAACATTATCTCAAATTTTGAATCCTTTGTGGATTTAGCTGCATGGGCTCAAATCATAGATTATTTGCAGCTTGCACATTCTCTCTGTTGTGGTGGGCTGGCACCCTGCCTGGGGTTTGTTTCCTGCCTTGCGCCCTGTGTTGGCTGGGATTGGCTTCAGCAGACCCCCGTGACCCTGTAGTTAGGATATAGCGGGTTGGATAATGGATGGATGGACATTCTCTCTGTGTACTAATTCCTGTGATACCCTTATTATTATTATTGTTATTATTAGATTAGATTAGATCAATTTCATTAATCCCATGGGCAAATTCAGAATTATTATTACCCACAGGGTTATCCTTTCCAGTTCAACACTAGTTAAAAATCTTACCCTTAGCAGTGTTAATTTTAAGTCATTTAAATTAGCACTTTGATTAATTTTAATTTTCCGGTACATACAAAATCCTAAAGCAGCTTCTTGCTGCTCTGAAAGCCCCTTTCTCCTGGTGACCAAGCCCGCGCTGAGCTCTTTCTTTTGGGGTTGAGTCCTGATATACGCCATTAATTTGTTTGTAAGTTTAGGTATGCCGTGCAGCAGCGGCGCTGACCTGATCTCTTGACCCCTCATTGTATATTGCAAACATTGTCAGTTTTTAGCACTCCTTTTTTTTTCCAAGTCAGTAGTGAAAAGCTCAGTTTGCCCAAGGCTGAAACCTGGTTTACAGATGGATAATGATGGTGTTTTAGCCCCTGTCTTGACATCCCTGCAATTTGATACAGGCCAAGGAGTTTGTCGTTTTTTAGAATGTGTAATTTACCCTTTTTTTTGGTTCCTTTTGTTAAAAGAACAATAAAACGTGTAGACAGTTTCCAGTAGAAACTGAGTTTCACCCCTTGAAACGTTGCATTTCATATGTTATGATGGTGGTGGTGGTGGTGACATGGAGAGTAAGACGGTCGGTTGTACTAACATTACAAATAACAAAGCTCTTTTGTGAGTCTGTGGTTGAATGCTTCCTTTAAGGGCAGCAGCAAATAAGAAAAGATTTTCCTAACTCAAATTACAATATGGGCTCAGCAACATGTAACCACCAGAGTTAGATGAAACCCTAATGGTTGATGAATCATGGAACCGCAGAGTTTTGCTGAACAAGCCCAGGCCTGCGACAGAAATTCGTTTAGTTTTTCTTGAGTGCACCTGTACAGTTTATATAAAGATTTCTTTCTGTACAATACTTTGCTGTGTAAATTTTTCGATTTTAAGTTATCATAAGATGTAAATATAGTGTGGATCTGACTCATGGACCCTCTGCCTACACGCTCTTACATTTCCATATGTCATTATTTTTAATAAACCTGTCATATGCGAAGTGAAATCTCGTTGCCACCTTGCTTAATTGTTCTCCTGCTGACTTTCCTATCCAGTCAATCCTCAGAGGCAAGGCACAGCGTTTATGCTGGAGATTAGGTGTGGAAATCCTGGGTGCCTCTCTTTCAAATGCATACCAATACAAGGCGGCAGTCAGGGTGACTCAACTGTTCTCAATCTGGAGGCTCGTAAGTGTTGCAATCTCACGGTTTGTCTCAGACACAGGCACGCACAGCCAGAACAGGTGGCTTGTAGGAAACTAACATCCATGAAAGACTTAAATTTAAGTCAATGTGATGGCTTCTCAGTGAGGGCACTGTCCATCTTATACTGATTGTTTTTTTAAGAATCTTCCTCATCCATTCCTTTACGTAACTTTTTTATAGTCCTTGAGGCCGAAGAGGAGACCTAAATATGAACTGCACCTGTAGTAGTGGGTGGCATGGTGGCAGAATGGCTAGCACAGGCTGTATTAAGACCCTCATAGGCCTCAGGGTGTCCCTACCACTGCACTATCCCCCCAGCACACACATTATGAACATCACACATGTCTAAAATAAATCAGGTACTGAAGTAGAAAAGAAACCTACAAAACTTTATATCAGGTCAGCGTCACCTTCCTTTTTTATTCATTTGTGTATTTCAATGAATGTAACAAATTAATGGAACTTCTGCGGGAAAACAGCTTTCTTCTGATAGCACATTTAACCAACATCAAGTAAACATTTTTGAAAGGCCTATGCCACCGTGTGACATGTCGCTAAGTGCTTTGGGGTCAAATACTTGAACCAAATTAAAGATTGTTTAGAGTACGGGGTCTCAATTACAGATCTGGTGGTCCACAATAGCTGAAGTTTGAGCTTTAACCATTGTCGTAATTAGAACTTGTTTGTTTACTAGTAAAACAACATTTGTTTGGCCTTAGTTTTAGTTAACTTGCTTATTACAATTAAAAGTGTTTTAACCAGCTGCATTAAGGTTTTCATTCATGAGGTGCAACTGACAAAGGAGCTGCCAGCTCCCCATCAAAAGTGTTATCATTTAAACCTGTGTACATGCAACACGAAATCTCTGTGTTTAGAAATAAAAGAGAGAGAAGAGAAGAACCACAAAACTTATGACAAAAACATATAATTTTTATCTTAGCAGAATGAAAGCATTAACAAGTCATATTATTATTATCTCTTAGGCCTGACTCCGAATTACAAAACTGGCTGGCACTGAGGACCTCCAGGACCATAATGGAGTACCCCTGGTTTAGAGGGCTCCTTTTATAATTAGGGTTCCCATTACTAGGTGCATCTTCTCTCTAGTGGACTTCTTGTCTCCCATGATGTTGTTCACATCTATGTCAGTTTTATCACCCTGAAAATTGCTGTTAAAGTTCCTAGAAGTCACCATATTAGCAGTATCCTGACAACCTGTAAGGTCTGCCTCATTAATCTCAAACACAATATTCACACATTTATTTGTTTCTTCTGAAGCTGAAAGTGTTAGGTATAGCTTTTACTTCTCTCTCTTTAGTTTTTTTCTTTTTGCTGCACCACTGGGCTTTTGTTTTCTAATGACCATCCATTTTGTCGTTTGCTCTTTAAATGTCTTCTTCTTCTTCTTTCGGCTGCTCCCGTTAGGGGTCGCCACAGCGGATCATCCTCTTCCATATCTTTCTGTCCTCTGCATCTTGTTCTGTTACACCCATCACCTGCATGTTCTCTCTCATCACATCCATAAACCTTCGCTTAGGCCTTCCTTCCCTGGCAGCTCTATCCTTAGCATTCTTCTCCCAATATACCCAGCATCACTCCTGCGCACATGTCCAAATCAACACAATCTTGCCTCTCTGACTTTGTCTTCCAACTGTCAAACTTGAGCTGACCCTCTAATGTATCCATTTCTAATCCTATCCATCCTCGTCACACCTAGTGCAAATCTTAGCATCTTTAACTCTACCACCTCCAGCTCTGTCTCCTGCTTTCTGGTCAGTGCCACCTTCTCCAACCCATATAACATAGCTGGTCTCACTACCGTCCTGTAGACCTTCCCTTTCACTCTTGCTGATACCCGTCTGTCACAAATTACTCCTGACACTCTTCTCCACCCATTCCACCTTGCTCGCACTCTCTTTTTCACCTCTCTTCCACAATCCCCATTACTCTGAACTGTTGATCTCAAGTATTTAAACTCATCCACCTTCTCCAACTCCACTCCCTGCATCCTAACCATTCCACTGACCTCCCTCTCATTTACACACATGTATTCTGCCTTGTTCCTACTGACCTTCATTCCTCTCCTCGCTAGAGCATATCTCCACCTCTCCAGGGTCTCCTCAACCTGCTCTCTACTATCGCTACAGATCACAATGTCATCAGCAAACATCATAGTCCATGGGGTCTCCTGTCCAATCTCATCTGTCAACCTGTCCATCACCATTGCAAATTAGAAAGGGCTCAGAGCTGATCCCTGATGTATCTGTCACTCCTACCGCAGACCTCACCACTGTCACACTTCCCTCGTACATATCCTGTACAACTCTTATGTACTTCTCTGCCACTCCCGACTTCCTCATACAATACCACAGCTCCTCTCGAGGCACCCTGTCATATGCTTTCTCCAGGTACACAAAGACGCAATGCAACTCCTTCTGGCCTTCTCTAAACTTCTCCATCAACATCCTTCGAGCAAACATTGCATCTGTGGTGCTCTTTCTTGTAACCATACTGCTGCTCACTAATCATCGCCTCACTTCTTAACCTAGCTTCCACTACTCTTTCCCATAACTTCATGCTGTGGCTCATCAATTTTATTCCCCTGTAGTTACTACAGTCTTGCACATCTCCCTTATTCTTAAATATCGGCACCAGTACACTCCTTCTCCACTCCTCAGGCATCCTCTCACTTTCCAAGGTTCCATTAAACAATCTGGTTAAAAACTCCACTGCCATCTCTCCTAAACTCCTCTTTGCATCCATAGGTATGTCATCTGGACCAACGGCCTTTCCATTCTTCATCCTCTTCATAGCTGTCCTTACTTCCTCCTTGCTAATCTGTTGCACTTCCTGATTCACTGTCTCCACATCATCCAACCTCTTCTCTCTCTCATTCTCTTCATTCATCAGCCTCTTAAAGTACTCTTTCCATCTGCTCAACACACTCTCCTCGCTTGTGAGTACATTTCCATCTTTATCCTTTATCACCCTAACCTGCTGCACATCTTTCCCAGCTCAGTCCCTCTGTCTAGCCAATCGGTACAGGTCCTTTTATCCCTCCTTGGTGTCCAACCTCTTATACAACGCATCATACGCCTTTTCTTTAGCCTTGCGCCTTATCTCCTTGTACTCTTGTCTACTTTCTGCATCTCTCTGACTATCCTACTTCTTCTTTGCCATCCTCTTCTTATGTATACTCTCCTGTATTTCCTCATTCCATCACCAGGTTTCCTTTTCCTCCTTCCTCTTTCCAGATGTCACTCCAAGCACCCTTCTTGCTGTCACTCTTACTACATCTGCTGTAGTTCCCCAGCTGTCTGGTAACTCTTCACTGCCACCCATTGCCTGTCCCACCTCTTCCCTAAACTCAACCTTGCAGTCTTCCTTTTTCAACTTCCACCATTTGATCCTTGGCTCTGCCCTCATTCTCTTCCTCTTCTTGATCTCCAGCGTCATCCTACAGACCACCATCCTATGCTGCTTAACTACACTTTCCCCTGCCACCACTTTGCAGTCTTCAGTCTCCTTCAGATCAACTGCATAGGATGTAATCTACCTGTGTGCATCTTCCTCCACTCTTGTATGTAACCCTATGTTCCTCCCTCTTCTTAAAATACGTATTCACCACAGCCATGTCCATCCTTTTGGCAAAATCAACTGTCCTCTGACCTTCTTCATTCCTCTCCTTGACATCATACCTACCCATCACCTCCTCGTCTCCTCTGTTCCCTTCACCAACATGCCCATTGAAATCCGCCCCAATCACCACTTTCTGTCCCTTGTGTACACTGTTCATCACTTCATCCAACTCACTCCAAAAATCTTTCTCATCCATCACACACCCAAATTGCGGGGCTTATGCACTAACAACATTCATCATCACACCTCCAATTTCCAGCTTCGTAATCATTACTCTGCCTGACACTCTTTTCACCTCCAAAACACTCTTGACATACTGTTCCTTCTGAATTTCTCCTCCCATCCACACCATGATAGAACAATTTGAAGTTACCTCCGATCCACCTGGTCTTACTCCCCTTCCTTTTAGTCTCTTGCACACACAATATATCAACCTTCCTTCTCTCCATCATAACTGCTAACTCTCTCCCCTTACCAGTCATACTGCCAACATTCAAAGTTCCTATCCCTCAGTTCCACTCTCTTTACTTTCCTCCTCTCCTCCTGCCTCTGGACACATCTTCCCCCTCTTCTTCTCCTTCGGCCAACAATAGCCCATTTTCTGCCATCACCCTGTAGGCTAACAGTACTGGTGGCGGTCATTGTTAACCCGGGGCTCGATCGATCTGGTATGGAAATTTGTATTGTTGTCCACATATTGATTTGGCAAAATTTTACACCGGATGCCCTTCCTGACGTAACCCTCCCCATTTATCCGGGCTCGGGACCGGCACACAGAAACACACTGGTTTGTGCATGCCCTGTGGCTGGGTTTTTTGTTCTTTAAATGTATGATCTCATAAAAGTGATCTATTAAACACCAACTCTGATCAGTCCCAACCCACATGTTTATCTTTTAAAACCTTTCTATTAAAGTTGGATTGGTTTATAATCTTGAAGATCTAAGTGCTAGGTGATGGATGGCAGGTTGCTGTGAGTGCCTGTCACTGAAAGCTTGGACTTTTTCAGTTATTAGGAATTTTTTCTCTTGCATATGCTAAGGCCCCTTTGCGAGCAGGGCCCCAGGATGCGTACCTAATCACCCTGATGATAGATCCAGCACAGATGGTGCGGGTTTCCTTTGGATACAAAAGTATACTCTAATATCCAACGATGTGCATATTCAGCTAGTTGGTGCCTTAACGTGGGTGTTGCAAAGAAAGAGTGCTGCCAGAAGACGTTTTTCTCCCTATAACATTGGAAGTGCAACACTAAATCTTCCTTATATCAATCCTGTGGTGTTGCTCTGCCACACTGCCAGCTGGCCAAAGCCCTCCATAGCTGCTTTGATGCTGTGATGCATATGAGTGCTATAACTATGGATGGGACCTGCTTCATCAGATCTTCTAGGACGATGCATTCTAACATTCATGAACTAACTTTGTTGCTTTCATGCACAGTGAGAGCTGCACAATCTTTGGCCCTTGGAAGCCATGGAGGCTTATTTTCTCCAGCATCGAGTTGGCGGGAGTTTTTGTTGCCTTCTTTTCTCTTGCCATCTGACCACATCATATGTGATCAAATTCAATTCTGATTTTTGCTATTATAATTAGTGACTTAAAAACTTCCTATGGTGAATAGCATTTCTTAAAATTATACTTAATTCTGTTAGTGAGGTGTCCATTTTTTAAATGTATTTTTTATTTGTACTTTTACCTTTGTAGCTGTTTTTTTTTCTTTTACTTTTTTGAAGCACTCGGAAGCAACACTTTTTGCATGAATCTGTGCTTTATAAATTAATGTTGTTTTTACAGTGGAAAAGACAGGTTCAGAATTTGAAAGTCACTTCAGAGGAAGATGTGCATTAGTCAAACCACACAGTTGCAGCCCTTGTGACATTGTGCTTATCATGCAGTATATTCTAACAGCAGGAGTTTGTAATTTGGCATTTTGTTTTTCGTAATTGATTAGTTAATATTCCAGTCAAAATTGGGATTTGGAGTTATTCCCTGGCATATTCCAACCCTGTTTGATTCTGTTATTTTTGTTCACACATACAAGCCGTCTGCCTATCTGTGCATCTCCCATCTCCGAGATTTGATGACACCACATTTCTTTGTCGTCTTTGCAAAGAAACTAAAGTCAATTTGTCCAAGTGCTTGGGCAACTTTATTGTCAGCTTTATTTCTGCCTGTTTATCCTAAAGTTGTCTTGTTAAGGGTCAAGAATCAGCATCTTACTCAAAACATCAGCATTCCTCATTGTGAACACCATACTTAAGCTTCTTGAATACATAATCCGACCCGACTTCCTGACACACACATTCATCCACTTTGAACAGAGATGGATTAGACGACTTAGTCAGGGCTGCACCAGGAGTCACGAGAAAGTAACCCTGCAAAATGAGGGCTTCAGCTTCAACACCTGAGCCACAACACCTCACTGCTTGTAAGGAAGTTAAAAACAACCAGAATGTCAAAAAATCAACAAATTTAATATAAAGGACCTTAGGACACTTATATGTTTTATTTTCAAGTAGCCAAAAGATAAAGTAATGGGGAAAATCAAACAGAGGACTATCTTGTCACAATTCAGTACAAAAATTTACATTTTTAATATTTTGATTTTCTTTTAATTCTTGTTTATTTTAGTTTTTCAGCATTCCTTTTGTTATTTGTTTGCTATGTCTACACCTTCTGCCATTTTGGAACTAGTTGCTATGGTTCTGTGCGTCAATGGGGTGCAGTCTACATGTGACATCATTGGTGTGGTCACATTGTTATGGTGGACATTTTTTAAACAGTAATTCACAAGCCCAGAAAGTTTTTCCCCGTCGTTCATTTTGTTACATTTGTTTGGACTTTGATTATCATCTTACCGTTTTGGTTTAATGATAAAATACTGCATGTCCGGGGTGAAGTGAGAGGCAGTGTATAAAAAATGGGATTACAAGCCAAGCTATAATTAAAACCCAAAAGTCAAATCTGTCTTTTTTCAAGACCAAAACCAGAACCTTAAATTTTTAAAATAGTAATAAAAGACCCAAAGCCCAAAATGTATTGCGCAAAAAAAAAAAAAAATACTAACCAGCAGATGATTAATACAAAATAAGAGAAATTGTAAGAGAAAGATCCAAGGATGTAACCAAAAGAGAGAAACCGAAGGCAACCAAATTAGAAGGGAAAAGGAGAATCAAAAGTAGAAGGTGGAAAAGAGTTTAATAAACCAAAATGAAACTGAACACTAGGTGTTTGCTTGATTTGAAGGTAACTATCATATCACTATCATCATCATAATCACAATCATTGTTGCTAATAACAAGTTCAAAGATTTTATCCAATCAATACTAATAATCCATACTTATATTGACAAATCTGTTGATGTATTTGAAGTGATGATTGCGATCATGAGACACATCCTTAACAAAGCACAAGATGAAAATAAAAAAAAAATGTTCTTAAAGTAAATCAAAATGATCCAAAACCCTAAATAGTTTACAAAATCAAAAAACATACAACAACTAGCAATAATCTTACTACATCAATGTCAAATTTACAAAGCACAAAAATGTCTATCAGAAAATTGCAACCACAAAGATGCAAATCAGCGTTTTGAAGGTTGATCCACAATCTTGGATAACCAGCAAGTGAATGGCATGGACCTGTGATATCACACACCACACGCTTCTGGACATCTGGGCACAGCAACTTTGGGGTACAATGCCATCATGAAGGTGCGTGTGTCAAAACAAACATGGTGCTGTGAAAGACGCTGAAATATTGTAACTTCTTTATATTTTCTAGACAAAAAGAGTGTCAATTTTAGATTGAGCATACCTCAAAACTCAAGTTTTCTATAAAGGCCAGACATATACTGTAATAAAAAGGGGAAAAATCAAAACAAATCTAGATCATAACAAATACAGTTCTTTGTGAAGAATGCAATCTTGGGCATGACTACTCTCTGCCCTTGCCCTCAAAAAGTCTACTTAACCTCATTCTCTCTTAAAAACGTGGACCTTCCTTCATAGAAAGATCTACAGTAAACATGTCTATCTTCAGTGCTCTAGAGCAGCCCTTTCCATCACTGCCATTTTGATTAGGTAATTTCTCCTGATCTTAAATAAAGGGACAGTACAATGGATGGGTAATCCACAGTGAAAGACCTTTATTGTGTTCTGATGGGATTGTCAATGTCACATTATGGAGTTCCCATAGTGAGGTTAGGTTCAGATAACTTAGGACATTTAGGGTTAGAATTCTGTTTTTCGCTTCTCTATTGTGATCTGAATGCTTTAAGAGAGAGATAGAATAAAATAAGGAGAAAATTTCAGCACAAATAGTTGGGGTACCAACTTGGTAAACCCCATTTAATGATTAAATTAAATGCTGATGGTGAAAATAAACCAGTGTGCAAATGAAGGCATTTTATGAACACAAGGGTTCTCAAAGAGATGTTTTCTGCTCAGTTGGCACTCTTCTTTCCTTAGTCATGGGTTTAAAATTAATGACTGTTTCTGCATAGCCTTTAAAGTTTTATAGAATTCTCCAAGAAGGGGCGGGGCTTTCTTGACTGGTGCAGAAGTGAAGTCACCCATTTTCTGGCCAGCTTCCCTCTGAACTGCAGGTGTAAAAGGATATTGTGAAAGTGATTTATCTGTAAGGAGCCCTGAAGATTTCTGCTAAGTTCACGTTTGACAATTTATATACATACAGCATATATATATCTATACTAATAAAAGGCAAAGCCCTCACTGACTGACTGACTGACTCACTCACTCACTGACTGACTCATCACTAATTCTCCAACTTCCCGTGTAGGTGTAAGGCTGAAATTTGGCAGGCTCATTCCTTACAGCTTACTTACAAAAGTTAGGCAGGTTTCATTTCGAAATTGTATGTGTAACGGTCATAACTGGAACCTACTTTCGACCATATATATGGCAATAGCCTGCAGCTCGGTCGCCATGTGAGGCGGAGTTGCCTCCCACGTAATTGAGTGCCTGCCCATATAAGGTAAATATTCGTGGGTGAAGGACTGTGCTTATGCAAACGAATAAGAGATGGTCTAGTGTTTGGCACAAACTCAGCGAAAGTGCGAGAGAAACTTTTAAGTGCCGGGTCTTAGCTAACATTAAATAAAGCCGTGGACATCGCAAGATCACACAAGAGAGCGGCTCACGTGAACTGACTGTGAATGCAGTACGTAGAGAACAAGGAAGAGCTCCAAAGAGCGCTGAACAAAAAACGCATTACACAATTGAGAAGGCAGCAAAAGAATATGAAGCGAGTGAAGCATACAAGCATATTCATAAGTGTAGCTACTGCGGAAACAAAGCACGGTGTAAACCGTAAGTTTAAATGAAGTTTATAGACACGCTGCCGCTGGCGTTTGTCATGCCTACGACGAATACGATATTCGCGAGATACAAGTTTAATGAGAAGACACGAGGTATAAACGAGACTTTTGATCACTTTGCAACTGAGTTAAAATTGCTGGTGAAGGACTGTGCTTATGCAAACGAAGATTAGATGGTCAGGGATAGAATAGTGTTTAGCACAAACTCAGCAAAAGTGTGAGAGAAACTTTTAAGTGCCTGGTCTGAGCTAACATTAAATAATTGCTGGTGAAGGACTGTGCTTATGCAAACGAATAGGAAAGCAAGGTGTAAAGCTTAACTTTAAATTAAGTTCATAGACACGCTACCTCTGGTGTTTGTCATGCCTAAGACAAATACGATATTAGCGAGATACAAGTTTAATGAGAGTACGCGGGGTATAAACGAGACTTTTGATCACTTTGTAACTGAGTTGTAGGAAAGCAAGGTGTAAAGCTTAATTTTAAATTAAGTTCATAGACACGCTACCGCTGGTGTTTGTCATGTCTAAGACGAATACGATATTCGCGAGATACAAGTTTAATGAGGGGACGCGGGGTATAAACGAGACTTTTGATCACTTTGTAACTAAATTAAAATTGCTGGTGCAAGGACTGTGCTTATGCAAATGAAAATGAGACGGTCAGGGATAGAATAGTGTTTGGCACAAACTCAGCAAAAGTGCGACAGAAACTTTTAAGTGCCGGGTCTGAGCTAACATTAAATAATTGTTGGTGAAAGACTGTGCTTATGCAAACGAATAAAAAGCAAATATTACGTTATTTTTAAAATGTTTCCTTTTCTTTTTCATAACTTCTTTAACACACTTCTTCTCTCTCTCTATATATATATACTGTCGGAGATGGCTGGAGGGGCGACCCGGCTGGGACACCCAGGAGGACCGGAGGAGGGCTTACACCTTCCCCAGACCACGGGTACTTAGCTTTGAAGCTCCACCTTGTAGGGGCCTGTGGTCACCGCCAGGGGGCGCCCCTATGCCTTTGGAACCCTGGACCTCAGCACTTCCACCACACCTGGAAGTGCCTGGGGGGAAGAGGAGCAGGGACACCCGGAGTGCTTCCGGGGATGCAGCCAGCACTTCCGCCACAATGGGGCGTGTCGGTGGAAGATTGCCGGGACAACTGGAGCACATCCAGGGGAGCATAAAAGGGGCCGCCTCCCTTCATACAATGGCTAGAGTTGGGTGAAAGAGGACAAGGTCTCTGGAGGAGGCAAGGAGGCGGCCTGAAGAGAGAAGGCATTGGACTGTGAAACCAGGACTTTGGGGACTTTTGGGGTGTTTGAGTACACTTATTGTATATAGAATATGTCCATTAAACGTTGTGTGGGTGACATGAACGTGTCCGCCTGTCTGTGTCCAGGT
>JANRMT010062849.1:8442882-8476908 GCA_026402145.1 Polypterus bichir lapradei
TATATATATATATATATATATATATATATATATATATATAATGGTAAAGGGAAGACACTGGAGGAGTCCAGAGAATTGTTTAGGATGCTCTGTTTAGTATGGCGCCGCTGATACTAAAATTACCGGCTGATGATTGTGCTCAAATAACATAAAATATAAGCACATTTTGCCTTAGGTTGGCTTCTCAAAACAATGCTGCTCATTAACATGTTTCAGTCTTACAGGAACCGCATCCTTTGGCCAGCTGACCTGAAGAGGTAGAGTCAGTTGTCCTTGGGCATCTTCTTCACACTGTGGATGAGAAAAGGGATGATTAGCAACATTAGCAGCAGTGCTCTCTTTTTTACCAGAGGGGTACTATATACCTCTGATGAGCCCAGGAGGTGCTCTTCTGATGTGCATGCACGGCAGGATGTAGATTAGATTTTGAGATACAGTATATAACTTTAAATGCACATTCTGCCTTTTTCTGCTTATGGTTTTGTGTCTTTCCTTATGTATGCTATAATTGTAATAAGAAATTTGGATTATAAGAATAAATTGAACTCAGTTGATTTGACTTGGAAACTCCTAGTCCAATGACAACTGGTTTTGTGTTCCTAGGTCTTTGATTCTGGAGACTGAATTTAACTCACATTGCCTGTGTAGAGTTCACATGTTCCTGCCAAAGGCCATGTGGATTTTCTCTAAATATTTAAGTGATAGAATAATTAGCGACCCAGAGTGGGGTGTGAAAGAGCGTTCCTCTTGACGGACTGTTGCATCATCCAGTTTTTGCTAAATGCTGTCAGAATGACCTTGAGTGCCTCACTACCCATAAAAGTAATTAAACAGGCTTGGGGAAGAATGTCTTAGAAAATGGACAATCAGCCAAAAGCTTACGGTTACCTTGTGTTTTATTTGTGGGTGTCGCAATGCCAAGAGGCACAGATGAGATATCTTGTTATGGTCTCTTTTCTTCTTTATTAAGGCAACTTACAACATGTATAATACAATTAGTTGCATTACTTTCGGTTTTCCAGTTGGAACACAGGCTGGTCAAGTGACTTGTTCATGGTCACACAGTCTCAGTAGCAGGATTTGGACCCACAACCTCAGGGTTTGAAGTCCAAAGCCTTAACCACTACACCACACTGTCTGCTAATGAGGTCTACATAGCAATGAGGATATGAGGTCATTTCCATTTAATGGGTACATTTAATGAGTACAATGAGAGAGACGAAAAGAGCAAAGTGAAGCGCACTCCCTGCAGAACTGGCACCACACCAGATTAAATAAAAAATGTGCTTATTTTGTTTTGATTGCCAAGTTGAATATGTTCTTTCGATCAGGGAGGAGGACATAAACACGCCATGTAAAATAAAAATGCCATATTTGGCTGTCTCCTCTTGGCCTATCTAAACAGAAGCTGGGATTCCTCTGATTTCCCGGCTTGCTCATTTGCTCCCAGGCTCCAACAATTTTTTTTTCTTTTCACTTCCTTCTTTTATCTCCTTGTGTTTCTGCCAACTAGACATTATTTCATCAGCCACTCAACAGTCTATACTGAGTGGCAGCTTCCACTTTTTCTCTTAACCCCCCTTTTCAATGCACCAAGGCAGCCACCTGATATTCCTGAGCTGGGGTCTCCAATTCCTGTACTGGGGCCTCATGTATAAACGGTGCGTATGACAAAAATGTTGCGTAAGAATGTTTCCACGTTCAAATCGCGATGTACAAAACCTAAACTTGACGTAAAACCACACACATTTCCATGGTAGCTCATACCCTGGCATACGCAAGTTCTGCGCTCGGTTTTGTAGACTGGCGGCACCCAGCATCAAAGCAGTGCTACTGTTCCAGTGTGGTTACGATTTCTTTTTTAGATCCACATACCTGACGCAGCTTTATTTATACACTGAAATTAACCGCATATTGTTTATTAGTTTAATGCATCTGATTGTAATTAACTTGTAACAATATAATGGTCCACAGAATGGTCAGACTATTCTAAATACCATAGCTGCTTTAGCGTTGTTACTCTCACTGCACCTTCTTCTTCTTCTTCTTCTTCTTTCAGCTGCTCTCATTAGGGGTTGCCACAGCGGATCATCTTTTTCCATATTACTCTCACTGCACCACTCGGAGTATTTATAACACTGTATCTGAGTGTGAATCACAGCTGTACAGCAGCTGATCAGAAAGAGAAGTATCGGTATACAGCATTAAGCACACGCTGCCTCAGCTATGCTGTCTATTGAACTGCTCTCATGCGGCAAACGCTTCAGTTCAGAAACAGTTTCATCCCAAGAACTATAAACACACTCAATCAGTCCATCAAGTGCTCTGTGTAGAATGCTTTGTACTTAGTACAATCACCTCACTGTAAACTTGTGATACAGTTATAATATTGCACAACCTGAGCCACTTTATAAAGCGCGTATTTACATATGATGACAATATAATTTTTAAGATGAAATGCAGCAAAATATGTTTATTATATTATACAGATAAAACTTTAACTTCATTTAAATAATCTATATTGTTAATAATTAAACATGTGAGGACACGGTGCCGCAGCGCTAGTGAGGAGCTGGCGCACCGTTCACGGATTGTTCCTGCCTCGCACTGTATTCTTCCTGGTGCTGGTGCGGCACTGGAAGGCTAGATGGATAGAATAATTAAACATGTACTATGAAGATATTTCAATGTACTTTAAAAGTTTTGAAGAATCTGTGTTCTAAGCTTACAGACGGCTTAACGTCTATTACGGAGCTGATTGTGCGGCGATTGGGTATTTGGAGAAAGAAAAGGAAGGACAGAAATTGAGGGTTAGTACGTTTAAAAGAGACAGTACTGCTGCAATAAATTATTTCATCGAAGGTTGCACATGGCGCAGCAAGCATTTTGCGTGAGACAGGAACAATCACTGCGCCACTGTGTTCCCATGTTTAATAACAAGCTTTAACTCCTATCATCATGAAAATGATATCACGTATACATCTCAGTATTTTAATTATTCAGAGAGCTGTAATATCACGATTGTAATGGATTCTGTGTCCTGTCAGAGGAAGAGAAAGCCCAGAAGCACATAGTGATTCACACACATAGAGCACATAGAAGATCAACTACAAAACAAAGCATTTAACGTGCTACTTTAGTTATGATGGGATTTGAGAAACTAGTAAAATAAACAATTTTAAGATGAAGTTTATGATGTTCTGCTTTATTTAATGACAAAATAAACTACATGATTAAAGTGGAAATTTAGAGATTAAAGTTGACATTTCGTGCTTTTTTCTCACTGTGTGCCTTTTTTTCTCTGTACCCTAATAAGCTTCCATATGACACACGGATGGTGAGCTACGACTCGCCTTTTCACGGCGACTTTGATATCTGACAACTTCTTTTTTATTTTGGGCACTGTGCGACTTTGTGAACTTGAGCTTTCAAGTTTCTCCAACACTCTATGTTACTCGATTAACTTCCTTTTGTTGTTTATATCACTGTTTAAACCAACAAATAGTACATTTTTCCTTGTCTCTAAATCGTATTCGCTGAAATTCTTCTATTTTCCCTCGTGCTTTTGCCATTGCCTTTTCACAGAACGCTGAGCTTAAGGACTATTTATATTTATTTGCATATTCGAAGAGACGTAATTCTGGGAGGAATTTCGGTGGGGCAGCAGGGGTGTGCACGTGCATTACTTTTCACTCTGATTTATGGAGCGGAAGAACGTGGAAGTTGGCGAACACACAGATTTATGCATCAGGATTTTTTTATGCGTAAGCACATTTCCGCTTTTGTCTGCACGCCATGTTATAGTGTGAATTCTACGTACGGCATTATGCATGAGGCCCTTGGAGAGCTACTGTGGCTGCAGGTTTTCATTCTAACCTTTTTCTTAATTAGTGACCAGCTATTGCTGCTAATTAACACTTTGCCTTAATTTTAATTGATGCACAACTTAAGACTCAGGCACCTTAATTATTTTTTTTTTCCTCAGTTAGCAACCAAACAATTTCCACCCATCCATCCATCCCGCTAATTCCGAACACAGGGTCACAGGGGGTCTGTTGGAGCCAATCCCAGGGTGCAAGGCAGGAAACAAACACTGGGCAGGGCACCAGCCCACTGCAGAGCACACACTAGGGACAATTTAGAATTGCCAATGCACCTAACCTGCATGTCTTTGGACTGTGGGAGGAAACCCACGCAGACACGGGGAGAACATGCAGACTCTACACAGGGAGGACCCGGGAAGCGAACCCGGTTCTCCTAACTGCAAGGCAGCAACGCTACCCACTGCGCCACTTAATATCACAATATTAAAATACAAAATGAACCAACACATAAACAGCAACCTGCATCCATCACATAATAACTGAAAATAAAGAAAGGTGAAGGCCTCAGTAATGTTGACCTGCTCAAGTCCACAAAACATTTTGACAGCCAGTGCTCTTAAAAAAGAAAATCAACAGTTTTGGAAATGTCTGCCATGGCAGAATGAGCGCCATGGAATTAAATAATGGGTTTAATTAGCAACGAGAATTGGCTTCAAATTAAGAAACTGAATGAAGTGAAGTTGGTTGGAGTTTGAGGCCCCAACTTAGTTGGTCATCTGTTGGCTCACTCCACATCAAATTTATGTTTAGGTGCCATTTAAGGAAAATGGAATCAATTCAGTGGTCAGAGTCTCAAGAAAAGACAATTAAAATAAAGGGAAATAGTTAATTAGCACTGAAGACTGGTCACTAATTAAGAAACGAGTTAGACTGAAAACATGCAGCCACATTAGATCTCCAGGACTGGAGTTGGAGACCCCTGTTCTACAGGAAGTATATTAAATGGTCCATATTGGGGAAGGAGCAAAGAGTCTTAATTGGAGAGCCTCTTTAGAGGTCCTTTCTGAGTGTTATGAATTGATGATCCCAAATTCTCTAGTTAATGGCTGGTGTCGCAGTTACGCCTAATAGATATGGCACAAATGGAAACTTTTGTTAATGGTTTTTCAAAAACTGAATTTTTTTTTATCTTCATCAACATTCACTAGAGTTTTTAAAAATGATAGTTTAAATGAGTGCCAGCTATCATTTTCGAATCTTCATATACTAATAGATATGTTCAAAATGGAAAAAAACAAGTATGGTAACTTTCAGTTTTAACTTTTGTGAAAGCTGAGACATAAAAATGCAGTATTAGTAAGTGAGCTTATGTGACAACTAAGGAATGAGTCAAATAATACACCAGGATTAGTATTTGTGAAGGATTAACAATCACACCATCAATAATATAATAAAATTTCAATACCATATGAGCTGTTGATTTGAGGGCAATTAACAAGACTTAGTTTTGCCTGAGTTTAATTTGAGTAAATTGAGCAGCTCTTTAAGTCAGAGATGCTTTTTTTATGATATTGGGGTGTCAAATCAGTGGTAAACTTAGCACTAAGATAAATCCGCACAGCGTATCAGCATGTCAGTGAAATAACAGACCATGGTGGCAGATGATCTAGCCAAAAAGGTTACATGTATTAAGAAAGGGGGCAAGAACCGATCCCTTGGTTAAAGATACATTCATCAGATAGGAAGTAAGGCTAGAGATGACTTATATACAGCTTTTAAGGAAGAAGGTGGGGTCAGAATGAAGTCATGAGGAAAAGAGAGAGAATCACTATGTAACAAAATTTTATTTTTATTTTGTTCCTGGGTACAAAGTGTGTTTTCCTAACCCGTTATGCCTAAAAAAAATAGAAAAGAGCTGTTGTTCCACAAAAACTTTGTTTTTGTGATCAGGACAATGATATTTTGAAATTTGTCTGTTTTCGAGAAAATTCTAGATTCACATTCAATACTGAGTAGTATTCTAGAATATTCTTGAACTGTTAGAATTGTCCAGAAGTTTCTAGAACATTCTCAGACTGTCCAATAGTAGTCACACAAATATAAAAGCACAGGTGACTCAAACCAACATTTCGGTTTATGTTATTTTTTTTATTTGATTTAGATGGCATCAAGAGGTTGCTTGCACCCAGCAGATGCATTTTGCTACGTCTGTGGACAATTTATAAAGACAAGAGCGAGAAAGTATTCCGTGAAAGCATGTTGTAAGATGTGCGAGGCCTACAAGGCATACTTTGGCATGCCTGTCGGGGATCAAGACAAGTCCTGGGCACCTCATTTCACATGCGAATATTGCAAGAAAACTCTTGAAGGTTGGTACAGGGGAGAAAAGAGAGCCATGAAGTTTGCTAACCCGCGAATTTGGCGGCAACCGACTGACCACTCAAGCAACTGCTACTTCTGCATGGTGGATCCTACCAAACGTCTCACTGGCAAGAATGCGCCTCAAATCATTTATCCAGACATTCCTTCTTCCATTGCCCCAGTACCACACTGCCCCGAGCTGCCCGTTCTCTTGCTCAAACTCCTTCTGTTTCATGACAATACCCAAACCTTATTCAACACAGGTTGCAAAGGCTTCTATAAGAAACCATGTGAATCTGAAGGGACACTTCACTAAGAGGCACTATTGGACGATAATGAAAACATCAAGTCAGATACATTAAAGGTGTTGTTCAAGCAAGACAAAACATTTTATCTGATTGGCATTGAAAGGTTTCATTATAATATGTGTATTAGTGTTAATAGAGGTTATGTTGAAAAAATAAAACCTATTTGATTTTACAAGTATTTCACTTAATTGGTCAGGTCCAGGACTTCTTGATTAGATTTAGTAGATCATTCTTGAGTTCAGAGGAGATTTAGCTAAAGGCTCTACATTCTACAGCAATTTTAAGGTTTTTTAACACCTAGTTTCTAATGGCAGCTGTTTTAAATATCAAACATTGTACTTCAACTCTGGTGCAGATCAAAACAACCTGACCGAGACCCGAGCCCGAGAAAATTTGAAAAATCTAGATGAAAACATGCCATTAAGTCTGACAAAACTCACCTGTCCTATCCATTTAATTCTTACAAAATAACATTAAGTTGAGTTTTGGAAGCCCCTAAAGTCCTACTGTCTACCACACTGCTTGGTCGCTTATTCCATGTGTCTCCGGTTCTCTGTGTGAAGAAAAACTTCCTAATATTTGTGTGAGATTTACCCTTAACCAGCTCCCAACTGTGTCCCCATGTTCTTAATGAACACATTTTAAAGTAACAGTCTTGATCAAACTGTATTAATTCCTTTCATTATCTAAAACACTTAAATCATGTCTCCTCCTTTTGCTTAAACTGAAAAGGCTCAGCTCTTTTAAGCTTTCCTCATAATTCATCCACTGTAGCCCTGGAATGAGCCTAGTTGGACTTTTTCTAGTGCTGCTATGTCCTTTTTTGTGGCATGTAGACCAAAACTGCACACAGTACTCCACATGAGGCCTCACCAGTGTGTTATAAAGCTTGAGCAGAACTTCCTTGGACTTGTACTCCACATATCAGGGTGCTATATAACCTAACATTCTGTTAGTCTTCTTAATGGCTTCTGAACAATATCTGCAGTTGATAGCGCGGAGTCCACTATGACTCCTAAATTCTTCTCATAAGGTGTACTCTCAATTTTCAGACATCCCATTGTGTATTCAAACATATTTACTTCCTACATTTAATACTTTACATGTGTGATTATAAATGGTGGTGTCGATTCTGTATCAAGCACACCATTGAGTGGTTCGCATGAGGCATGAATATGATCCACCATGACACCAGTCTCACTACAGGGAATATTGTAAATTATGGGCAATATCTGTGCATGCTATGAAAGTCACACCACACCATTGCTGCTGGTAATAAAGTAATCTCAGTATAAAGATAAATACACACATACACACAAATGCAACACAATACACCTAAAACAGTTTGAACAAGTACCAGTTAATCAGAACAACCCTTGCACTCTTGAATCAGGCTAAGAGCCTCTCTAGCTCTTTCACGATTGGGAAGTGGTTGACTATTTAAAAAAAAGTGTAAATTCACTTGTTATCAGGTCAATCAAACCACATGAAAAGGTTGTGAGAAAAGAATAACTGTGTCCAGTGCGACCAATGATCAAACCCTCTAATCTAATAACATCAGAGTGATGAGTGTAGTTTGGGTATCCTCTCTATCCGATCAACCTTATGTGAACACTGTTTAAAATAGTGTCAAAATTCCATGACTAAATGTTATATTCTTGTTAAATTGTCATACTGAAATATAATTGTTTTGAATTGAGAGCTGTCAGTATTATCTTGCTATTGATATAACGGTGACCTGCAAAAACAATGTAATTATAGTGTCATGTAGGAGACTCAGCTTTGAGAGCTTTCAAAAAAGATTGTTTGTTCACGACCAATCATTTGCTCAAAAGATGTCTCCATTTACAGATTCTAGTGTTGACACTAAATATGAGACAGAAGTGGCAGAGAGCTCTTGAACTCTTTGTGGGCATTTATTGCTTTTTGTGAATGCTCAACACCTACCGTAAGTTGAGTTGTTAGTGTTGTTGCCTTACAGCATGGATGTGAGCTCGGCCTTTTATAGCAGCTCATCTATTTGTTACAAATGACAGAAACAGTGTTATCAGCCTCACCATTAGTACTAGGGTGTTGTACCATGTTAGCCATTATGGATGCAATGAGAAGTCAAGCAAAATGACACCTTTTATTGGCTAACTGACCAGATTAAAATATGCAAGCTTTCAATGCAGTTCAGGCCCCTTCTTCAGGCAAGATGTAATCAAAGAAAATAAAAGGAACAATAGGTCCTAACTGAGACTGCTACAGTAATTTGGTTAAGAGGATTATTAGTAGTGATTTAAAGACTTAATGAAACATTCCACATAGTGGCATAGTGGTCCAGTGTGTAGTCCTCGTAAATCTCTGTAAGGAGTTTGCATGCTCTAATCTAGTAGGCTCTCCTAATGTGTTTGCGGGTTTACTTGTGGTTGCTCTGCTTTTCTATATCTCTTTGTAATTCCAAACTGCCCCCTTCCCCTTTGTAAGTGTCAGTATGTGAATGAGTAGGCCCCAAAGCGGACTGTCTAGGGCTGGTTCCTTCCCTGAACCATGTTCAGGAGATAGGCTCCAACATCTCTTTGGCCCTCGATTGAATTAATAATAATAATAATAATAGAACATTTTATTTAATAGGCGCCTTTCTTAGCACTCAAGGTCACCTTACAATAAAATTAAACAACATTAGTTAAATAAAAACAAGAGAATGATAAGTCAAAAAGCAATAATTAGCAAACAAACAAAGATAACTGGCAGTAACAGTGCAAAATTCACAATTGGTATGCCAGTTTGAAAAGATAAGTTTTGAGGGCAGTTTAAAAATGTGTTATTGAATCGAGCTGAGATATATGAAAATGAAGAGAATTCCAGAGTTGAGGAGCACTATGAGAGGACGCTCGAGCTCCCATAGAACAGAGTCTGATATGTGGGGTACAGAAAGTAGAGCTGCAGATGAGGATCTGTGTGAACGAGAGGAGTGTAAGTCTGGAGGAGATAAGTGAGGTAGGGAGGAGATTAAGTAGGTTTATGCTTACAATGAGATGAGAACATTACAGTATAACTTTAAGGACATTGACCACATTTGAAAATGCAGCATATGTAAGAAGAACTTGTTTATGAAGAAAACTGTGACATGGATGCACAATGGTTAGTTTTGCCACTTGAAAGTTCTTGGGACCTAGATTTAAAGCTGTGTGCGTTTAATGTCTTTGTGGAGTTTGCATGTTCTTACAATGTATGTTTAGATTTCTCCCCAGAATCCAAAAATGTTTATGTTGAGGCTCATTAACAACTCCGAATTAACCTAATATGGATGAGTGTGTATGAGAGTGTGTTCTGTGTTGAACTGGGCTTCCTCTCCAGGTTAAGGATGCTGAAATTTTTAATGTATAGTAGGCTACCTAGCAGGACACTAATAAAAAACAGAAATCCTAGACTTAGCTAGCCTGTGTTACTGTAGACAAGAGTCCTTTTCAAATTACGATTTTATTGGTATTTCACAAATCTGTTACCATCTATGCATTGTTATTTAATGTATGTAGACTGCTACTGATCTAAATTAATAAAGGTTCTTTCTGGAACCTTCATGTCGATGGGTTTTTTGGGAACCATTTTTGACATTGCTTTGAATATCCACTCTGGCAGCTTTATTTTTAAAAGTGTAGTATTGTGGTTCAAGTCCCACCAGCATTCCTCTTTTCTTGCATTGACCTTGTTTATTTTTTGTAAACAAAAATATCAAAACTGAATTGTTCCTCCACCCCATGCAGTTAATATTGTTTACAAAGAATTAAAGTATGTTTTCAGAATTACACATCTCTGACAATATGAAATTAAAGGTACAGTATTAAATAAAACTATTCCTTACTAATCTGATCCTTGATAAAAATCCTTTGAATTTTAGATTATATTAGAATTTGAAAAATAGTTTAAAAAAAAGTTATTTTTTATTATTGTCCCTTATTTGTTAGACCCCTTTATCCAAGGCTACGTGCAACAAGTGAGGTGTAATTGGTTACGTTTTGTTTGTTTTTCCAGTTGTCGTGCAGGCAGGTGAAGTGACACACTCAGGGTCACACAGTGTCAGTAGCTGGATTGAAATCCACAACCTCAGAGCTTGATGTCTAAAGTCTTAACCACTATTTCTACAAAAATCCTAAAATACTGAAACTTAAGCAGTATATACAATGTCCAGAATAGTCTGCTTATGTTTTAAGATGTGCATATAAAGTATTTGATAATATTTTATTATCTAAAAGCGTAACATCGTTTCTTCTAGATTGCTGTCTTCTGTGTGCTATAATTTAAACTAATTACATTACCGACATCCCCTTAAGGAATCAGAACAGTCTCTATCTATCCTGATTTATTCTTTTTCAGTTCTGACTTCTCCCTGCACAAATAAAGTTTAAAATGATCATTAGATTTCATAAATATATCGTTGATATTGTATGAATTCCTGTTCCTATGCTGTAGTTATGATGACAGAATGAAACACCCGCCCTGCAGAAAGCAGCCCTTCATCATACTGAGAGAGAGCTTGCATATTGTAATCTTTTTAGTTATAAAATAAAAGGTGTAATTTTGCTTGACTTCTCATTTCATCCATAAAGGCTAACACGGTACTGTAAGCATTTCCATAATTAAATTTTAAAATTCGATGTATGTACAAGTCGATAAAGATCCAGGCATTGAATGAAATGAGCTAGTTTTCTTTAATGAATTCCCGGCATTCCCCTCGGTGTGAGTCCAGACATGAAGGCACTGTTTTGAGTCTTTAGATCTTCACAAATACACCCTCCAGGTGGACTGTCACGGCACCGATGGACTCTGATAAGGTCTTCTTACCCGATGGATAACAAAGCGTTTGCGTCAGTTGTGCAGGTGAGTGCCGCATGCGCTCTTCGCTTGCTCTCTGTGACAAACACTGGCTTGTGGTTATCTTTTCAGGGCGTATGTTAATAACAAAAAAACGCGTCATCTCGAGGTGTCTCGATGTGCTTTAATGAATGCTATGGATGTGCGCCTGCCGCCGACCCTCCTCGCTTGGAGGGCAATTATCGAGTCAATAATTATTAGTGTAAACAAGCCGGCGCCCCGGCGCGATGTGCCGCCTCACTACAGCGGTCTCCAGCTGTGCGGCTGCGACCCTCCCTCCTCATCACCTCCTACTAAAGGACTTGCCAAACGCGCGACATTTGCTTATACAGCTTACTGCCACCAAAGCAAATTCTTGTCATAAAAATCAAGCAATCATGGCGATCGTTTCAGTGTTAGATGGTGGTCATGTTTTGTTACCTTTGACAATGCGGAACACAAAAGGCAGCAATGATATCAAGGAAGTATCATCCATGTTGTTGCTTTGCAATCTCTCACACAAGTAAAACATTATCATTTTTACCGTTTTATAACCCTGGTCTCCTTTGCATACAACAAAGAGTTGGTGCCTGTCTGGGTATCACAAGGTGGGAATTATGCTGCGTTATGTTTTAAGTGGAAAATTGGAATTTCCAAGTTCCTGGATAGAATTTTCAACTGGAATGCCCCCTTAAGTCGGAAACTCTGGGCTTGTCCAACAAGTCCGACTTCAGATCATGACATCAATCCAAAGCGGCAACATAACTCCACAAACTTTAGTGAAAGTTGTAATATTGTACTGTTTATTAACACTTCTGTCTATTTGTGCCTCATTAAATCAGTCAACACACAGTACTGTTCAACTTGTTTCTGTGCCGTGCTCCAAGTCAGATGTCAGAGCTGGGAAGACAGAATTGACAGCGTTCTAATAAAACTAATATGGACGGATGGATCCAGGAAAACCTTTGTTGTGCTCGCTCCATTGGAATACATGCCAGTTTATAGCAATGCATTACGCGGTATATTGAATAACAACTGTAGGGGGCATTCCAGTTGAAAATTCTAACTAGGAACTCGGAAATTCCGACTTCCCACTTCAGATGGAACACAGCATAGGAGACACACTTGAACACCCCCAACTGGGCACAGATACAATCACAAATTAACATAATTTGCACATCTTTGGGATCTTGAAGGAAAACCATTGCACACAGAATGAAAATCCATAAACTCTGCCCAAAATGCTGCTGGTACTGGACCTGGAACTCCATAGGAGTGAGGCAGTACAAACTCATAAAATACTAATGCAGTAATAACTCTATGCATTACCTTAATCTGTTTAGTTTGTTTTAGGGACCCGGCAATACTATAAGGCTGAATTTCTGAAAATTACATGTTACCCAACTTTAATTCAAGCCACATGCCCATTTTCACTCCAGATTGTCAGTGATGGTTCTCTTTTTGGATTACACCCTGAATGCAACCCAAATAAGGTGCCTACAAATTTTTTGCCAAGTCACTTTTTTTTTTTTTTTTACCCTGAAACTGGGCAGATCAGCACAAAGTCGTAGGTGCAAGTCCAACAGAGGGCTGATACACTTTGAGTTTATTGTTTGACAGCAAGGCTATCACTTTAAAAGAGACCTCTTCTGTGTAGACGGCCACAGACAAATCTGTGCAGAGTGATAGTCTGCTCGTCAGATGATTTCATTTTAGAACTGAGGCAAATGTAAATCAGTGAAATGAAAAATTGAAAGCAGAGATTTAGCTATCCATTTCAAGAACATCAGATTCCACTAGATGGCTTTGTTCCAGCCCGGAAGCATGAAGCACAATTCAACAAATCTGTCCTGAATGAGGGCATCCATCATTCACAAGTACTGGTGCCAGAAGCTTCCACTAAAAGCGCACAATGAAAGGGACATTTTAAAAATGTTTGATGTGCAATTGTGATCCGAGTATTGATACCCTCGCTACATTCCAGAACAATTTCATGGTGACCAGTACAGGATGATATAATACAGGAGTTAAACTGAAAACATGCTGTAGGCCTATACAATTATGCAAATACTTTTAAAAATTGATTGTTTCCGCATTGATTTAAAAAACAAGTTGGAACATGAATAATTGAGAGTAAGCAGTAACGAGCATTTAATGATTGTGCAGACTGCCTGCTCCAAAAGGGAACACTTCGTTGTTATCGGGATCCTTTGTGCAGCCACAGCCAACCACAAAGGGCCCCGCCCACAGCCGCCCACAGCCGCCCACAAAGTGCCACACCCCGTTTGCCAGCAAAGGAGGCGACAAGACCCAGACTGGTGGCAGCGAAGTCTTTTCAGTCATGAAAGGCTGAAGGAGGTCACATCTTAAGGTAACTGTTGTTCTGAAGAATATGTCAGGGTACCCTAAAATACTTAAAAGAAATAAAAAAACAATTCTTGGTAATAAAATGTGCAGACACCAAAAAGCATGCTTTTTTTTTACCACATAATATGATAACAAACTGTTCATAACAATACTGTAGCATTCTGGTAAACCTAGTCCAATATTTGCAGGATGTTTGGCAATAGTAGCATAATTGGCTCTCTATTACTGTCATTATTAAATAGGATAAACTTTTATGAAAAAGTATATTTTTTTACATAAATTGTGTACATATATACAGAGCCTAAAAAAGTATTAATCTCCTAGGATATTGTCTCATTTTATTGTTATACAAATTTGAATCACAGTGGATTTCACTGGGCTTATTGGACACCGATCAACAAAAAAAGACTTTTTAATGCTAACGTGAAGATGGATCGCCACAGAGTCATCTAAATGAATTATTAATAAAAAACATAATATAATTGATTGCCTTACAATTTACCCCCATTAATGTGATGTGTGTAAGGTAACATGACTTGGAATTTAAATATATTGTTAACATTTTATACAAGTCACTTGGCATATCGACATATTTCTTAACACTGCTGCCTCAGGTTGGTAAGTTTCGGTGGAGTTTGCCTATTTTTTTTCTATCTTCATGTGAGTTTTCTCCTGCTTCTCCTGTTTACTTCCACATTCCAGAGATGTTAGTTAGTCAGTTTTTTATTTTTGGCAAGATAGAATGAGCTACGTTTGCTGACATCCTGTTCAGAATTGGTTCATGACTTACATCTGTTACCATGGCCATAGCCTCACTACCCAGAAATAATAGTACTAATATTTCTGTGCTTGCTAGGGTAGGATCCTGTGACACTGCTCAGGGTTGGAAAATTGGAAAATGGATGGATAGATGGATGGATGGAGTTGCAAGGTGCATAGTCTATGGTAATTCACCATATGTAGGACTTTTGCCCAAAATGTTAATTAATTTAACGCATCAAATTGTGTTTAGTTAATAAAATTTTTAATTAAATATTACCCCACAGTAAGACACAACTGTGCTCCTTATAGGAAAATATAGCTTTAAAACTTTCATGGAAAAATACAAAAGTTGCACACCATAATTTCTAATATATGGGCCACAAGATGTAATACATCCCCTCACCTGGCTGCCAACTCTATAAAGTGTGCTGGTGGGTTCACTGTTGCCCCAATGTGTGTCTCCATTGCTGCTGTCCTGGACTTGATCATATTTGCAACTTCAAGATGAGGGTGAAGTATTCTTCAAAACTGGAGGCCTTCATTAATTTTCCTTTGTTTCGCTATTCTTCTCTGTTTGGTATCCAGCTGTGGCACTTGGGGCAACCACTTTATTGCCAAGCTATTGCTTCAGAAGGTACCCAGAAAGACAAAAGGGTTTAAACTTAATTTTACACTGGCTGGCATGTGTTGTGAACTAGAGAGCGTCAAAACATAAAGTCCCAAAATATCTCCAAAGATGCCCACGTTGGGTGGGGGTGACCACCCACAAAACACAAGGAACATAACTGAACATATTTTGACATTCAGAAATAAAATAATCAACAAACAAAAGTAAGTGAGAGTTTTGAACCCCAGGCATGGAGAGAACCCTGACTGAAACATGACAGCATGTACTTAATACAATGTAGAATACCCTGAATGGGGTGGTTATGCAGGTAGCCCAGCCCAGGCCGTTAGCACTGTGATGCTGTCTGTTGTAACGGACCGTGGATCCACTAGAAGTTTATTTTCTTCATAAATGCTGGTGACTGTGTGTGGTCAACTTAATTCACATGTCTTAAGGATGTGGCAAGGAACTTGAGTGCCTGGGCAAATCTCCAAAGAGAGGTAGTGGCATCAGCCACACTAGCCACAAGCCATTCTTTAAGAGCACTAATTAAGGGTCCTTATAGGCAGAGGATTCAGAGTATTTGGTACCTTTCACTCTCGGCACACTTCCTTGTATTGTAGTTTTCATTTTAAATGGATAAATGTGCCAATTTTGCTCATCAATCTACACTCAATATCCTGTAATTACAAAGTAAAATCACGTTTTCATAAAGGTTTTCAAATACATTATATTAAAAATCATAAATTGAAACCTTTAAATTCATGTAATTATTCACCATAGGGATGGTATTAGGTAGGTGATGAGCAGTTCCTGGCCTTCAGCCTATGTAATACTTATAGTTCTGCCCAAAAAGTCCATGTTTTGTCTAATCATACCAGAGAATTTTCTCCTCATGAGCTCAGAGACCTTTAAACTGTCATAGACCTTTTGTTCAAGAATGGCTCCTGTCTAACTAGTCTACCATTTACGTTTGAGTGATGAAATGCTGAGATGGTCGACCTTCCAACAGGTTCTGCCATTTCAGCAGAGGGCTTCTGAAGTTCTATTAGAGTGACCATAGAGTTAACTCCCTAACCGTGGTCTTTCTTGTCTATTTACTCAGTTTGGTTAGATGGCAAACTCCGGAAAGATTCCTGTTGGTTTCAGATTTCTTCAGTTTCATAATTATTGAGACCCCTGTGCTCCTGGGAACACTGAGAGCTTTAGAAATGGCTTTATTTTCTTGTCCTGATATATGCCTCACCATAACTTTATCACAGATGTTTAAAGAGTTCCTTGGACATCATGGCTTGGTTTATGCCCTGACGTGTGGTGTCAATGGTGGGGCCTTTTTAAGTGACTTCCAATCATTTCAGTTTGCCAAAGGTGGTCTCCAATCAAGTTCTAGACACATCTCAAGAATAAATAAAGTAACAGGACTCACCCAATCATAATTTGGTGTGCCACGGCAAAGGGCCTAAATACTTATATAAATGAGAGATTTCAGTTTTTAATTTTTAATAAATGTATAGACCTTTCTGAAATCATGTTTTCACTTTGTCATTTTGGGTTATTGAGTGTAGAGTGACTGGCAAAATGGCAAATATATTAATTTAAAATAAAATCTACAACACAATAAAGAGTGCAGAAAGGGAAGGGGTCTGAAAACTTTCCAAGTCCACTCTACTGTAACTTTGTCTACCAATGAGGAGAACAGAATTTTTTTGAACCCTTGTTCATTATCATTAATGACAAATATGTCTCAAAGGCTCTTTTTAAAAGATTGTCCACTTTATTTTTGTTCCTTAATGTACTAACCTGCTAGCAGTATCAAAAGCATTCTTTGATGTACTTTCCTTTAACTTTTCAGTCAGCTAACATACTTATTATTTATTGTGTTTGAACAGTGCTGTTTTCAAATGGTGTGTCTGGTAATTAAACCTTCGCAGAGTAGAAGTATAATTCATTTTTTATGAGATGCTGTGGGTATTTAAAAAAAAAAAAAAGAATTCAGAAGATAAAAATAACTTAAGTCATGGAGATATCTAATCAATCTAGATATTAAAGGCACAATATTAAATAAGGTAGAGTACTTTATTGATCTATAGACTGAAATTCATTAGCTCCAGAAGCAGTATAGTACAGTATATAAAGTTATAGTGCAATACACTAAAACCAAAGTACAAATTACTACATATGTGCAAAAATTAAAAATATATACTCATTACAATAGCAAATTAGAAAATGTATGCAGGGTGTAACATTGAGGTGCATTCAGATCCTTCCTTAACTGCTGCAGAAGTCAGAGCATTTTTACATTTTTGTTTATTATTACCTCTTCCGTAACAAAATATCAAAATTTTGTTGATTAAATATTTGAAGCAATTAGCTAATATACAGTTGTTAAATATATAGTTACACAGTGGTGTGAAAAACTATTTGCCCCCTTCCTGATTTCTTATTCTTTTGCATGTTTGACACACAAAATGTTTCTGATCATCAAACACATGTAACCATTAGTCAAATATAACACAAGTAAACACAAAATGCAGTTTTTAAATGATGATTTTTATTATTTAGGGAGAAAAAAAATCCAAACCTACTGTGTGAAAAAGTAATTGCCCCCTTGTTAAAAAATAACCTAACTGTGGTGTATCACACCTGAGTTCAATTTCCGTAGCCACCCCCAGGCCTGATTACTGCCACACCTGTTTCAATCAAGAAATCACTTAAATAGGAGCTGCCTGACACAGAGAAGTAGACCAAAAGCACCTCAAAAGCTAGACATCGTGCCAAGATCCAAAGAAATGCAGGAACAAATGAGAACAGAAGTAATTGAGATCTATCAGTCTGGTAAAGGTTATAAAGCCATTTCTAAAGCTTTGGGACTCCAGCGAACCACAGTGAGAGCCATTATCCACAAATGGCAAAAACATGGAACAGTGGTGAACCTTCCCAGGAGTGGCCGGCCGACCAAAATTACCCCAAGAGCACAGAGACGACTCATCCGAGAGGTCACAAAAGACCCCAGGACAACGTCTAAAGAACTGCAGGCCTCACTTGCCTCAATTAAGGTCAGTGCTCACGACTCCACCATAAGAAAGAGACTGGGCAAAAAGGCCTGCATGGCAGATTTCTAAGACGCAAACCACTGTTAAGCAAAAAGAACATTAGGGCTCGTCTCAATTTTGCTAAGAAACATCTCAATGATTGCCAAGACTTTTGGGAAAATACCTTGTGGACTGATGAGACAAAAGTTGAACTTTTTGGAAGGCAAATGTCCCGTAACATCTGGCATAAAAGGAACACAGCATTTCAGAAAAAGAACATCATACCAACAGTAAAATATGGTGGTGGTAGTGTGATGGTCTGGGGTTGATTTGCTGCTTCAGGACCTGGGAGGCTTGCTGTGATAGATGGAACCATGAATTCTACTGTCTACCAAAAAATCCTGAAGGAGAATGTCCGGCCATCTGTTCGTCAACTCAAGCTGAAGCGATCTTGGGTGCTGCAACAGGACAATGACCCAAAACACACCAGCAAATCCACCTCTGAATGGCTGAAGAAAAACAAAATGAAGACTTTGGAGTGGCCTAGTCAAAGTCCTGACCTGAATCCAATTGAGATGCTATGGCATGACCTTAAAAAGGCGGTTCATGCTAGAAAACCCTCAAATAAAGCTGAATTACAACAATTCTGCAAAGATGAGTGGGCCAAAATTCTTTCAGAGCACTGTAAAAGACTCATTGCAAGTTATCGCAAACGCTTGATTGCAGTTATTGCTGCTAAGGGTGGCCCAACCAGTTATTAGGTTCAGGGGGCAATTACTTTTTCACACAGGGCTATGTAGGTTTGGATTTTTTTTTCTCCCTAAATAATAAAAACCATCATTTAAAAACTGCATTTTGTGTTTACTTGTGCTATATTTGACTAATGGTTAAATGTGTTTGATGATCAGAAACATTTTGTGTGACAAACATGCAAAAGAATAAGAAATCAGGAAGGGGGCAAATAGTTTTTCACACCACTGTATCTATCTATCTATCTATCATATAGTGCCTTTCATTATCTATCTATCTATCATATAGTGCCTTTCATTATCTATCTATCTATTTATCTATCTATCTATCATATAGCACCTTTCATTATCTATCTATCTATCGTGCCTTTCATTATCTATCTATCTATCTATCATATAGTGCCTTTCATAATGTACCTATCCATCTTGCACACAGGAATGTGAGAATAAGCTCTTATCCATGCAACTAAGAATGTTATATGTTATAACTCAATGTTTTTATTTCTTGTATAATGTTAAAAAAACTGTATTGTGCTGTCCAGAGTTGGTTCATGCCTTGCTCCAGCTCCTCCAGACCCTTACGCTGGATTAATCAATTTCAGTGGATAGACAGACTCTTAGGCATTGTTTCCGTTGGCAGAATGATGGCTCCGAAGTTAGCACAAATGTCTTTCCACTCCCAACACCAGGGTTCAGCTCTCATTACTCTCACTGGGAGCAGTTTGTCAATGGCCAGTATGTTTTTTTTTTTTCTTCCACATCCCGAAGCTGCCTTTCTTGAATTAAAACTAATGACTCTGAGCTGCCCCAGAATGAGCAAGTCTAAGTGCATGAGAAGCTCTGCAAAATCGTGGCATCTCATCTGGGGCCGACTCCTGCCTTGTGTGTAATGCTACCAGACTCTGCCTCACTGTAATCCCATAATGAAAAAGGCAGGATCAGAAATGAATGGGAGGCTTCTCTGTTTCATTGTACTCCTTTTTAGGAGAATAATGCTCCATATTTTCAGATAATAATATATACTTAGATATTGGCTTCTTTAGATTTTGCAATTAGGGTGGTATCAAAGCAGCTTTCACAAAAGGACCATAAATTAAGGAAAGTACGAGATAATCTGGTGAGGCCAGCCTTCATGTAAAATAATACAATACAAAGTGAACTTTTAGGCTAATAGGCTTCACCACCAAACAACTCCAAGATGAATTTAATAGTCCCACAGAGTGAGCGCATTGTACTCCTGACAAACAATAATTTCACGTTTGATCTCCATGGCAGCTGAGGAGCTGTGGTTACACTAGGGTCTCCAAGAACATCGCTTGGATACTGTTTTTGCAAGCTCTGCAGGTAAAACAATGGGCAGCGTTTGGGCCTTGGGTAATCTCCCCTATTCTTCAGGAAGTCATGTCTTACAAACAAGCTTACGATCAGTGATTCATTTTAAAACACCTCCTCTGTTACCAAAAACCTAAAAGAGAACCTTAGATGATAGAAGTCTTGATCTGTCCACCTCCGCTTCATATTCAAATTTCTGTTGAGCCTGAGTGTGGCACATTGATATCAGTTATTTCCTATCTGCCTTACATTGTGATTGTAAACATTCATGTATGTGTTTATATAAATCTTAGGGACACAACTGGAAACAACAAATTTAAGTACAACAATTGGAATCACAATTATTAAATCGGTAATAAAGGATTTACTGTATATGTCCCTGTTGATAAGGAACTGAAGCTGTTTGCTCTAGAATTTCATTCAAGAGGTGAGAAGTCAAGCAAAATGACACCTTATATTGGCTAACTAAAAGATTACAATATGTAAGCTTTTGAGGCAATTTAGGCCCCATCTTCAGGCAAGATGCAAGGGGTAAAGATAAGCTCCTTCCTGTGCCCCCCCCCCCCCCCTTCCGAAATCCTCCAAACCAGTCTGAATGTTCCTGAAGCTGAAAAGCAAAAGAAACACCAGCATGCTGGCTGCTGCTCTACTTACTGGATGTTCACGAGGAACACAACTCAGCTTCTTCTTAGTGGCTCTGGTGTTCTTTTTGGGTATATACAGTATATAAGATTGTACCAGATGTGAAGCGCAGGGCGCGTACAGCCTCCCTAACCCTGAAACAGACATGCAGAACACGACTTTGGCACACATAGCACACAGATTATTAACACAGTTCAGCACACAGTACACAATGCATATAGCACAACAGAGTCCCTTTTTTGCCACCAGTCCCTCTGCCTCCACTCCTCTGTCCTCTTCCTCCTGACTCTGGACATTGACGTCTGGCAACCAGCCCTTTTTTATAATGAGCTTTTTCTTGCTGTACTTCTGGGTGTGGCGGAAATGCGGGAAAATAGGGTCCTGAAAATGTCCATGCACCCCCTGGCAGTGGCCACGGGCCCCAGCAGGGTTCAGCTCCCATGCTCATGACTCTTGGCCCCACTGGAAACCAAGGGGACTGCCCTCTTGGTCCAGGGGAGAAACGGTTTTAAAAATACACTCTCCCACAGTCATTCCATATCCAGGGCATCCCAGGTGGGTAAGGGCTCCAGCCAGCTGCCACACAGAGTAAAAAAAAGCAATGTGATAGAAGCACCATTTAAATATACAAACATTCAAACACCAAAACCTTTTTTATTAATTGACTAGAAGTCATTGAATTCTTCATATTTTCAAATAATGCCTTCAAATAATATAATAAAATGTGCTGAAGTGTTTTCAGAAACTTTTATAAACATGACTGAACACTGGTAAGAAATAAAAGCTAGTGCTGGAACTGTAAAATACACTGTCCAAAAAAATTAAAGGAACACTTTGAGAACACATCAAATCTCAATGGGGAAAAAAAGTCCTGCTGGATATCTATACTGATATGGACTGGGTAATGTGTTAGGAATGAAAAGGATGTCACATCGTTTGATGGAAATGAAAATTATCAACCTACAGAGGGCTAAATTCAAAGACACCCTGAAAATCAAAGTGAAAAAATTTTGCCGAAATTTCATTGCAGCAAATCAAAATCGTACTCAGTAATTTGTATGGCCCCCACGTGCTTGTATGCATGCCTGACAATGTCTGGGGCAGGGGTGGGGGCATGCTCCTAATGAGAGACAACGGATGGTGTCCTGGGTGATCTCCTCCCAGATCTGAACCAGTCCATCACTGCGCTCCTGGAATGTCTGTGGTGCAACCTGGTGGCATCGGATGGACCGAAACATAATGTCCCAGAGGTGTTCCATTGGATTTAGGTCAGGCAAGTGAGTGTGTGGGCCAGTCAGTGGTATCAATTCCTTCATCCTCCAGGAACTGCCTGCATACTCTCGCCACATGAGGCTGGGCATTGTCGTGTACCAGGAGCAACCCAGGACCCACTGCACCAGCATAGGGTCTGACAATGGGTCAAAGGATTACATCCCAATACCTAATGGCAGTCAAGGTGCTGTTGTCTAGCTGGTGGACGTCTGCGTGTCCCTCCATGGATATGCCTCCCCAGACCATCACTGACCCACCACCAAATTGGTCACAATGTTACAGGTAGCATAACGCTCTCCACAGCTCCTCCAGGCCCTTTCTCGTCTGTCACACGTGCTCAGGGTTAACCTGCTCTCATATGTGAGAAGCACAGGGTGCCAGTGGTAGATCTATCAATTCTGGTATTCTATGGCTAATGCCAATCAAGCTCCTCAGTGCCAGGTAGTGAGTACAGAGCCCTTAAGAGGATGTCAGGTCCTCAGGCCACCCTCATGAAGTCTGGTTCTAATTGTCTGGTCAGAGACATTCACACCAGTGGCCTGCTGGAGGTCATTTTGTAGGGCTCTGACAGTGCTCATCCTGTTCCTCCTTGCTCTCCTTACTGGTCCAGCTGATGAGTTAAGGACCTTCTAAGGCCCTGTCCAGCTCCCCTAGAATAACTGACTGTCTCCTGGAATCTCCTCCATGCCCTTGAGACTGTGCTGGGAGACACAGCAAACCTTCTGGCAATGGCACATATTGAAGTTGGACTACCTGTGCAACCTCTGTAGGGTCCAGGTGTCACCTCATGCGACCAGTAGTGACTCTGACCATAACCAAATGCAAAACCAGTGAAAAAACATTCAGAAAAGATGAGGAGGGAAAAATGTCAGTGGCCTCCCCCTGTTAAACCATTCCTGTTTTGAGGGTCATCTCATTGATGCCCCTCTAGTGCACATGTTGTTAATTTCATTAACACCAAAGCAGCTGAAACTGATTAACAACCCCCTCTGCTACTTAACTGGTTTCATTGACTTGATGCTATACTCTGATTAAAAAGTGTTTAATTTTTTTGAGCAGTTTATCAAATAAAACCCAAGTCTGTCTTCCAAAAGGTGCAGATTGATTATTAGTCCTTGGACTACAAGTCCTGAGTGAACTGCCTGACAGCTCCTACAAGTGCACAGCTGTCATAGAATGGGTACAACTGATGGTATCAAAAGGTAGCACCACAGCTGCCAATCATGATGGTGGCACGTGGCCAACAGTGCTTTGGCAGTTTTGGTTGACAGCATGGTAAGTGTGGTCAGGTCCATAGAGACAAGGGTTAGACCACGAAGGTGGTATCTGTCTGTCAGGGTTTCCAGATGGATTATCCTTTACCCCTTTATGGTACACTTAGAATCTCTCTTTGTTCAGACCTTTACCCCTTCACACCTCAACCCCTTTTCTAATTTCCCTTTGGGAGAGACACACAACCATGCACTCCTACTTAGAAAATGGGTGTTGTCCTGTCCTCGCCCTGTAAAAAGTAGGGGAGGAGGGTCTCTTTGCAAGGTAGACCTGACATTTAATTGAGCTGGCAGATTGTAAATGAGGCATTCCTTTGAGCAACTTAGGGGTGTGGTGTGCTAATCCAAACACACCACATTTCCCACAAATGAACCTTTCAAATTATATTTCCCCCCAAACAGACATCCATGAGTTTTCCCCCCATCTCATTTTGATTTCCCCTAGTAAATGCAGGGAAGGGAAAAGGAAGCAAAATCTCTCTAATTTGCTCCCCCTGCTTCTGGCATGAGCATGAAATCCCACCCTGCATCTTTAATGCTGCATCTTCAACCAGCAGCAATTCTGCTTTACGAACCACGTATATTACATGTCACCACACAATGATTACCAGTCAACAGGAGGAAAAGCTTAGCACTGATTATTGAAGGTGGGGCACTACTTAGCCATCACCAAACCCAAATGATGACCAGAACAATCAAAGTATTCAAAGAAATGGAACTTAAAATGCAACAAGTGAACCATAAAAGCAAGGAAAGTAAAAGACCAAAGCTTTCGGGCCTGACACCCCAAGCCCCAAACACACACAGAGGATATCTGATAGTTAATGGGGTGACTGGTCCACTTGCCCACTGCCACTTTCCTCTGTTCACCTTACAGGTTTACACACCTCACTCTCCATATCTTGGGCCTTCATTCCAAGCTTCAACCAATGGAGCCCTCATCACCTGGTAAATCCCAACTCCAAGCTCACAGGGTACCCTTAGGAAAGGTCTTTTAAGCCTTCAGTTTCAGGAACGCTTTTGGGTATTGGTTCCTAATTACTTCTGGGTTAACTGGCCACCATTCAAAGATCTGTTGGTGCTCCTGAGGTACTCTGCCTAGTGGAGCCAGAGCTTTCCCCATACTATAGATTGTGGCAAACTGTTTGTTCTCCCCAGTATACTTCTGAGTCCCACCTTCTTGTCCTTTATGAAGGTAACAAACCTATTGTTAGAGGTCCAGCTTTTACTATATTGTTCTGGTAAGGATGGAAAAAAACAGAGAGAAATATACTTTATAAAGAACCAGGAAATGGAAGAGACATTATTTGCAGTTGGGGACAAAAAAAAAAAAAGAACTGTAAAAACTACCAAAGATCAAAATGAAACCAACAGTAACAAGCCCAAAACGTTATTGAAAACCTGAAGTTGAAATAACAAACCAAAGTCTTTTGTTGTGAATCATACTTTTTAACCCTCCTTCTAGCACCTTGAATGTTTTGTTTTTAAGAAAGAATCTATAGTCATGGACACCAGAAAAAGTGCCATCATCTGATATACTTCCTGGAATTTACATAATGACATACACCTGCGTTATTGTATGTGAGGGCAAGAAAACAGGATTATATGCACAGGACAGCAGTAGAGGCGAACCCCATTAAAATGAAAAATCAAAAAAGAGATCTCCTTAATAGACAACAATGAGATCAGAAAGAAATAAAATGGAGACATCTTTCTTTGTCTTATGCTCCTCGGATTTTTTACAAATGTCTCCACTTGAGTTTCAGCAGAGATCTCAGTAAAGTCATACAATGGGCTCAGATTTTCCAAGTAGTGTCTTGACATTTTTTTGGCAGTTTGAAAGTATTTGCATTGTGTGCTCAGTAATACATGGAGTAATGTATGGACAGTTGTTTGTGGTAATAAAACACTTTACTATGCTTTCAAAACTGTAGTCCTTGTTTCTGAATAATTCTATTTGCTCTAATTTTCTTATTGTGCTCCAGTTAGATCATACTCATTCTGGAAAGAACGGCAGGCAGTGTGGCATAGCGGCTAAGACTTTAGTTGTCAAGCCCTGAGGTTGTGGGTTTAACCCTGCTAACTGACACTGTGTGGCCATCAGCAAGTCACTTCATCTGACTTCAGTCCAATAAGTTCAAAATATGAAGTATTGGAAGAGATTAAAACAAGACTAGAATATGGTCTACAAAATATACCCTGCTTCTTCAAACCAAATTCCCAGTTGTATCTCATGTCTCCTTTTTGTCTAAACCTGCTCTACAGTCGTGGCCAAAGGTTTTGAGAATGACACAACTATTGGTTTTCACAAAGTTTGCTGCTCTAGTGTTTTTAGATTTTTGTATCAGATGTTTCTATGGTATACTGAACTATTAATTAAAAGAATTTCATAAGTTTCAAAGGCATTTATTGACAATTACATTAAGTTTATGCAAAGAGTTAATATTTACAGGGTGACCCTTCTTTTTCAAGACCTCTGAATTCACCCCGGCATGCTGTCAATCAACTTCTGGGCCAGATCCTGACTGATGGCCGCACATTCCTGCATAATCAACACTTGGAGTTTGCCAGAATTTGCAGGTTTTTGTTTGTCCACCCACCTCTTGAGGATTGACCACAAGTTCCCAATTGGATTAAGGTCTGGGGAGTATAGACCTAAAATTTCGATGTTTTGTTCCCCGTGCCACTTAGTTATCACTTTTGCCTTATGGCACGGTGCTCCATCATGCTGGAAAAGGCATTGTTCATCACCAAACTGTTCTTAAATGGTTGGGAGAAGTTGCTTTCGGAGAATGTTTTGATCCCATTCTTCATTCATGGCTGTTCTCTTAGAAAAAACTGCGAGTGAGCGCACTGCCTTGGCTGAGAAGCAACCCCACACAAGAATGGTCTCAGGATACTTTACTGTTGGCATGACACAGGACTGATGGTAGCGCCGCTCACCTTTTCTTCTTTCTTTCCGGATGCCCCAAACAATCGGAAAAGGGGATTCATCAGAGAAAATTACTTTACCCCAGTCCTCAGCAGTCCAATCCCCTGTACCTTTTGCAGAATGTCAGTCTGTTCCCGATGTTTTTCCTGGAGAGAAGTGGCTCCTTTGCTGCCCTTCTTGACACCAGGTCATCCTCCAAAAGTCTTCACCACACTGTGAAGGGCAGTTCCCGATCAAACTCTGCACTGGTGGTGCTCCGATCCCGAGACATGAATCAACTTTAGGAGACGGTCCTGGAGCATGCTGGACTTTTTTTAACAACTGCAGTGGAACTGTTTTTTTTGGGATTAAGTTCATTTTCATGGCAAAGAGGGACTTTGCAATTAACTGCAATTCATCTGATCACTCTTCATAACATTCTGGAGCATATGCAAATTGCCATCTTAAAAATTCCATCCATCCATCCATTTTCCAACCCGCTGAATCCGAACACAGGGTCACGGGGGTCTGCTAGAGCCAATCCCAGCCAACACAGGGCACAAGGCAGGAACCAATCCCGGGCAGGGTGCTAACCCACCGCAGGACACACACAAACACACCAAGCACACACTAGGGCCAATTTAGAATCGCCAATCCACCTAACCTGCATGTCTTTGGACTGTGGGAGGAAACCGGAGCGCCCGGAGGAAACCCACGCAGACACGGGGAGAACATGCAAACTCCAAGCAGGGAGGATCCGGGAAGCGAACCCGGGCCACCTAACTGCGAGGCAGCAGTGCTACCACTGTGCCACCGTGCTAATTGAGGCAGCAAATGTGAAAATTAATATTTGTGTCATTCTCAAAACTTTTGGCCATGACTGTACTTACTGGGCATGGACAGATTTTTGTGAGGAACTTAACTCAACCTCTTAAAAGTAGTGTCTTGCCATTTTTTGGCAGTTTGAAAGTATTTGCATTGTGCACTCAGTAATACATGATGTAATATATGGACAGTCGTTTGTGATAATAAAACACTTTGCTATGACTACAAAACTGTAGTCCTTGCCTCTGAGTAATTCTATTACTTGCTCTAATTTTCTTTTTGCTGTGCTCCTGTTAGATCATACTCATTCTGGAAGTAACGGCAGGCAGTGTGGCGTAGCGGTTAAGATTTCAGTTACAAAACAAGTCCATTACAAGGCGTGGTACACTGTCTGTTGTTAGCTCAGTTTATGACCCCCTCAGATTTCTTGCTCCAGCTATACTCCCAGCAAAGCTTATTCTAAGAGACTTGTGCAAAGACAAACATGGGTGGGATGAAGAAGTGGAAGTCAAACACATTCAGAAATGGGAAAATGGATGGATGACTTACAGCTATTAGCAGAGCACAATGTGAACAGGTCCATCAAACCCTGAGGTTGTGGGTTCAAATCCTGCTACTGGCACCGTGTGACCATCAGCAAGTCAATTCCTCTAACTGTGCTTCAATTAGAAAAACACAAGAAATGTAACTAATCATATCTGAAATGTTGTAAGTCACCTTGTGTAAAGGCATCAGTCCAATAAGTGCAAAATAAGAAGTCTTGAAAGAAATAAAAACAAACCAAATTTCCAATTTTGTCTCTATTTTCCTCAGTTGTATCTCATGCCTGCGGTGGTCTGGCGCCGTGCTTGGGGTTTGTTTCCTGCCTTGTGCCCTGTGTTGGCTGGGATTGGCCCCAGCAGACCCCCGTGATCCTGTAGTTAGGATATAGCGGGTTGGATAATGGATGGATGGATGTATCGCATGCCTCCTTTTTGCCTAAATTTGTTTTTCCTAAGGAATTTTAGGAAAACCATCTGTAACAAAGTTGATTCTAAACTAAAACATAAATCACAATCTTTTTTAAGTCTCATGAGCTATTAAAGATGCACCTTTGAGCATTAACATTTATATATATAAAACTAAACAACAAAGAAACATAAAATGGCAGCCAAAATTCGTAACAAAATAATAAGAAGACTAACCAAAATAATACTAAGTCTGTTATGAATGCAAATAAAAAATAAACCACAAAACTCCTCAATATCATAACATGTATAAATAAATAGGGACTCACAGAGTATGTGGGAACGGTGGACAGAATGTGAAAGAGCCAGGAAAAATAGTTACATCTACTCCATTAAAATGAGGGCTTCTAGCCAAAGAAACAAACAAACCAAAAAAGGGTTTCATCAGCAGGAGCTCCACCTCTGTTACTGGCGAGTTCCAAAATAAGTCACCATCTTCCATGGACAGCCCACTTTTATATATTGATTATATTTATATATTGACTGCCCAGTTTATATATTGATGTCAAACCAATAGATTATTTTTTTGCTGGCGTCATTGGTCTGAATGGAGAAAACTCAGAGTGTTGGAAATTTCTGACAACACATGACTGACACATGTAACCACCTGATCAAGGCACCATGCAGCCCCCTGTGATGATGGAATGAAGGCTGGTGCCCCAACTGTCCACGAGACCAACTTCATCAAATCCTCTCATGTGAAGCCTGGAAACACAGAGGAATGACGTAAGAACATTTATGTTAGGTGGAATGCCCGGTGGGGGCTGGGTGGTCTATTGGCCTTGGAACCCCTGCAGATTTTGTTTTTTTGTTTTTCTCCAGAGTTTTTCTGTCCTCCCAGCAATTTGTCCTTATCACCGGACTTGTCCTTAAAGACTTACATTATGACATTGTATAAAAGGATGTTACTATTCTACTTGATATTTATCTGTTTTTTTCTTGGTTGCTTATTTGTTAATTGTATTGCCTAATCTTGTTTTTCTTTTCTTGTAACTTATTCTGTAAACTTAACTGCTTGCCATTTTTTAGATGGATACCAGACATCCTGTATATAAACTGCTCAAAAAAATTAAGGGAACACTTTTTAATCAGAGTATAGCATCAAGTCACTGAACGTCCGGGCTATTGATCTGGTCAGTTAAGCAGCAGAGGGGGTTGTTAATCAGTTTCAGCTGCTTTGGTGTTAATGAAATTAACAACAGGTGCACTAGAGGGGCAACAATGAGACGACCCCCAAACTGTTTTTTCACCAGTTTTGCATTTGACAACGTTCAGTTTCACTACTGGTAGCATGAGGTGATACCTGGGCTCTACAGAGGTTGCACAGGTAGTCCAGCTTCTCCAGATCAATACATGCATAAGGGCATGGAGGAGATTCCAGGAGACAGGAGACAGGCAGATATTCTAGGAGAGCTGGATAGGGCCGTAGAAGGTCCTTAACTCGTCAGCAGGACCCACCAGTGGGCCCTGTGCTCACTGTCCGGCACCGTGGAGCTCGATTGGCATTTGCTATAGAATACCAGAATTGGCAGGTCCACCTCTGGCACCCTGTGCTTTTCACAGATGAGAGCAGGTTCACCCTGAGCACATGTGACAGACATGATGGTCTGGGGAGGCATATCCATGGCATGATGCACAGACCTCTACAGGCTAGACAACGGCACCATGTCTGCCATTAGGTATCGGGATGAAATCCTTGGACCCATTGTCAGACCCTATGCTGGTGCAGTGGATCCTGGGTTCCTCCTGGTGCACGACATTGCCCAGCCTCATGTGTTTCGGTCCATCCAACACCGCCAAGTTGCACCTCAGACTGTCCAGGAGCTCACTGATGCCCTGGTCCAGATCTGGGAGGAGATCCCCCAGGACACCATCCGTCTCCTCTTTTGGAGTATGTGAGGGCGCCCCCCCCCCCCCCCCCGACGTTGTCAGACATGCATACAAGCACGTGGGGGACATACAAACTACTGAGTATGATTTGGAGTTCCTGCAATGAAATTTCGGCAAAATGGACTAGCCTGCCATATCATTCTTTCACTTTGATTTTCAGGGTGTCTTTAAATTCAGCCCTCTGTAGGTTGACAATTTTCATTTCCATCAAACGATGTGGCATCCTTTCTTTCCCAACACATTACCCAGTCCATAGCAGTATAGATATCCAGTAGGATTTTTTCTCATTGAGATCTGATGTGTTTTCAAAGTGTTCCTTTAATTTTTTTGAGCAGTATAGATACATACAATTGGTTCAGAAAGCATTCCAACCCCTTCACTTTCTGCACACTTTATTGTGTTGTAGATTTCATTTAAATGAATAAGTTTGCTTTTTTGTCCATCAATCTACACTTAATAACACATAAATACAAAGAAAAAAATTAAGTTTTCAGAAAGGTTTTCAAATTTATTACAAATTACAAAGTAACATCTCTCATTCATATACATATTCAGACCCTTTACTGTGTCATTCCAAATTGTGGTCAGGCACATCATCTTTTCTTTAATTCTCCTTGAGATGTGTCGAGAACTTGATTGGATTCCACCAGTAGCAAACAGACATGGTTTAGAAAGGCCCACACCTGTGTATAGAAGGTCCCACAATTCACATGGCATGTCAGGACAAAAACCAAGCCATGACGTCCAAGGAACTCTCTGTAGACCTCCGTGATAAAAACTGGGTAAGGCAGAGATAACAGCAAGAGTTTAAAACCATTTCAAAGATATGAGTGTTCTCAGAAGCACAGTGGCCTCAATAAATGTAAAATGGAAGAAGTTTGGACCTACCAGGACACTTCCGAGAGGTGGCTGTCCATCCAAACTGAGTAACCGAGCAAGAATGACCTTGGTCAGAGTGATGAGCAAGATCCCTAATGGTCACTCTAACAGATCTTCAGAATTTCTCTGCTGAGATGGGAGAAAATATCAAGAGAACGACAATCTTAGCAGAACTCCATCAACCAGGCCTCTACAGTACAGTGGCTAACTCCCACATGAAGTTTGTTAAACAGGATTTAAAGGAGTCTGACAACATGAGGGAAAAGGTTCTCTGGTCTGATGAGACTAAAATTAAAATCTCTGGGCAGAACTCCAAGCCCTGTCCCTATTTGCTGCTTCATACCATCCCTACAGTGAAGCATGGTGGAGGCAGCATCATGGTATGGGGGTCCTCTTCAGGGACAGGGACAGTGAGACTGGTCAGAACGAAGGGATGGATGAAAGTAGCCAAATACAGAGAGGTCCTTGAAGAAAAGCTGTTGTAAAAGGCATGGAACCTCAGACTTGGGTGACAGTTCACCTCTCAGCATGACTGTGACTTCTGGACAAGTTTCTGACTGTCTTACGTGGCTCAGCTGAGGCCCACACTTGATCCTCACAGAACATCTGTGGAGACAACTGAAGATGGCAGTTTACAGACGCTTCCCATCCAGTCTAAGGGAACTTGAGAGGATCTGCCAAGAAGAATGAGATAAACAGCCCAAATCCAAGCGTGTAAAGCTTGTCATGACACACCCAAGAAGATTCAAAGCTGTAATTGTTGCCAGAGGGGCTTGTACAAAGAACTGAATTAAGGGTCTGAATACTTATACGAATGCAAGATTTCAGTTTTTAATTTTTAATAAATGTGCAAAGTTTTCACTTTGTCATTATGGATTACTCATTGCAGACTGATGGGTAAAAATGACAAATTGATCCATTTAAAATGAAATCTACAACACAGCTGCAGAAAGTAAAGGGGTCTTGAATACTTGTTTGGATCCACTGTACTTTTATGGTTCAAGCAGGTTTAGTTACTTCATCAGGATCACACAATGGATCAGAGGCAGGAACTGAGCTAACAGTCTTGGTGTCCAATGTCCATTTCTTTAGCTATTAGAGCATATTGTCTGTCTGTGTTTTTGTGGACCATTACATTAAGTGTACACAGAAACAGAATGTTCAGTTAAGGTTGGTCACCCATTACAGACACAAATAGAAAAAAAGTCTAACAAACTGTTTGACATGAAAATAATCAATCACTGGAGCTCTGAGAATCTCTGCTGTAGATTACGGCGAGACATGACTTCATTGGAAATAATCGAGTTATGAAGTTAATTGATACCAAGAAAGTCTACAAGAAAGAAAGCACGACAGCCCTTGACAAGTGGAATGGAAACACCTTGCAGCTCCTTTTACAAATAATCCAACTTTTCTGTTATACAATTACCATAATTATACCTTTTCACTTTCCAAATATTAGTGTGTGTAATGTTAAAGTAAGAGAAGAAACAAATGAGAGCCATGTAAAGCCGTGCGCTAGATTTTTGTTTCTTCTTAACTTTCTTTTAACTTGTACACCACGAGACACATTTTTTTTTCAAGCATAGTTTGAGCGCCAGGAGGTTACTTAAGTGACCTGCTCGGGGTCACACAGTGAGCCTTTGACAACATTTAAACACAACTGCTCTGTCAGCCTGCCTTAGGGTAGCTTGCAGAATTTTCTGTGTGCCTGCTTATGGCATTCACAAATGACTTCCATTATATGGTGGGAAAAGGATTGGGTTTTTAATGACAAAAAGCACCTCTGAAAAGACAGCAGCGGATTTTCAGTGAAAGCTCCGTTTATAGAATTGAATGTATCTTTTAAGCTGTAATCTCTAACATCCTCTAAAGCCAACTGGTGGTTCAATTGTTGCTCCATTCTGTAATTGTAAGAAGTTGTTTTGTCCAGGAGGCGGGAGTTGGCAAAACAACCTTCCGCTGAAGACACCGACCATTCCCATACAATGCTGTAATTATAGTTATTACCTTGCCTTTTCCTCCAGCGATATGCTTCTAATTTTAAGGGCAGGTACACAATACAGTTTGAAAAAGAAGACAAATAAAAAAAAAGCCTGTCAAATTCTCTTCACAATGCGGTTTACGCTTGTAGTTCTAGAAAAAAAAAAAACATCTTTCATAAAAGATGTCACTTGGAAAACTTGAATAGATAAATATATAGATGACTAGGCAAATAAACACAAGCAGCGGGGCATTTTACTAAGAAAGAGTTCTGTCTTTAAAGGAACATGATTTCCATTTCTAAACAATGGACTTCTTCTGATGCAACCGATACAAGTCTGCAGATTGTTTTAAACATTAACAGGAAACATGTCCATCAAATTAGCCAAATGTGTAGGTGGGCTGGCTGAAATGGGGATAGAGCTTAGTGAAATAATGCAAATATAAATTCCAAGCCAATTTTTTTTTTGTTCTTTTCGCTATATAGATTTAGGCAGCTCTCAAATTATCAACAAACCTTGCATTTATACAATGTCCTTAAATTGTGTGCATCACAACGCACTTAACAGCTGAAGTAGTTTTTGAAAGCACAATATTTATCTGCATTCTCAATCGTATTTCTCCATGACAGTCTCACAGGCAACTATAACCTATCCCAGCAGCTCTGTTTGCAACACTTGATGGGACCCTAGACTTTACAAAAATAAGTTTTATTCATCAAGCTGCACATTTTGGGCATTAAGGAGGAACTACAAACACAAGGAGAATGGGTAACCTGCATTTAGATATTAAATGCACTAGGAAAAGGAAAATCAAAAAGTAGAGGCAATTTGAAAATTACATGGTAACGATAAAGGTTAGAAGCTAACATAATACAACATGTTTGTGATGGCTTATGGGTAGTTTGAACACACACAGTGCAGTACTCCGTCATTAGTCTAGTTGAAACCAATGTCAAATGAACATGGACACTGTATGGGATGGCATCACTGTTGAACAATGCTCCACAATGCTCCAAGTGAAAAACAGCACGGACGGACGGACGGACGGACGGACGGACGGACAGACAGACAGACAGACAGACAGACAGACAGACAGACAGATAGATAGATAGATAGATAGATAGATAGATAGATAGATAGATAGATAGATAGATAGATAGATAGAT
>JANRMT010062849.1:8476918-8493520 GCA_026402145.1 Polypterus bichir lapradei
GATAGATAGATAGATAGATAGATAGATAGATAGATAGATAGATAGATCTTTATTTGTCCCCAGGGGGAAATTTGGCATTTTACAGAAGCTCTTTAAATAAATAAATACATAAATAATTAGATAACTTTGGTCTGAATGAAGAAGAAATTATAAAGAAACAAAACTTCTGATCTGACAGTCACAGTGAGGCATTATGCATACATATTGCTGTTGGTTCTGCAGAATAATTCATTGGCTGAAAGCCCTCAGTATCAGGTTCTCAGAGAGAGGATGTCCAGCATTGTTCATAATGACACTCAGTTTTGTTTTAATTCTCTCCTTTTCTACAACCTCCAGGGTGTCCTATAACTGAGTTTGACCTTTTAATTACCATATATACTCGTGTTTATCTTCTCCCGCAGATAAGTCGGGGCTTGATTTTACCATATAATTGCCGGTATTTTATAATGTCAGTTGTATAAGTTGAATGTGGAAAACTCACACTAATTGGTCCAAGAGATTATGATATGCTAACTCCCACCAGAGAGAGTAACCACGGAGCACACTGCCTTTTTTCTTCTATGTATTGTACCTATGTGACCACACGGTAAAACCCAAACTATTCCGAAGCAACATTTGCACTGTTTTGTGTATCTCACACCATCATACACCTTTATCGTAAGAGCATCCCTTATCTACGATGGAGCATTCAATCAGAAGAAAAAATGAAGCTGGTTTAAAATTAATAGTCATTGAAGTAGCAAAAGAAATTGGTAACTGAGCTGCTGCAATAATATTTGATGTGTCTGAGAAACTGGTGCGAGATTGGAGGAAGCAAGAAGATTTAAAAAAAAAAAATCTTAGTGTCATATTTTTGAAAAGGCGTACAAGTCGGGTCTGATTTTATGATCGATTTTTTGGGTTTCAAGACCAGACTTATACATAAATATCAACGGTAGCTTGTTGATTCAGTGGGCCTTTCTTAAAGTGATGTTACCAGCCCACCACACCACAGTGTAGAAAATCACACTGGCCATCACAGAGTTATAGAATATATGAAGGATGTAACTTCTTACATTAAAGGAATGCTGTCTCCTGAGGAAAAAGAGCCTGCTCTGTCCTTTCTTATGTAGTTCCTCTGTGTTCCAAGACCAGTCCAGCCTGTCATTAATGTGGCCCACCAAGTTTTTGTAGGAATGGACCACCATTATATCCACTCCTTGCATATTGATGACCCAACAAAGAGTTCATGAATGGGTAGAAAGATTTAAAGTGGGAAGATCAAATGTAACCAACATAGCTCGATATAGCTGACCATCAACATAGTGCATACAAGCGGAGATCAACATGGTGAATACCTTCATCAGAGAAGACCTATGGATTACCTTTTCAGCTATTGCAGGATATCATTTGGTAATCAGCTATTGATCTGCACAGGCCATAGTGCATGATGACCTGGAGTGCCATAAAGTTTACACAAGATGGGTTTGATGTTTTCCATTATGTCACTGAAATTGCACTTAAAGAGATCTTTATGCTTCCTTGTAGTTTTAGTCCCCTGGCATTTAATCTGTTCTGATGCAGTCAGTGAGAAGGTATCTACTCTGATTTGACGTGACAAAGAACTTCCTAGGAAATGCATGCTTTTATTCAAATTAATTTTGAATTCAGAGATCTTGTGAAATTCCCCTAGTAGGCTGAACACTAGTGGCATTAATTAATATGAATCTAAGATATGAAGCAACATATCCTTAGCGTAGACAGTGATTTTTAAGCCCTTCCCTTATGATCACTTTCATCTCAGCTTTCAGATATGAGCAGCTAGTGGCTCATTTGAAACTGCAAACAGCATTGGTTGTATAACATCACTGATTTCAAGTTTTGGTGGACATGGTGTGACAAGGGGGACTGAACTGGATGCAACACCTGCTGCTTGCTGCATACATTCAGCCCATCTCTCCTGCTGGCGATCTTGGCAGTAGTACGGCAATTTTAACTGTGTGGTGCAATGCAGGTGATATCTGGGATAAAAGCTTGTGGATTGTGTTTTAATGCTTAGTGGTGAGCCAGCACCCGTTGCTGCACAGGGGTCTCCAATCCCCCCCAAACCCTCTATTGTTTAGGGTGTGCCATTTCTTTGTACCACTTAATGCTTTATCATTTCTTGGCAAATTAAACAACCTGTCATAACAAATATGACATACTTATCATTCTTGGTTTTCATATATTTTGGGAAGCCGTGGAAGCACTACTGCCTCACAGCTTCATCATCCTGGCCTGGACACTATTTGTGTTGATTTGTGAACGTTTTTTTAGCAGTGAATTGGGATGAGTTACTGGATTCACCAGCAACTCAACTAGCCAATTTTTCCCGTAATAATTTGCTGTGTCGCTGGCTTGAAGAAACTTTTTTCCCCCAACACCAAGGGCGTTTCTAAAAATTGATGGTATCAGTGTCTTTAGTCCCCTTTTTGGGTGTCTAGGTAGAAATAAAAGCAGGGAGTGAGGGGATGTCCCCTTGAGGTATTGTGCGCATTGATATTCATAGAAAAAATTGAAGAGTGGGCCCCCGTTTTGGGTTTCAAGTCTGTTGATATACATATATAACATTGAGTAGCAGGAGAGTCCCCTTGGAGTATTAAACATGTTGATATACATATATAACATGAAAAGCAAGGGAGCTGGGGTCTCCCATTGGGGTTTTGAGCATGCTGAAATGTGTATGTAACACTGAGAACTGAGTGGGGCGGGTGGCACATTGTTGTGTCCAGTGCGTTTATATACTGTCACACACATGTGCATGGGAGACAGTTGATAGGCTTGAATAAATGTGTTTCTCCACCGGACATGGTGATGGCACGGCACTCTAACTATTTCTCCTCTTTCCGTCTGCAGACCAACAGAAGAACCCACCTCATAAAAACGTCACTTCCGCCTCCAGTCCTTCAGAACCTGCCTACTACAAACGTCATTTCCACATCCGATCCCTCGGAACATGCCTTCCTATGATGTCACTTCCACCTCTAGTCCCCCAGATCCTGCATCCCTATGACATCATTTCCGCTTCCAAACCTGCCACTTCCTGTCAGTCAGCTATAAATCGGCCATCTTTTCCAATGTACCTCAGTTCTGTTTTGAACTCAAGTCCGTAAACACCTATTGTTGTTGTTTTTGCCTTTTCATCGACCAACTTTCAAGTAGATGGGGTGGCTTCCCCAAACCTTTTTCTGTCTCCTCTTGTTTATTTTACAATATATAAACAACATAAAAGAGCAGAGGGGTTTCAAGTTTGCTGATATACTTTTATTCTTATAGGAGATAAATAAAATGCAGACAAAAAGATTTGAGACTGCTCACAGTATATCAGGGGCTACGCCTCTAGAGCTCTTCCCTCCCAATGGCACCACCCAGCACCCCATGTTGCCTTATGATGCCAACGTGACATCACAGGGCTGTAGTCGCCATGCTGGATGGGAATGCCACTACTTTGTCTTCACTCCATGCCTGATTTGCATTGCACTTGCACAGAACTTGCACGTGTGCATACTGTTAGTGTACACGTTCTTGACACTTTATGGCGCTACCCGATCTGCTTCAGACATCCTTGAGTAATTTACAGCATATACAGGCATGTGTGATGTTACTAATTGATCAGTAGTCCAGCTGGACTTGTACCCTGCAAGCATTAGAAACAACAAAAACAAAAGACTTGTGTCACACACATGTGCATGGGAGGCAGTCCATAGGCTTAACTTGGGGTAAAACGCCTCAAAACAGGTCCCAGACCATGCCCTCCTATTGAGCTCACTTCTGCCTGTTCCCCATTGGACCCCCATCCTCCTTCCCACTGCCTATAAAGCCAGCCACTTGCCTTTCCCAGTCAATCCCATCTTGGACTCATTCATTTGAGACTACTCTTTATTCCTCTCGTTTTTGAGACATTGCAAATAATATACGAGGTGGAACCCCACACCTTCCCCTTGTCTGTTGTGTTCATGTACACTTGCAATATTTTAAGGGGTGCATTAGCTGACCATAATGTAAATATTATGAAAATACTTTTACTCCAACATATTTCGTTGGACACGTTTATTACTGCAATATTAAAGCAAAAAACAGGCTAGGCAAAAATGTGTAATGTTTTTGAAATGTGCAACATTGGCATAACACGCACACATCTACAATTCCAAATACACCTTGCTGCATCCCAAAGTATGGAGTGGGCTGCGTGATGGTGATATGCAATCTCAGTCTCAGTTAATTCCACAATTAATGTTGACTCTTTCAGTCCTCACAGCAGTCTGTTGGGAACGAGCCTGGATGTCTGAAACGAGGCTGGACTTTGGTGACGTGTAATCCCAGTCTCATTTTTTTCAGTAGTTGATGCTGCTGTGTTCAGACTCTGAGCTCGATGTGAACCTGCATGATCACGTGCTGCGGTTCACTCACCTTGTCATGTGTGTTGATCATGTCTTCTCGCATTATCCCAGGCATTATAGCTCCAAAACAGATCATGAACGAGTTAGAAAAGCCCAACCTGAAAAATCAAAAGACAATTCCTTTGAATGTGAAACTAGTGATAAAGTCTAGTTAAAGTGCTTTATTAAACATTAAAAGTGTTTGTTTTTATGACTAATGTTATTAAACTAATATTGTCGATTTTCATTTAGTCTGGCATTATTTTAACAAAAATGAGGGGCATTACTGGGGCTAGAGAATTCTGAAATATGGTTTCCATTTAAATTAATTGTGATTAGGCATTTGCATTATGAAAATTAACTTTACAAAGGAGCTTTTAGAGTTCAGATTTATACAACTTGCATATGCACAAAACGAGGCCCAAAATGTGCAACTTTCCATGCAAAAGTTGGAAATTATAAAAGAAAACTGGTTGGGAGAATGTGCATATTTATGGCAACTCTGACCCATGTGTACACACCATTTCAGAGAAATTAAAAGATGATGACACCCTTGATCAAGTAGGGAAACCTGCTAAGTGACAACTCACGCATATGATAATTCATATCATTGAGCTGTTATTAGAATGTGTGATGATGTGAAAAACATTCGAAATCTCAAAAATGATGAATATGATGTACAGACTCTTTTTTAGTTCCCTTTTAAGAGGGCCCATGCTCTCTTTGTCACCAATGCTTTTTGCAATCGCCATTGAGCCACTGGCAGTTCACTGTAGAAATGCTTATGAGATAAAGGGGATTAGGACTTGAACAGAAAATTTCTCTATATACAGATGATATGGTGCTGTATATATCAGACCCACAAAACACTGTGCCTGCAGTCCTTAACAGTACTTACAGAATTTCAAAAGATTTCTGGTCTCAGAATTAATTTGACTAAAAGTGTGCTCTTTCCAGTGAATTCTCAAACACACAATGTTAGATTGGACACCTTCCCTTTTATCATTGCAGATCAGTTAAAATATCTAGGGGTAAACATCACAAGTAGACATTAAGCTCTCCATCAACAAAATTTTGCTGTCTGTATGGAAAAAATTAAGCAAGACTTGCATAGATGGCCAACCCTTCATCTCAGTTTAGATGGAAGAATTAACATTGTCAAGATGAATATCCTTCCTAAGCTTCTCTTTTTATTTCAAAACATTCCAATATACATCAATAAATCATTTCTTAACAAATTAGATTCAACCATAACCTCATTTATTTGGAATTCAAAACATCCACATATCCAAAGAGCGAACCTACAAAGACCTAAGGCAGAAGGTGGCATGGCTCTTCCTAACTTTCAGTTTTATTACTGGACAGCAAACATACAAACTATAAAAACCTGCACACAAATAGATGAACATACACAGGCTTGGTCCGCAATAGAAATAAAATCCTGCAGTACTTCTTTATATTATTTGCAAGTTATCACCAATATATTAACAACCCAATTGTGCTTCACTCACTCAGAATATGGAACCAATGTAGGAAGTATTTTAAGATAGAGAAGCTTTTATCTGTGGCACCTCTGCATGAGAACCACCTTTTTCCACCCACTCAAACATATGCAGTTTTTAATGTCTGAAAAACATTTGGGATTAAATCACTTAGAGAACTGTACATAGACAACGTCTTTGCATCCTACGAACAATTGCATTCCAAATTTAACGTCCCAGCAAGACATTTCTTTTACTACCTTCAAATCAGAAACTTTGTTAAACAGAACCTGCCCAGTTTTCCTCACCTCCCACCTACCTCTATGCCGGAAAAAATTTTGATCAGTCTTGAGGACTCAGACAGCATTTCTGTAATTTACAAAACCATTTTACAGTCCCTCCCTTTCAAAGATCCAAGAGGACAATGGGAAAAGGATCTCTCACTCAATATTTCAGAAAAGGAGTGGAAAGTAGCAATGCAGAGAATCCACTCAAGCTCCATATGCGCAAAGCATACAATTATTCAATTCAAAATGATATATTGAGCACCTCTGTCTCACTTAAAACTGTCTAAAATATTTTCAGGGTAAGATCCAACCTGTGAAAGTTGCAATCAAGTTCCAGCCTCACTAGGCCACATGTTTTGGGCCTGCACCAAATTAACATCATTCTGGACCAAAATTTTTAAATGCCTTTCAGACAGCCTTGGTGTCACAATCCCTCCTAACCCATTAACAGCTGTGTTTGGTGGACTCCCAGATGGGCTTAAAGTGGAGAAGGACAAACTGTGATTGTCTTTACTACACTATTGGCACGTAGACTTATCTTGCTCAAGTGGAAGAATCCTAACTCTCTTATTTTAAGTCTGTGGGTAACTGATGTTTTATATTATTTGAAATTGGAAAAGATCAAATTCTCACTTAGAGGATCTGTGCAGAACTTTTTCAAAACCTGGCAGGATCTAATCAGTAACATTTTAGAATAATCTTTTAAAGCACTGAGGAAGCAGATTCTCTCCCTTTTTTACTTTTGGATCATCTGCAGTGGCTTGATAGCACATGTTGGTTCTCCTGCCCTAAGCGAGTTGCAGTAATCTAGATGGAACAAAACCAAAGCCTGACCCAGAAGTGTTGTGCTGCATGCTTTGTCAAAAAAACTCTGATCTTGCAGATGTTGTACAGCGTGAACCTGCAAGGATGAGAAACAGTAGAAATTTTGTCAGAAAAACATAGCTGCTTATCAATCACCAACCCAAGGTTGCGTATTGACAGGTATTAGTGACAGTGAAACAAGCTCTACAGAGATAGAGAGGTGAACAGACTGGCTGGCTAAGATCACAAGAAGCTCGGTTTTTGCTAGGTTGAGCTGTAGATGGTGGTCATTCATCCATTTTGTGATAACAGTAAGACATGCAGAGATTCCTCCTGTCGGAACAACAGGTTTAGCTGTAATTCATCCGCATAGCACTGATAAGAAAAGAACAAAGAACTGAACAAAGTACAGAAAGAAAAGTAGAGGATCTTTTTTTGTAGTATGTATAATTTCACACATAAATCCACACATAATTTTGCAAATAAGACCCCAGGAGCAGTTTAGCTCTTACTTAAAGTTGGGGGAAGCTGTGGTTGAAATTTAACATCTTATTAAAGAAAGAAACGTCTTCCAACAGGACAATTCAGTAATCAGGCAGGAGAAAAGATGTTCATTGTATATTTTAATGACTCCTCAGCAAAATGCCTTAGAGGGAGCATTCTTCAAAAGCTCTCTCTTATAGCATGGTCAGAATGATCAGAATGGTCAGGGACAACAAAGAATAGAGGTTCATTTTATAAAATGTTGAATTCACATATACAGTCATTCAATGCATACATTTTACTCTGGTTGGTTCGTTGGTTTACACCCAAATGATTTATATAAAGTAAAAGTCTGTTATATTCTGCTATATTCTTCTTATACCTTTGAGCTGCATCACCACCCTTGACATTTCTGTGCATATAACAACTGTCCATTCCCGTTGCTTATAGTACATCTGCTGATTTCTTAGTCATCCTTCAGTACATTTTATATATTACATCAACCTTTCTTCTGGTATATTCTTTATTTACCTGACCATCTCAGTATTTTTTTTAAACCAAATCTTATATTTCAGTGTACATTTTGTTGTTCACGTGACCTTTATTTGGTGTCCCACATTTATTAAATCTTCATGCTATTTCTTTAAGATGAATGTTATGTTACCCTAAAATTATTCTTCCACAAAGCCTGTAAACCTTTCCTATTAGCACCTACCTCAGTGAATTAAGGTATATTTTTATTAAGATGTTTTCTTGTGTGTGTGTTCATCCTGCGATAAGATGGAATCCTGCCCAGAGATTATTCCTAATTCACACACAATGCTTGCTGGGATTGGGTCTAGCTTCAAACACGACCATGCTCTGGATAAACAGGTTTCAAAAATGGATATAAAATGGGGAGAAATTCTGCATTAACGTGGGGAGAAATTCTGCATTAACGTCTACCAGAAACTTTAAAACTTCTACTTGAGTAGTTTACTCATAGGTAACTTTTATTTTTACGTGAATAATCACTTTGCAAAAACATATTTCTACTTTTACTCAAGTATGGCTGTTGAGTACTTTTTATAACACTGCATAGGCTCTGGCCATATGTTGAAATGTGGAAGGTGATCATCTGAGAATACTTCATCCTAACTGGCAGACCACCAGAGCCTGGAGACCAAATATCCTTGCTCTCGCTTTAGTGCTTGTACACATAACATATTTCAATTGAGAAACTGTACCCCTTAACAACTGAGATAAAAGCACTGGCTGTAAAGACGTTAGGCTGTCCTCCTCATTCTCCTGTAGTTACTTTGTCTGCTGGTGTCTCACAAACTACTTTGTGTTGTTCGGCAGTGGTTGCGCACAGCTGGACCTTGACAAAACACTAAAAATGTCATATTGTTTAGTTGTAACTAAGAGTCACTAACTTGCTAACTAATGTTGACTCCACTCATAATGTGTTTAAACCTTGGCACCCTTGTAAAAAGCAGGAGATGATTCAGATCTTTGCCCACACTAACCTAGAGGAAATATCATCAAAGAGATGTCTATCCACCAAGGATGCCACAATTCAATTCAGAGCAAGACTGTAAATGCGACCAATGTCACCAAGTGCCTGTGTCACAAGGTTTCAGGAAAGTCCCGAAGTAAACCATTTGTAACAAACATTTTGTATATCTCTCAGATTGCTTTGGGTTATAAATTACTCCTAATGCCTTAACAGTAATATCTACAGTTATACCACATGGGTGTGCTATGAAAAATTGTAACATCCGACACCACACTACTTGCACAAGGACTTATTTTATGCAATTCACTTTCTATAACTCAGCAGGTAAGCAATGTTCTCTATTATCTCACATTGGTGGAAATCAAATTCTCTTTATGAGGATCCGTTTTGAATTTTTTTTCAGAACGTACCAAGAACTACTTATTGTAATCGAAAAATAAACATTCCAAGCCCGTGCTTAACTCTTTTTATTCTACTTGCTGTTTTATCATATACAAAGAACTATTATAGATGGGGCTCTTTATTTGCATTGCTCTGTTTGACGGGCCAGGGTTGAAGGTGGAGCTCTTTTTGGATTGCTTACAAAGCATATGCTATCCTCATTTGTTTGTTTGAGTTGTGTTTTGTATTTAATGTTTGGTTTCCAAATAATAAAAAAGCTGTGCTGATGACTTCCTATCCATCCCCAGTTCATATTATACGAAAAGCTCTTTATGAGAAAGGAACTATTTGGAGAATCTGTTTCAGTTTCCATCAGCATTTCAGGTTGAAGGACTCTTGTATTTTGATTTTCCATCTCACCACCTCAAATGCTTCTCGAACGACTAGTTCCTGTAGCCGCGCTCAGTGTGAGCTTCTTACAAGTGCTGTCATGACATCATCTTCCCCAGAGTTAAGAGCAACGGAAGTCTCCTCATCTAAATGAGTGTCCCTTGCGCACAGCAGGCTGGTTTCTAATTTGTGCTCCTTACAGATAAAGAGTTGGAGAGCATGTGGTCGCGTGTCCGCATCCTGGAGGGAGAAACATGCTGCAGCACGACCCTGTTACACTTGCATAATATGTTGTTGAACAGGTTCGTTCATCATCAGCCCACGCTTCTTCAAAAGCTTATTCTAAATCGGCATTGTCTGTCATTTTTATTACCTCAAAATATTCTAGCAGGAGTCCTCATATTCTGCATTTGTTTGTACTGAAAAAAAAAAAGATTAAACAGTCGCTCTGCTAATATTACATGTCCATCCAGTTGCTGTTTGTCCTGCATCTTTGAATGCACAATATGAAGTCTAGACATACTAGAGAGCGAACCCACCACTCTTGCTGTCTGGTTTCTGCTCTCATCTTAGCAGTCCATTTCATTCATACCAAATCTTTATAATCATTCTTCCCATTTCTGCTTTGCCAGGGTCTGACATTTAATGCATCTTTCATATCTCGCATTACAAAGCACGAGATAACTGCTGCACGTCCAGCACGTTTAACTGCTGGATTAAATTAACTTCAGGTACCCAAAATAACACCTAAGTCTACAACCCTGGAGTCCATTAACTTACATAAGAAGTCTAATTCCAGTAACATTTAAGGTCTTGGAGTTCAACACATCAGCATTTTGAACAGAAGAAAAAAAATACTACACTCCATATTATTTTACTATAGATTTCACTTCAGTACATATAATAATAAACCTATTGTGATGTTCTTGAGTTTTGAAGAGGCAATGTGTGGAGTAAGGAAGATTTATCAGCCCTCCACTGGTGCAATTCTGTGGCAAGTCAACAAACAGAGAGAGAACTTTGCTTGTTCCCTGGAGGAAATATGACTTTTTATAGAAGCTCTTTAAATAAATAAATAGTGTAATGGACAGCACATATGGGCTGATGTACCTCCAGGGTCTGGCCTCACTTCCTTAACCAGCAGGGAGATCGGACAGGTTCCATATCAAGGCTGTATGCTTCTCTGACCCACTAGATGCCAGCATCCCTGGGCATCGATACCCATTCAGACACCTGCAGGGTATGTTGGGAACTGTAGTCCAGTTAGACAGCCATGTTAGGGTCTGTGGGTGCCTCCAGGGGGTGCTGCAGGGAGTTGCACTCCCTACTTTATGGGAACTTCGGTATGAACTGGAACTGATTCCAACAAGTAGTGCCCTAGAATAGGAAGTACTCCCCAGGGTCTTCAATAAAAGGAACCACACTGCCTTATCTAGGCAAGTCAGAGCCGGGAGAGGAGACAGGCAACACTCCTCTGAGAAAGAAGAAGAGAAAATTATATTGCTGTGCTCAGGGATTCTGTTGAAGAAAAGTTTGTGATTTGAACCCTGGCCTGTGTCAGTGCATTTATGTCTGGGATGTGGGGCTCTGTGGTGCCCCCTGTTGATCACAATAGATAGATAAATGAATATTTTATTAATAGATATTTGAACATGAATCCAGCATATGCAGGCTTAAAAAGAAGAACACTTAAATAATAAAAAAAAGACCAACACCCTCAGAGTCCCACCTTATTGATCCACAACGCCCCCCTTGCACCCCACCCCATAATTTGCAATAAATTGCCTTTGATTCCTGTTTGTCTAATCATTTTCCTCTGATAATGACACCTGGAAGGTTGTCAAAAGCTTAGGAATAAAAAACTAGTTTAAGATACATTATTTATGTTCTCCTTATGTGGATTTTTAGCTACTAATATGCAAACCATATCACAGACCTATATATAAACATGCTATATAGTCTGAACACACACCAGAATGACTTAAAGAAGGAAAATTAAAAAGAAAGAAAAACTTCAAACTTGGCTGTCCCAGTCCAAGTGAGACATTATGCAGACGTATTGATGTTATTATAAAAGAGCCCCAGTAGTGTTCCTTGATGCTTCTGCTGAATAATTCATTGGCTGAAAATCCTTAGTGTTAGTGTGTCACAGAGAGGATGTGCAGTATTGTTCATAATGGCACATGGTTTAGTTTTCATTTTCTCCTTTTCCAATACCTCCCAAAACTGAGCATGCTCTCTTTTAATTAGCTTGTTGATTTGGTGGGCCTTTCTTGAAGTGATGTTACCAGTCCAGCACACCACAGCACAGAAAATCACACTGGCCATCACAGAGTTGTAGAAGATGTGAAGGATGTCATTTCCCCCATTAAAGAAACAGTCTTCACAGCTCCTCTGTGATACAAGACTAGGGCAGCCCATCATTGATGTGGACCCCCAAGTATTTTTAAGAGTGCACTACCTCTGCATCCACTCCCTGAATGATGACCAGACATATGCGGAGAAAGTCAATAAGCAGATCCCTGGTTTTGCTGATGTTACGATGCAGACAATTCTCTTTGCACAACAAAAACAAACTTTTCCACCTGACTCCTACACTCTCAATACACCCCATAACTGCAGAGTCATCTGAGAATTTCTGCAAGTGACATGACCTGGCGTTATATTTATAGTACAGATTGAAGTGAGGCTCCAGTGCTGCTGACATCCACATAAGCGGTCTACCCGACAGATAGTCCATTACCCAGGCCGCCATAGGCTCATCCACCTGCACATCCTTGAGTATAACACTTAACAGAGATGACTGGATGGTATTAGGGCACTGAAGAAATATTAAATCAATATATCTAGATCCAAGGATGTGAGGAATCTGGAAAGCTGCTGTGCCTTCTGTGTGTTTCCTCTCGCAGCAAGCTGAAGATTAAGTGTTTACTTTGGTTTTTTTTTTTCTAGGGTGGCACATTAGAGAACATGTTACTGTTGTTGTCCAAAAGCCCAGTTTTTGGATTCCCTTACATTCTTCTGTGATATAAGTGTGGGATATTTCTGTTTCACTTTCCAACCATGATGATAGAAGTATAAAGAGACTTTACAATTTAATGAATGAAGTTGTAGTAAGTCCAGATTAAATAACTTTTACTTTCTGCGTTTGTGATTTGGACGTGATGATGGACTATTTTTCAAAAAATAACCCAAACATGCTTCATAAAATGTTTTCATAATGTAAGGGTAATAGCAGATGAACATATGCAAGTATATACAGATGAGGGACAGTAACAATAACACAAAACAAGGATTAAATGTATGCTAGCTTAGTTTATACTTTTTCTGTCCTATAAGAAAAGGCACATAACTTATGAATTCTATTTCCTTAATTCTCAGCTAAGAAATTATTCGGGAACCATCATTTTCTCCAGACTGGCTTTAAAATGTTCTCTAAGAACTCTGATCTTTCAGTTGGACAAGATGGATAAGTTATTTAGCTCGTTATAAGGTTTTGAGTGCCTGTACTGTGATGGTGCCATTGATCTGCTCACAGGAGTCAGCACTTGGTGTGTGTGTGACAGAAACTGCTCTGAACTTTCCCAGTAAATTTATGAAGAGGAACTTTTAATGTCTAAAAATGTATCCTTCCCAAAGGTTATTACTTGTCAGTTTTTTTAACCTCAATTTCTACAATACATTAGCTGGCTTTATAATAACTACTAGTTACAGTCAATAGAAAGAAGAAATCAAAGCAAGTGTACTTATAGTTTGATTCCTGTTGATTTTGGGAGTTGGCAATGCTTTCTCTCTTCTGGGTCAGCTTTCTCCAGCACACATGGAAGGATGTTCAGTGTCCTTTTCCTTTGTTTGTTCAGAAGTTCTTCTCCTTGTACACTTTGGTTGCTCCTTTTGATTGTGGGTTTGGTATTGCTGATTTCTCCAAGTTTCTCACAGTGGTCCTCATTTGCTAGCAGAAAATTTATGTCTGCTGGGTAGTCGGTAAACAGTCAACTGTTGTGTTTAGCAGGGCAAATGCATGGCTTTATGTAAGGTCTCTCTTGCTTGTGCATCTTGCCTTGCTTTAGCAAGGCTTGGACTTGTGCCACCGTTGTCCAACTTCATTACAGAAGCAGATGGTCTGTCACTCTTTCAGTCTAGTACCACTGTAGGTTACCCTTTGGAGTAAAATTGATCATTCCAGCCTTTGTTATCGTAACACCTTAGGCAATAGTTGTAATGCTATAAAACAGAAGTTATGACCAGGCTGAGAACACACAGCATATAGAGAACATAGACCTAGTTCTTGCAATGGGTTATAAAGGAAGGAGTTGACATTTTTCCATTGGTTTCTTGGGTACATATAAGCCTAATCTTTTGGTTGAGAATTGGTGCAAAGTTTTATCCATCAAGATTGCCATTCGCTGACCTAATGCCCTTGGTTTACAAGCCAAGTGTTCAAATGGTGCATCACATAGATTTCTCTGGGTGTCTGTTGCCTGTGATCAATAAGTCTTATCAGATGAGACATTGCATTCCAAAGAGAAGCCCTGTGAATAGAACTGACACTTTAGCTGAAATTAAAAGGGCAAAGCAAAGCCCCAAAGCAGTCCTGTCCTACGTTTCCTAATCTTGTGCAGGTGTTCTTTTAGGCAGTCCAGTTTCCTCACACATTTCAAAGTTGTTTTTTTGAGATTGGAGTCTAGCTGTAAACGTTAGTGTCTCTTGCATTGGGCTTGTGTCGCATCTTTTGCGGCTGCCTAGCATGAGGCCAGAGCGCTTGTTATTCTCTGTTTCACAAGTTCACCTTTCCTAATATCAGTACCTACATTGTCAAATTTGCTACCTAAGACTATCCACAGTCAATCTGAAGTGCAAATGTTCACTATTATTGGTCTCAGGTCTCACATATAAACAAACCATTCACTGTACACCACATTACCTGTCAAAGATAGATAACAGAATAAATTTAAAAACATATGATATCTGTTGCACTATTTGTACCTTCATCACCTTTTTCTTGGCATCCTCATATATCTGCTCTCTTTCTAGGGAATGTTACCATAAAGTCAGGTTCTCAGACTCCGTCATTTCAAGGTGTCTTACTTGCCTCCTGTCCACTTTTATACTATCCATTCTTGAAGGTGACTCTCAGCATGCCTCCTAAGCCTTTACTCCTCCTCACATATCTGGCATTCACACTTCATCTTTCAATCATGTCACAAAAGCCAAACTGACCAATTACATCAAAGCCAAACTGACCAATCAGATGGCTCAGATGGGACACACACACAGCCCTTAGCATTTTATTATATAGTACAAGATTGCATATGTAAATCATTAATTGATGTAAGTGTCTGTTATGCTCACTGGCACACCAGCACCATGATGAAGCAAATATAGCAAACATTAATTCTTGCAATTAATTTATATCACTTTGCAGAGATTTGTTTTCACTTTGTTATTAAAGAGCCATTTTCTGCTCAACACTGTCATAACAGACATACTGTATTAAATCCACTGTGACTCAATGTTATATAATAATGTGAAAACATTTATGGGGTGTCTGTCATGGAAGTACAGGGTGGAGAAGCTTGAGGGGTGTTTTGGATCATGATGAGTTGATTGTAATTCAACTATTCGAAAAAAAATGTCCCATGTCTGCATCACCTCACCCAGAAGCTGGATCACCCCCTAGGTACAATGCTCCAGGGAAGAATCTGGAAAGAAGCCAAGCCTCAACGGCAAAGACAGAGAAAGTGTGCCATCACACCCAGCCAGTTGTACAAGTCGAATGAATAAGTTGATTCAGTTTGATATCTGAGGTAAAGCTTGAAAAGAATCATTTTTAATGTAGAAAAAAAATGTGTCTTATTGGCCATAGTCAGAAAGTAAAGTCAAGTTTGGAAAGATAGCTTAAACCACAGGCACGCAATCCAAATACATCAACGCAGTGACGCACAAACTAAAGCTAACAGCTTTTTGAGGCACAGTGCTCAAGTGAATCCTGACTGCTGCTCATCCTTTTCAGATCTCACCCTTCACAACACATGACTGTCCAGACGCACACCTGGAAGTTCTGACTAACTCAAAGAGGGAGGAGCCACAAGAGTGGCCCAGGACAAAACGTTAAAATGGAGGAGAGGGCCTCCAAGGATTTTAAGGACTCTACTAATACAAGTATATTATATATACTGTATATACTATATATATATTGTCACAGACGGCTGGGGTTCTTACCCGGCCGGGACGCCTAGAAGGTCCGGAAGGTGGCAATAAAAGCTTCCGGGTCAGAAGGACACAACCGCCCTGGAGCAGGAGAGGACCATGGGAGAGGAGGAGAGACCTTCCAACTCGTTGGGACCCATGGCTACCGCCAGGGGGCGCCTTATGCCTCCTAGAACCTGGGAGAACATTACTTCCGCCACGCTTGGCAAAATGGCGGAGGAACCTGCCAGGGACGCCCGGAGTGCTTCCGGGCAAAGGGCAGCACTTCCACCACACCAGGAAGTGCTGCCGGAAGATCGTCATCAGCCACCTGGAGCACATCCGGGTGGGAATAAAAGGCGCCGCCTCCCAGCAATCTGGGAGCTGAGTTGGGGGGCAGGGTGGCTAAGCGTCTGGAAGTTTGGAGGATTATTGTATTGTTTATTGAGTATTTAGGAGTGGAGAGTGCTTTGTGCACATTATTATTATAATAAATCAATTATTATTGGACTTTTACCTGGTGTCTGACGTGGTGTCTGAGGGTACAAGGGTGCGAGAAAACCCTAAACTGTCTCAATATATATATACAGTGGTGTGAAAAACTATTTGCCCCCTTCCTGATTTCTTATTCTTTTGCATGTTTGTCACACAAAATGTTTCTGATCATCAAACACATTTAACCATTAGTCAAA
>JANRMT010062849.1:8513520-8528513 GCA_026402145.1 Polypterus bichir lapradei
GCCCCAGAGGGAAATATGGCTTTTTACAGAGGCTTTTTAAATGCATGAATAAATTCATAAATAGATAAATAAATATACACATCCACACTATGATGTGCACATATCAGAATAACTAAGAAACATGAACATTTAATAAGAAAGGTATCATCTGACTTGGCGGTCACAATCTAAGTGTTGCATATTGCTGTTGATATAAAGGAGCCCCCTTAGTGTTTCTTGACACATTTCTGCTGAATGATTCGTTTCCTGACAGTCCTCAGTGTTAGTGTGTCACATAGAGGGTGTGCAGCATTGTTCATAATGGCACTCAGTTTTGTTTTAATTATCTCCTTTGCCACAACCACCAGGATGTTCAGATTGTGTTACATAACTGAGCTTACACTTTAAATTAACTTGTTGATTCAGTGGGCCTTTCTTGAAGTGATGTTAGCAGCCTAGCACACCACAGTGTAGAAAATCACACTGGCCATCACAGAGTTGTAGAAGATGTAAAAGATACCACTCCTCACATTAAAGGAACACAGTCTCCTAAGGAAATGAAGTCTGCCTACCCTTTCATTTATAGTTCCTCTGTATTCAACCTGTCATTAATGTGGATCCCCCATATACTTGTAAGAGTGGACCATCTCTACATCCACTCACTGAATAGTGACTGGACATAGAGGCTTTTTAGTGCCAGTTCCCTGGTTTTGCTGTTGTTAAGATGCAGACAATTCTCACAAAACAAACGTCCTTTTATCAGTACATCACATAAATGCAGAATCATCTGAGAATTTTTGTCACTGACATGACCTGGTGTTATATTTATAGTCTGAGTTGTACAGAGTGAAGAGAAAAGGAAATGGGACTGTTCCCTCTGGTGCTCCTGTCTTGCCCACATCTACATAAGAAACACAGTCCTCGAGTCTCACAAACTGTGATCTGCCCAAGAGATAGTCCATTATCCAGGACACCATAGACTCATCCACCTGCAGGATGGCTGGATGATATTAAGGGCACTGGAGAACTCAAAAACATAATCATCACAGTGCTGCCAGTTTTGTCCAGGTAAGACTAAGTGTTGTGGAGCAGACAGATAATTGCATCCTCCAATCAAGCTGCAGTGGGTCCAGGTGTCTGCCAAATGAGGACTCACATAGTCCAGGACCAAACTCTCAAAGATCTTCATTATGTGAGACGTGAGTGGCACTGGTCTGTAGTCATTAGGTGAAGAGGTGCCTGCCTTCTATGGAACAGGGACACACATACATACAGAGTGGGTCAGCCTAATCTGTATGTCTTTGGTGATTTGGGATGTAGACTGGAGTACGTGGAGAAAACCCCATACAGACACAGGAGAAGTGTACAAATGTTCACACAGGCAGTGGCTAGGCTACAAATGAAACCCAGTCTCCTGGAACTCTGAGACTACAGCAGGGATGTCAAACTTAGGTCCTGGGGAGCCACAAGGGCTGCAGGTTTACGTTTCAGCCTCTTTCTCCATAATGAACTATTTACCAATAATAATAGAACAGCATACACTGTTGCCTTGATTTTAATTGGCTTCCAATTTAATTTCTCCATTTCTTCTTTACTGAGCAGCCAAACAATAATGTGATGACCAGGCTAACTTGGGTCTTACTTGCAGCTGTGTCTTTTCATACAGTACTGTATGCGTCTCAATAAAATATATGAAAAGAAAAAAAAATGAAGTTCTGAGAAATTCCGATCCACAAAACATTTAAATCATGATCTCAGAAAAAAAGAAAATCCATTTTAAAAATGACTGCTGTGAGAATAGTGAGAATACTAATGAGCCGTAGAATGAAATAATGGGCTTCATTAACAGCTAAATGGGAAATTGGTTGGTGTGAAAATGGTGGCCCTCAACTCTGTTTGAGACCGCTGTGTGCTAGCTGATCATCTGTTGGCTTGCTTTGTATCTCTTTATTGTTTGGCTGTACGATGAGAAAAAAAAAACAATTAGGCAAGTCAATTCTAATTAAGGCATATGCATTATGTTAAATAAACAGCAGTTACTCATTACTAATTAAGAAAGTGGCTAAAATGAAAACCCGCAGCCTCTGAGGTCCTCCAGGATCTGATTTTGATACCCCTGGTCTACCATATTAATCTGAGACCTGATACTGAAATCACATATTATGTAGTAAACAATTCAGTGATTAAAACAAGATAAGGACTGTCTAGATTTTATTCTTATAGACAAATAATGTATATTAAATTCTGCCACACTGAAACTGGTTTAAAATGTAAGCATTATTCTTAACATGCCCTCCATAAACATATGTTTTGAGCTGTTAAACACATGCTGATATGTCACTTCAAATCATTAAACATAAAGAAAACAGACACTGGATGGATTTACAGAGCCATCATGTTTTTTTTCCTCCAAACCAAAATACTGCGGGCACCTTTAACGTTTACTAAACACGATCAGCACCATAAATGCATTCTTAAACTTACAGCATGTTAACAATAGGTGAAAGACGTTAAGTTTTATGTAAACTGCAAGAGATGGAAAATTATGTTGTAGTCCTATTAAATAAACTAATAGGAGGGCACTAAAGACAAATGGAAATAACAGCTTTGCCCTGAAGATATATTTTTAAGTACTAACAGTGATTATTTCTATAGAGCATTATAAAACAAATATAAACAATATCTATAATAAATGAGTCTGCCTAATCACTATGACACCCCACTCCCCACTTCCCCAGGATGTCTATGGTTCTTTTCTCCCTAAATTCAGCAAATTCATAAACAGAATACTGGAAGCTTAAATGGATGGCAATGAACCAAATTTTCAATTGAAAATAATTTAAATTGAATTGAACAAATAATAGCATTTTAGACATCAAAAGATTTGCCTTAATGTTACACTTTGGATTTTGTGTGGCATGGTGGCATAGTGGTTAACTCTTCAGTCTTGCAGCTTGGTCACTCTGTATGTGTGTGTGTGCTGTTATTTTTTGGTGTGGGTTTTCTTGGGTAACCTCAGTTCATTCCATGTGCTTCTCTGTTTATCTAGCTACTTAAGGCTGTCCATTGGTGTCCCCGTGATTAATTGGCCTCTCCTGCTGGTTTACTACCTGATGATGCTAGGACTGGTGCCATCTCCCAGCAAACCTGTAACAGCAGGAATGCCATTGGAAGGATGACTGTTTAAACATCTTCTTTTATCAGTGACACATTATGAATACTTACAGTGAGCAACCAATGAATCTTCAGCCTGTGAGTTTGTCACTTAACTTCTTCTTCTTCTTCTTCTTTTGGCTGCTCCCGTTAGTGGTTACCACAGCAGATCATCTGTTTCCATATCTTCCTGTCCTCTGCATCTTGTTCTGTTACACCCATCACCTGCATGTCCTCTCTCACCACATCCATAAACCTACTCTTAGGCCTTCCTTTTTTCCTCTTCCCTGGCAGCTCTATCCTTGGCATCCTTTTCCCAATATACCCAGCATCTCCCCTTTGCACATGTCCAAACCAATGTAATCTCGCCCCTCTGACTTTGTCTCCCAACTGTCCAACCTGAGCTGACCTTCTAATGTACTCATTTCTAATCCTATCCATCCTCATCACACCCAATGCAAATCTTAGCATCTTTAACTCTGCCACCTCCAGCTCTGTCTCCTGCTTTCTGGTCAGTGCCACCATCTCCAACCCATATAGCTGGTCTCACTACCGTCCTGTAGACCTTCCCTTTCACTCTCCTGATATCCGTCTCTCACAGATCACTCCTGACACTCATCTCCACCCATTCCATCCTGCCTGCACTCTCTTTTTCACCTCTCTTCCACAATCCCCATTACTCTGCACTGTTGATCCAAAGTATTTAAACTCATCCACCTTCTCCAACTCTACTCCTTGCATCCTCACCATTCCACTGACCTCCCTCTCATTTACACACATGTATTCTGTCTTGTTCCTACTGACCTTCATTCCTCTCCTCTCTAGAGCATATCTCCACCTCTCCAGGGTCTCCTCAACCTGCTCCCTACTATCGCTACAGATCACAATGTCATCAGCAAACATCATAGTCCACGGGGACTCCTGTCTAATCTCGTCTGTCAACCTGTCCATCACCATTGCAAATAAGAAAGGGCTCAGACCCAATCCCTGATGTAATCCCACCTCCAACTTGAATGTATCCGTCACTCCTACTGCAGACCTCGCCACAGTCACACTTCCCTCGTACATATCCTGTACACCTCTTACGTGCTTCTCTGCCACTCCCGACTTCCTCATACAATACCACAGCTCCTCTCGAGACACTGTATCATATGCTTTCTCCAGGTCCACAAAGACGCAATGCAACTCCTTCTGGCTTTCTCTAAACTTCTCCATCAACATCCTCAGAGCAAACATTGCATCTGTGGTGCTCTTTCTTGGCATGAAACCATACTGCTGCTCACTAATCATCACCTCACTTCTTAACCTAGCTTCCACTACTCTTTCCCATAACTTCATGCTGTGGCTCATCAATTTTATTCCCCTGTAGTTACTGCAGTCTTGCACATCCCCCTTATTCTTAAATATCTGCATCAGTACACTGCTAAGGGTTCAATTTACTTCTTCTGACTAATATTCACAATTATGGTTAAATAGCAAAATACCCACGCTTTGCAGCGGAGAAGTAGTGTGTTAAAGAAGTTATGAAAAAGGAAAGGAAACATTTTAAAAATAACGTAACATGATTGTCAATGTATTTGCTTTGTGACTGTTATGAGTGTTGCTGTCATCAAGGATTTGATGATCATTATTTCTTTCAATCAGGTTCGTATTTGGAGGATGTGTTGTGTTCAAGTTATATTCCGTGATTGTCAACCGTTGTACAGGTTTCATTCATCGAAGTGTTCACTACTCAAATCGGTACTCGTGAATTTAAGATGTTTAACAGGCATTCCTGGTATTAAGTTGTGGATTTGCCTGCGAATAATTAGCGGCACCGTGTCTATGAACTTAATTTAAACTTAAGCTTTACACCTTGCTTTCCTATTGATATGTCTACAAAGGCTTGTTCAGATTCAGAGGGTTGTTCCTTTCTTACTGCATCAATAAACAGCTCGTCTTCCTCTTTATCTGAGACATCACACACTGCATGCACGGGTTTACCTTTCCCAGTCCTGCAAAGTTTAGCAAAGTGGTTCAATTTACCACATTTTTTACACTGTCTTTAGCTGGACATTGACTTTTTCCACTGTGTGCTTTGTTTCCGCAGTACCTGCACTTATGAATATGCTTGTATGCGTCACACGCTTCATATTCTTTTGCTGCCTTCTCAATTGTGTAATGCGTTTTTTGTTCAGCGCTGTTTGGAGCTCTTGCTTTTTGTGTGCGTACTGCGTTCACAGTCAGTTCACGTGAGCCGCTCAGAGTACATGCATCGAAGTTTCTCAGCTGTGCTTGTGCTATCTCGTGCGATCTTGGAATGTCCACAGCTTTATTTAATGTTAGCTCAGACCCGGCACTTAAAAGTTTCTCTCGCACTTTTGCTGAGTTTGTGCCAAACACTATTCCATCCCTGACCATCTCATCTTCATTTGCGTAAGCACAGTCCTTCACCAGCAATTTTAACTCCATTACAAAGTGATCAAAGTCTCGTTTATACCCTGCGTCCTCTCAGTAAACTTGTATCTCGCGAATATCGTATTCATCTTAGGCATGACAAACGCCAGCGGCAGCATGTCTATGAACTTAATTTAAATTTAAGCTTTACACCTTGCTTTCCTATTTGTTTGCATAAGCACAGTCCTTCACCAGCAATTTTAACTCTGTTACAGCAATTTTAACTCCGTTACAAAGTCATCAAAAGTCTCGTTTATACCCTGCGTCTTCTCATTAAAATTGTATCTCGCAAATATCGTATTCGTCGTAGACATGACACACGCCAGCAGCAGCGTGTCTATGAACTTAATTTAAACTTAAGGTTTATTCCGTGCTTTGTTTCCGCAGTAGCTGCACTTATGAATATGCTCGTATGCGTCACTCGCTTCATATTTTTTTGCTGCCTTCTCAATTGTGTAATGCGTTTTTGTTCAGCGCATTTGTATTTCGCAAGTATCGTATTCGTCGTAGACATGACACACACCAGCGGCAGCGTGTCTATGAACTTAATTTAAACTTAAGGTTTACACCGTGCTTTGTTTCCGCAGTAGCTGCACTTATGAATATGCTTGTATGCGTCACTCGCTTCATATTCTTTTTCTGCCTTCTCAATTGTGTAATGCGTTTTTGTTCAGCGCTCTTTGGACTTCTTGCTTGTTCTCTGCGTACTGTGTTCACAGTCAGTTCACGTGAGCCGCTCGGAGTACATGCATCGAAGGTTCTCAGCTGTGCTTGTGCTATCTCGTGCGATCTTGCGATGTCCATGGCTTTATTTAATGTTAGCTAATACCCGGCACTTAAAAGTTTCTCTTGCACTTTCGTTGAGTCTGAGCCAAACACTAGTCTATCCCTAACTATCTCATCTTTGTTTGCATAAGCACAGTCCTTCACCCGCGAATATTTAGTGGCAGTGTGTCTATTGGATTGCTGCTGACGGACGGCCTTATATGGGCAGGCACTCAATTACGTGGGAGGCATTATGATGAGGGACGCAACTCCGCCTCACACAGCGACCGAGCTGCAGGCTATGGCCATATATATATGTGCATAAGTAGGATTCAGTTATGACCGTTACGCGTAGAGTTTCGAAATGAAACCTGCCTAACTTTTATAAGTAAGCTTTAAGGAATGAGCCTGCCAAATTTCAGCCTTCTACCTACACGGGAAGTTGGAGAATTAGTGATGAGTCAGTGAGTCAGACAGTCAGTCAGTCAGTCAGTCAGTGAAGGCTTTGCCTTTTATTAGTATAGATTAGGACATCATGGCCAAGACTAGAAAGCCCCACTCGCTTAGTGTGCTCATTTCACTCTGATACATTCTGTCCGACCTAGCAGATCAGTAGAGACATTGGTCGCCTGTGGACTGACTGTCACTCAGACTTAGGCTGATCACAAGTAGTCCAGACAAGTCAGCCGTTAAGATCTGCACAGTTTGGTCGCACCTACTGGGTTAGTATGAGGAGATCTACAACTTAAAGATATTCTCATTCAGATAGTGATATGTTCTAATACAGGTTTTGGCATTTGGTGGGTTATTAATAAGACCAAATGGAATCTGAATCATTTTATCCTTGGTTTGCTAAAAGTGAAACTATGCAATAAGGTAAATGTAATTTTTGTTAGCACAGAAATGATTTGTGAAAGTGTTTCTAAAGGAGTCATTCACAAAAAGGTGATAAGTTTCTTCATTTGTCTTCTTTACTGCATATGTTGAGCTGTTTAAGCACTATTACGTTAAAATAATAGCTGTATAGTCTGATTTAACCTCTGATTGTATTATTATAGCCTTATTGTAAATCAAGTGAGGAGCGGCTTACCATTAACAATTTGCAAGCAACAGAAAGTGATTTGTATGTAAATCATTGCCACTTAGAAAGCAGATTATACCATACTTCAATATAAGTCATCATACATTAGTGCCAATGTCCTCAATTAAGATCCAATAAAGGTAGACCTTGGGAGATGCTAGCATCATTTTTAATTAAGATAGTGGACTAAATAATAGGTTGGAAATAAAACTCTTAACCCACCATGGTCCTCCATGAACTGACCTGAGAAGACTGGTTTTAATATAATAGGGTAACAAACGTTCTCCATTATCATGGCCAACATAAATTCACACAATGGCTCTATCTATTTATATTTGAAAAAGTATTAGACCTCAAAGTTCTGCACACTATTGTTGTGGTGCAGATTTAACTTTAAATGGATACATTTGCTGTTTTTGCTGATCAGTCTACAGTCAGTAACCCATAGTGACAAAGTGAAAACAAGATTTACAAATGTATTAAAATTTAAAAAGTGCAATCTCTCATTCATATACAGTTAGTATGCAGAAGCATAACTCTTTGACAGCAATTACGGCTTTGAGTCTTCATGGGTAAGTCTATACAAGTTTTGCACACATGGATGTGGGCAGCTTTTCCCATTCTTTCTGGCAGATCCTCTTAGACTCTACTAAATTGGATGGGACATAAAGTCTGTAAAGTGCCACCTTCAAGTCTCTACAAAGATGCTCTGTGGGACTTAGGTCTAGACTTTGCTGGGCCACTGAAGGACATTCTCAAACACATCCCAAAACCACTTCAACATGGTCTTGGCTGCACACTTCGGGGTGTTGTTGTGCTAAAAGGTGAAGCACCGCCACAGTCGGAGGATGTGTGTGCTCTGAAGCAGGCTTTCTTCATTGTCCTCTCTGTATATGGCTTCATTAATCTTTCCTCAATTCTGACCTGTCACTGAGAAGCACCCCCATAGTATGATGCTTTCATCATCCTGCTTCACTGCATGGATGGTACTAGGCAGGTGATGAGCAGGGTCCTATCTTCTCCAGGTATTGTGCTTAAATTTCTGTCCAAACAGTCTTTAGTCTCATCTAACCAGAGAATCTTTTTCTCCTGCTCTTGGAGTCCTTTACAGTAAATGTTATTTGACAAACTCCATGCTTGCTGTCAAATGCTTTTTTTCTAAAAAAAAAAAGTGACTTTTGTCCAGCCACCCTGACATTATTGCTTGATTGATGGAGTACTGCTAGATTGACTATTAGTGTTCTTGGTCACCTCTGACCAGTACTATTCTTGCTTGGTTACTCAGTTTAGCCGGACAGCCATATTGACTCCAAACTTATTCCATTTCACAATTATGACGCCCTCTACTTCTGCGAACATTCAAAACGTTAGACATGGTTTTATACCCTTGCCATGATTTATTCCTCAATACAAATTTTATAATGGTGCTCTACAGAGAGTTCCTTGGACTTCATGTCTTGTTTTTTTTCATGACATGCAGAGTGAATTGTGGATCTTCGATACACAGGTATGTGTGTGTGTGCTTTTCTAAACAATTTTCAATCAATTCAGTTTGCCACAGGCGGACTCCACTCAAGTCCTAGACACATCTCAAGGAGATTTAAAGTCAACAGGAGACACCTGACCACAGTCTGGACCACCACTGCAAAATGTCGGAATATGAACAAGAGGTGTCAGTTTTCAATTTGTAAGAACTTTACAGACCTTTCTGAAAACTTGTTTTTACTTTGTCATTATGAGTTATTAAGTGTAAAACTGATGGGCAAAAATGGCAAAAGTATACACTTTAAATACACAAATTAAACCTAACTCAGTGTGCAGAAAGTGATGGGGTCTGAATACTTTGTCAGTCCATTGTATTTCAATCCATTATGCAGGTAATAAAATGTCATGCTGTTTGTGTTATATGCCAGTTGTGTGGTAGGTGAGTTGATGACTCTTATATATACATATAGTGTATATATAAACAAGAGCATAATGTTTTGGCATTTCATAAAAGCAAGAATGGAAACATCTGCACACATGCTGTAGTTTTATGATACACTATTATTAGTGTAATGATGCCAAATTATTAACTGTGCAGGTGAAGAGATATCTGATATATAAAATGAGCACTGAACTTTGATTGCATAATAACTTCATTTACTTTAGGTGTTGTTCATTCTGCCCTTAAATCTCTTATTGTAATGAGAGATCCATTTAATTGGTATTGTATTCAATTTCTGGGATTTTCTTGTTTAATGAGAATAGTTTAAAGCTGATGGAAAGTAGATAGATGTAAATCTTTATTGTAACCAAAAGGAAAGAAAAAAAAGCTTTTTAGAAGCAATCCTGTTGAATGAACCCTTTTGATGTCCCAGTAAATTGTGAGCAGCACCTCCCAATTTAACCATTCTCCTGGCAGAAAGGGTGGGGTGGATGCCTTAGTTTCTCGGAAAATTGCTTGCTAAACCAAACTGAGTGCCTCAGGGTCTAAGAGACGGTTAACATTAGAGTTCAAACACCTGTTGCAGTTCAGGTATACTTTTTAAGAGTGTGTGTGTGTGTGTGTGTGCGCGCGCGCCCGTGCGCGTGTGTGTTTGTTTGTGTGTCGTTATACACCCTAAAATTCCTTTGCCTCCTGGGGCTTTTTTAAGCGTATCCCAACAGATATCGTGTTTCTTCTTTTATTATCTCCAAGGCACAGCCAGGCAACCAAAGGAATTTAAAATCTCTTCAATTATTACAAATTAACTGTGTTTGTGAATTGAATATGTTTTTCATATGGATTCCTATCATGAAGGTATTAAGAAATATACATTTTTCTTTGGTTAAAGGGGAAAAATGAGTTATTTAGAGACGAGAGTAAAAATCCAACAATGAAAGCTGCTAATTTTGTCTGTGAAGAACCGTCACTCTTTCTTCCAACTCACACAGTTTGCTGGCCGTCTTCGGATTAACTGAATGTGCTTACGGCCTGCTGCATGCTGTGCCCAAGCAAACTTCAAGTCTTATGTGATTCAAGACAGTCACGTGTTTCACAAATATACAGTTGCTTTATATTATATTGTGCTATAATATAAATCCTAATAAAATTCTCATTTCAGAAATGTTTACTTTTTTTAGCAGGTTTGTTATTATTCTATTGATTGTAGTGCCAGAAAATGTTTCATTAATGCACAATGACCCATCAGTTATTTTTTAAAACGTGAAATAATAATTTCATGAAAGTAAAGCAGTCAACAGGTTTCTGATTTCCCCCTCTCCGTTAGAGGATCATTAGGAGTTGGAGTTGATCCAAGCAGCACTGCATGACTGGAAGAAAGGAAAGATGGACATGTCCCCAGCCCATCAGAGGGTGCACTACCACTAAATCATCAAACTTTCAAATAATCTAACCAGCCCATCTTAGGGAGGGTGGTTGAGCGCCCAGAGATAACAGGAGAAACATGCCAACTCCACACTGAGAGCAACCAGGCTGGAATTCAAACCTTGTGACGTGAACACGTGAAGCAGCAGTGCTAAGCTATTGCTGAAACATTCGGTAATTTATATAATAATTCATAAAGAGCGTAAAGTGCACATTGGTTCTGTAATGGCCCTTTACTGGTTTGTATGGTGCCTTGTAGAACTATTTGTTTGACAAAGAACCCTTGGAGGCTGTGAAGGGCTCATTGCATGTGAAATTGTTTTTTTTGGGCTTGGAAAATATTCCAAATTGATGAACAAAACAGAAATCTTTAATGTACACTCTTAACAACAAATGGATGTTTAAAGGCATTTTATGGTTCTTTACTGGGTCATATGGTTCCTTGTAGAACTATTGCTTGACCAAGCAGCCCTTCATTCTGCGATGGGTTCTTTGCATGTAAAGTTGGTTTTTTGTGCTTTGAAAAACTTCCTAACATGTGGAATAAACTGAAATCTTGAATGTATTTTGGGCTGCCTACAGTAGCAGGACACTAAGAGATTAAGAAAACCTGGACATAGTCCTTGTTACTGGACATATGCAGCAAGAATCCTTTTAAAACCATGAGCCATTGGAATTCATAGATATGGTACCACCTATTCTTGGTTACTTACCATATGATGCCTGTTATGGATTTAAATAAATAAATGTTCTTTCTGGAACCTTCATGTTGATGGATCTTTTAGGAGCCAAAAATGGTTCCCCTCTGAAGGACCACTCCTTCATCTTTATTTTTAAGAGTGTATGGTAGACTAATCAAGCCCATGTTATTGTCCTCTTAAAACCAGGAACCCATTGGTATTCTACAAATCTTTTGCCATCTATTCATTATTACTTATGCATTCTGTTACACATCTCCATTAAAGGTTCTTTCTGGTATCTTCATGTGCAAGGTTCTTTTTGGATCCAAAAACATTTCCTGCATGGCATCCCTCTGAAGAACTGCTTTGTCACCTTTATTTTAAAGAGTGTACTTCAGAGTGTCTGTTAAATGTAAAACACTGTCTTTGTCTTATTTACGTGGAATTGTCCTTTATGAGAACATCTATTCTGATATTAAATTGAGCTCTTAGTGGCTGAATGTTTCCCACAGTTTATAAAAGATATTTTTACTTTAAGGTGGAATGGTGCTGCTTCCTCACAGGTCCAGAGGCTAATGCCTGAATTTGAATCATATTCTTACTGTTTCTTTGTAGGTTTTTCTTCCAGTAATGTGGTGGTGCCAGTATAAGTGTACCCTGCATTTGACTGTGCACCCCTGCCAGGACATGCTCTCACCTGGCATCTGATGCTGCTAGGGTACGCTTCTGTCCCTATGACCTTAATTAGCAAGTTGGAAAATTAATAGACTGAATTTAACCCTGTTACTGAATATAAAAATACAAGCCATGTCTTCGGTTAATTGGTAATTCTTCTGTCCCATATGAGTCAGAGTGTGGATGTGTGTGGGCCCAGGGCCCACTCCATCGATGGGTAGTTCCTGCCTTGTATCCAAAGCTGCCAGGATAGGCTCTGATCCCCTCCGACCCAGAATTGGATTAAGTGGGTTTGAGAGGGTAAGGTTATTTTGCACTACATTTTTCAGAATGGCTGAGAATTAAAATTGTTTTTCTATCTTCACATTACTTATTTTTATTTTAGACATGTAGCTGCAGTATCTTTGCAAGAATACAAATAGGAGTTCATATGTGTGGATAAGAAATAGCACATAAACTGCACAAAAGGTATGTGGAAATAAACTTTGTTTACTCTGCGTGAGCCAGATGACATATTTTAAGTGAAAAAAAAAAACAAATGACATGTTGACGTGCAGATTTTGACATTATTGTTATCTTTTTTCCTATGGCATTTATAGTTTATAGATGTAGTTAATGTGCCATAAAAAAATGATGACCGAAAAAAATGTCATTCATGAAGAGAAGCTGAAATGACAATCAAGAACTGTAAGAAAAGAGCAGAGCAGTTGAAATAGAAATATGATCAATGGCGTGTTTATGTTAGATAGTTTGAGGATTTGCTCCTTAGTAAAGCACACCATGTCAGCTTATGAAATGCTTTTTTGTTTCATTTTAAGTCAGGCATGTCTGAAGAAACCACACAATCAAAACAGAGTACAAAACTAATGTGAGTGAAGTATTGTGAGTGCAAAATGTCATGCAATATAAAAAGAATTTGTTTCTACTTTTCTTCATTATTTCTATTTTGTCAGAATTTGGTGATGCTGTTGCAATTCGATTTATTCTTATTAAGTGCTCTTCCACTAATAGACAGGCATGGCACAAAATCCACTGTTGGAGAAACAGTAGAGTTAAATACAAATACAAAGTGATATAAAAAATACACAGATGTAATGTAAAACACATAAAAAATAAAATACGTAAGTATTGTGTACCTTTCAGTACAGTTTTATAATATGATAAAATAGCAGCAGATATGTTAATTTTGAACATCCATGCAGCATCAATCCATTGTTGATTAGATTTTGGGATAACTTAACTATTTGCACAGTGATGAGACTGAACTTTGCTAAAATGTCTGGCCTACGGTCTCTAAGAAGACATCTGTAAATATGGGATCACAGTGAATGCACGGCTGTTTACTTATAACTCATCTTGTACCAATTCTCCGACAGGAAACACCCTGAAGAGAAATAAGCAAGGTACAAAAATACTGAAATCATTAACACTAACAGCAGGCTGTGGTTTGGTCTGTCAAGTTTAAACAATGAGGTATGTCTAATAACCACTTTCTTAGAGGTTCTGTTATCAGTCAGTCTTCTTTCCTTCTGGTTTATCATTCTATTTAATACAAATTAATAGTCTTATGATTATGCAGCCTTGATGCACACACTTCAAAGAGATGCAGAGAGCTTCATCTCCAGTTTCTTCTGCATCTGATGTAACTTTTACTGTATGTTAGTAGTCGATACACTTAGTTCCCTTTTTTCTCAGCACAGTCTCAACTTGATCATTCCTTGGCTGAGTATCCTCCGTGACACAACCCACAATTGTTCAGTGAGGATTGGCAGTCTTACACAGGAAGATTTAAATGTACTGCACCTGCCTTGTCATGAACCTGTCTGCAGGCACCTGTCCTGATCTGCGCACCAATCAGAGGCGGGTAGTAGGTGGGTGGAAGGGGGAGGGGGAGGGGGTGGCAATCTACCTGTCAGCAGAAATACCTCAACACCAAGCGGAGCATAAATCAAACATTTCACTCCGTAGGACATGCTTCCTTCACTCTGCTGAAAGCAAATCCTAGAAGCACAGGTTTTACTAATAAAGCAAGCAGGAACACTCGGAGGAAAAATGACTAAGGAGATGGAGTAAGTAGAGTGGTCATTCCTCATTAGCTTTGCAATGGTCAATATTAACTGCAAATGTTTTTGCTTACGGTAATCACAAACTGGGGGTTTTAACGTGCTAGGCTGTTTATCTCTAGAGAAATCTAAGTTCTGGAATGTTTGAGCAATTGTCTGCTTGTTAAATCCTACTGTTTTATTTTAAAAGAAATTTTAAAACATAATCTGTACTAATATTTTAATCTATCATCTTTTCTCCTTCTGTTTAAACACTTCAAATTGTTGGTGCAAAAGGATACAAATATGTCAAGTACAACCTGTACTGTTTTCATATATATGTTGAAAATTGTATTTAAAAGGAAATTTTTGCGGCTTCTTAAGCAGAAATGGTTTAGAATTCCAGTTTAATCTGCCAAATTAAAAATGGCATGGGAGATGTTTGAAAGGAAAAATAGAATTTTGTTCATTAAGGTGTGTTTATGCACTTATTTTAATATCGCTTCAGTAGAATCATTCTGTACTCACTCTTAGAATTAATAAAAAAAGGCAGACATTTAGGTGAAATACAATATGTGAAGGGAATTTGTGTTTTAAGGATTTGCTTCAGGTTTGAAATTTTAGTGCTGGTTTATTCCAAGTAAACTGACATTTAGTGAAGATGTGTTATGCGTAATTGGCTATCTACTTATCACAGTTTTTACTATTGTACTTCTTATTGTGTTTTTTGTTTTTATTTTAGAAATATGTATCCATCCACTAATTTTTGGTGCTGAGTTTTCTCTTTATAATATAATATAATATAATATAATATAATATAATATAATATAATA
>JANRMT010062849.1:8528523-8550026 GCA_026402145.1 Polypterus bichir lapradei
TATAATATAATATAATATAATATAATATAATATAATATAATATAATATAATAAATTGAACTTTATAATACAATTCTCAGCAAACATGGAAAGACATCAATAAATGCAATAGTATATCGCTATAAAATTAAACAATTACTCAAGTGGAAAATAAACCTTTCATATGTAGTAATAATTTCTTACATATTTTTCTATGTGTGTATACCTTCTGGCAAGAAATATAATTTGTATTTCAGATTTTTCTTCACACTTGTACCATCTATCATGAAAAATAGTCCAGTCTATAATCTTTGTGTTGTTCCTAAAGAGAGAGCTAATAATAATTTGCTGGTTCGATTCCTCTTGTTGATAAGTAAATCTCAAAGGTTCCACAAAGTCTTTTTAAGTTGCAATAAAAGGAGGTTTTGAAATTCTGAAAAACCATCGGAATTGTGCCTAAAAATCTAGTGTCTTCCTCCAGTCCGCTCAGATGACAGCATGTATCTGTTCTACGAGGAAGTGCTTGTTGTCTCTGAATTACCAGACGTATCAAGTCGACCTCCGTCAAGCTAAAAGTTTAATTATAAAATTAATTTAAAACTCCATGTGCCAGCACCCTACCAACATAGTGTCTTTATCGCATTACTGTTTTTTTTATTCATTAAAATTCTGCTAACGTCTAGTTGAAATTCATGACAGATGGAGTACACCAGTGTCAAAACAGTTTTGAAGAGTTATCTTCTTTCAGCATTTGAATGAAAGTATTAATTTTGTCAGCTTTACTAGAGTATTTTGTTGGAGTGCAGAGTTATTCAGTTATATTTAATACATAAATGAATCCTAAAGGCATTTATACCATCACATTCTTTGTAGGCTAAGACTGCAGTATAAGTCAAGATGTGATTTAACGTCTTCAGACATTCTTTATTGTACATCACATGCACAGATATGATTATTCTTAAAGATGCTTTTGCAGTAATTAGCCCCTTTACCCAAAAAAAAGTTAATTAAAACACTAACAATTAATTAAGCCCCTTCACTTTTTTCATTCTTACTCAACTGAAGATTTTTTCCTTCAATATGCCTATTGGCTAAAACAGAGGCGTTTTAGAATAAAGGTGCTTGGCCGAGTTTCTCGGAGCCTCTAATTGATAGCACCATTGGCAACACTTTACCGAGGTGTGGTCACTGATGCTTCTGTTAAAGATCAGCAAATAGCCGGCAGCCGTGTGAGACCACTGTCATTGAAAAGGCTAATCAATGCTTAGCCAATTTACCTGTGGGCGAGCAATAAATTCTGCAGACAGAAAGGCTGCGGGAAAAAAAAATATCCACAAGTTTACTGTCAGCTATATTTAATTTGAACAAAGCAGATCCCTAATCAGAAAGCAGCAGCAACAGCTCTATAATCGAGCAATAAAGAGGAATGGGAGTTTTTATTTTTTGGATTTTATAAATTTTCACATTTCACTTTTACTGGATAGTTTAAACCTTTGATGTTACATTGAACCCCACAATCCACTAAGGGAGGTGCAGGCTCCTAAAATGAACGGGTGTTTAAATGGAAAGTCAGATTTATCTGTCAGTTAGTTGTCCAGTTCACCTCACATCATGAGGTGCCTTCATTCACTTTAATCACTTTCCCAATGTAATATAGAGATGATATTATGAAAAGTTTTTTTTTTTTTAGATGGATGCAGTAAAAATATTTGTATTCTGGGTAATTCTGCCTAAAACCTAGTTTGCTGTTTTCATTTTCTTTGTGGGTACTTATCACACATGTTGCAACTTTTAATTTGTAGTACTTCTTATAGTCTCCTAACATAAGAAATAATTTTTTTGATATTTTAAAATATGTATACTGTTTTTGAAACAACTGAGCTGTTGCTGAGCACATGTAATAGACTTTAAAGGATCTCATTCATGCATTGCTTCAGTGCAGTCCACCTTAATGCTGTCTGCCGGTCACAAATAAGGTCCCAGCCTCTTAATGTTAGCCACCATTGTTAGTACAAGTGGCATCAATTAAAGAGCATCATAATCATTTCACTTACAAAGGTCCATTTACAGGGCAGTAACTTGGTCACACTTATAACAAAACACAGGCATCGCATTTTTCAAATTGGCTTTTGAAATTCAAATATTCATGTATGTAGTATTTTAAGTAGAAAATACTGTTTTTTTTAGTAGCTATATGCCTAGCATCACAGCCTGACTTCATACAAGCATTAGTGACCAATGTGCTACATTGTGTGTTTGTATGTGTGTTTTATTTTAAAAAAGCTTAGCTGACACAAACTACATGAATGCCACTTTGGTCAGCAGCTGTTTTTCAGATTAATTTTCTTTTCTTTTGCCCTGATTTGATCTCTGCCAAGCACTGTTTTTAAATCACAGTCACTTTCAACAGTTGAAATAGTGTGGTGCAAAACCACCCACTGCCTTGATACAAAAGAAAAAAAAAAAGATTTATGACTTACCAACTGAGAGGTTTTGCAACCGAAACCTACTTTGCCAGAAGCAAATTTCTGTCATGCTCATGGTATGTTATTAAAACTTCATGTCTATTACAATGCCAGGGTTATCAGACAAGCTCTGAAAATGAATACTAAAAGATTGATTTGAAGGATAGATTACTCTATTCTCTTACTGCAAAAATAAAAGGTAGGGCCAAATAAGGAATAAACCCTGAGTGATATGAGATCACCATGAAACTTGCACAGCAGACCAGGCTTTGAGTCGAGGATACTTTGGATGATGCACATCTTGGCTTTTCCCTGATCACTGAGGTCATGAAGCTGCAGTAGATTATGGAAAATAAGAATGTGGCTTTTCTTGCCCTTTAATAAATGGAAGAATGCATTGAACTGTCAAAACTGAGACTAACAGCTTAGTATTTATATATACTATCATCTGCCATTAATCATCTTTAATACTCTGGATCATCTTATTTCAGTGCAAGGTTCTGGAGAGTGAGAATGGGTACAATGATATTTTTACAGTCACTCTTGCAAAGTCAGTTTACATGCACCTATGTAGAATATCGGAAAAAGTGAACAAGAATGTAAGCAGAATGTGGTCAAACCTGGGACTAGAAGCCAGCTCCTTGTCATTTTGCAAAGCAAAGCTAACCACTGCTCCACCATGCCACCCTTAATAAAAACTAAGAGTATCTGATCATGGCTACTAAATAACTCAGTACTGTATTTGTTGCATTTCTAAGGAATGAAAAGACCATATTGTTTACATTTAGATCTGAGTAATGTTGGATTATTAATTGATGTACGTATGTATGTATGTATTTGGTGACATATATAACTTGTGGCATGATATATACAGTATAACTTCTGCATTTTCCAAATATTGAGCCAGTAATCACTGCTGCCTCACAGATCCAGCATCCTGGGTTTGAAGCCCATAAAGTTCACCTACTGTATAGTCTGCTTGTTTTCACCATACCTATGTGGCTTTTCCTAAAGGGAGTCCAATTTTTCCTCCCACATTGCTCACGACATGCCAGTTAGGCTGACTGGTGGTTCCAATGTGAGCGCGGGTATGTGCATAAGTGGGTCTTCCGATAGAAATGCACCCAGTCCAGGGCTGGTTCATGCTTTATGCTGGTGATTATAAATTGGATTATATGAATTTGATAAAACTATTCTTCAACTTAATATTTCTAAGTGAATGGATTGTTGTTCAAAAAGTATGACTTGCTGCTTTGGCGAAAAGCAGACTCTTATGTTTGAACTGTCTCATAGCCTCACCATTTAATTTTTCTTAACAATCAAAACGTTTCTGTTACTTTTGTAATAGTGACATAATCACATTTACCATTATAAGTGCTTTAGTCTTCAGGCAATGAGAGGAATGTATTATTTTTACCACTTAATTGGCCTTTAACTAAATGGGCATGAGGCTTTAGCGTCTCTAGCCTTACATTGTCGCACACAAGAAGGCGTGAATGCTCTCCATCAAATGTCAAATCGTGTTTTATCGCTCTAACAAAACAATACCCTTGGAGCATTGTGCATTAGCTTAGATAATTTGGTCCTGTACTGTAATTCATACATCTCTGTGATCAGTCTGGTATTTAAATTTACAAAATAGCATTAGAGGGGTACAGTCTATAAGAGACAGATGTCATTTACTTAAAATGTTCTAAAAGTTCTGTGCAGCCGCACCGCAAAGAATGTTAGAAGACAACCTCACCGATGTTTTACAGGATGTTCATTCAAAAACAAGAGCCAGGTAAGACACATATCACCTTTCTGAGGGCAACAGACGCAGATTAATCACAGGGTGCATTTTAGGCACGGATTTGTTGTGTTAGTGACAACTCAAAACAGGTATCCAGTGACACATGAGTAAGTCTGAGGTGCTCGAGACAATAGCAAACATGAGACAGGCCAATAAAAGTGTGTGTCACTAGCAGCCATCAGAAAATATCTCTTCTGTTCCCTTTCATGACCTCTCTTTTGCAACACATTTATCTTCTAGCCTGAGATCTGGGATCGTCCCCCATACAGAAAACACAAACCACAGATACGCCTACACTACCCATGAGGATCCCTGGAAATCCTACCATGAAAACCCAATGCCGATCACAAGCAAACCCAGGATGAAACTGAACAGCGATGACGAGGCAGTCCTGAGCTTCTTCTGTGATCACTACAGCAAGGTATTAGATTGTAGAGCTTTCATACTCATTCCGTTCATATAAGCAAAATCTAACATTTCGTTCACTTGAATAATGATAATGAATACATTGCAAAAAGTATAATTTTTACAAGTCTACAAAGTCTCTCTGTATAGAATGGTCCTCTTTCATTTTGCCATTTTAGATTAATTGTTTGACCTCCTTCAGTTGCCTTGTGGCCTTGAGTGCCCATTTGACTTTGGCACAAATCAAACCTGCATGCTTGGGAAGGACTTTCATCAAAAATAATACAAGTAGATGTGCATCTTGTTTACTTCTTAAAATAACACACTTTTCATTTTTTAAGGGTCCAAAAGACTTGAAAATAACTGCATCAAGCCGGACAGTTGGCGTCTATGAACAGAATAAAAGGTAAACCAGTGCTTTGGGTTAGAATTGTGAAAGATTAAGGGAGGAAATAATATTTTGCTCAGAATCAAAATAAAGAGATAAAGGGGTAAAATGCTTCATCAATTCAAAAATTACCTTTTGTTAGAAGAAAAAGAAAGCAAAAGAAAGCTAGTATCTGTGCAAATACATACCAAATATGTATAGTTTACAAAAATTGTGGTTAGACAAAATTATTTCAGTTAGTGTTAATGGTGATAAAAGTCCAAGAAAGGATGTTTCTTTTGTTATCTTTTCTTTTCTTTTCGCTTGGTTTCACTAGCACTGTGCATTTATACCCTTTCAGCCTTAGCACAGTTATGTTAAGGAGAATTTTCCACAGAAGGGAAATATTTTGAGCAACAAAAGATTTTGTAAGCATAACATTCTTTGCTTGGAATGCAATGTGCGTTTCTCGCCAATATCGTTTAAAAGCAAAGAAACGCTTCACTTATTTCAAGGTAACCTTTCAATGTTCATCGCCAGTCTTAACCTTTTACAAAAAGATTAGCTTCCTTCCTTTTCCCCTTTATTTATGCGATTCTGCACTTGTGTGGCTGTAGAAGTCAATTGTGTATCTTGAACAAATTTAATCCACTTTCCTTTGCTGTAATCATTTTGATTATTGGAAAGCTAGTTGACGTGAAGTTCAGTGCAGATGTTCATTACATATTATTGGTGCTTTGAACTTACTTTGAGATGATACTCATAATGAAAAGCACTGTGTGAGTATAAAAAATAATTAATTAATAATCAGAGGTTAATTGGTTTTATCTCCTTCATTGCCAGCTATTTTTAGCTTAATATATTTTATATTTAGAGCTACGTTTCATTACCACTGGCATGCTGTGGCGGAGCTGATTGTTGCTATGTGTTCATTAGTTGACTGTCTCCTAGACATTTAGGGTGGTTGAATAAATAATTTGATCGGATGGACAGATAATGAGTGGACTGCTATTTGAAAGGTCAGAAGGGCCACTTGTTACGCAATGGCCATATCAGTGTCTCTTTCCTCAGCTGTGTGCCTCCATCTTATTCAACTTGCCTCATGAGACTGTCTCTCCAATCAGATCTTGTTCTCCTGTTCTTCATCCACCAACTGCGCCGATTAAGAGTCTCACTTTGATCTCATGGAGTCTGTGCATCAATCTATAGCAGAATGGCTCTAGAGACTCTATCAAGAAGGCCAGGGTTAATGGATTTTAGGGGAGGAGAGTCTTGACATATCCGTTTGACAGATTAGTTCTCTCTTTGTGTCCCATGTGCGGGCCAAGATCCTTTAATAGATGACTTTTTCTTATGGCTCTGTCCCTTTTGATTTTCCATGGACTCCTTAGTGGGGTCTCCCTCACAGGTTTAGTGTGTATGTCTATGTATGTGTTTATATGTGTGACTGATTACTTTTTGCTCAGTTATCTATTACTTTTCAAATCTAGTTCAGGAACTTGGACATTTTGATAATTAACCGGCTTGTTCAATCAGCAAGCTTAATAAGTACCTACAGGTCAATTTCTTTGCCAATAACAAATACCAATAACATTCTGTCCAAATGGAGCTGACCAACTAATTGAGTTGTAACAGGGAGTTAACATCAAGCTCACTCTCATAAAAGCCATTAAACACTTAAAAACATATTGTGTATCCCCAAAAATCAGTAATATTTGTAAACCTGTATATAGAATACAATATAACATGACATTCTCAAACTCACTCAGGATTGCAGGGGGCCAGGGCCTATTCAGGCCACACTGGGCACAAGACAGAAAAGATCAGTGGGAAAAAGCATATGAATTCATTAATTTGTATTTTACCACAAGTACATATAATATGCATACCCAAAATTAATAAAATATTTTATAAATGTATACAGTTTTATTAATGAATTTTAATTTACAATTTTAAATTATCAAAGAGTCACTATACCAGATGCATTCATTGCAATTGTTTCAATATTATGCATGGCGAAGAGTCTGGCCTAGTGGTTTAGGCAGCAGACTGTAAAGCACAAGGTTGCTGATTTAATTCCTAGCTTTGACTCACTATTTAACTCCAAGCAGTTCTTTTAACCTGCTTATGCTCCATTTGCAATGTAAACCTAATGTAAAAGCCAGCCTTTTGTTGGACTCAAATGAGTGAGCCACGGCTAGCGCTCTGATTTTATTTACTTTAAACGTACAAATGAGTTATAAAAGCGTATTGTCACCATAGTGCTCATAGGCACCTTTGTGGCATTACTTCAAATGGTCTTCTGAAGCTAAGTAATGTGTTCATAGTAGAATTTACTTTGGCATTAAATAGGCGCTTGTTAATAGTGGTGTGTAGAGGTTAGCACTGCTGACTCATGGCTGCTAGGTGTGTTACCTTTGTACTGTACATTCTCCCCATGTCTGTCTGGGTTTTTAATTGGGCATTCTGGTTGTTCCCTTATGAAGAGTTGTGTATGTTAACAGGCAATTATAATTTGGCCCGTTATGTGTGTATTAGCTGTGCTACTTGTCTGATCTGGTTGAAATCTAAGTAATCAGCATAGGCTTCACTGTTAATGTTCGCAGCGCACAGCACAGTGCATATGTCTCTGTTTGATGCCATTGGGTATGGGATTCGTAAAAGCAGTGTTAATGTTTGTGATGTGCCATCTATTGGAATGACAAATGCAATGCATTTTATACCTAAACATGTTTGTTGTGTGCCATCTTTTAAAATGACAGAGACTTAGCAACTGGTCGGACACACAGACACGTAACCTTTAATTACAGTGGATGTGAATAAATGAGTTCTGCGATGGTCCAACCATCCATCCAAGGGTAGTCCCTGCTTCTTGAATGACGTTGTTGGAATGATCTCTAGACCCTCATCCCCCACCACCTCACTGATTGGGATTAAGCAGTCTTGAGAACATCATGTTATGTTATCTCATTTTAATACATTCACACCACATACATGCAAAACTTACAGCAAGCATTTAGAGTGAGCACATTCTCCCATTGTCTGAGCAGTTTTTGTCTTGCAGTTTTTCTCCCATTTCCAAAAGCATAGCTTATTATGTTAATTGGTGGCTCTAAATTGGCTCATTATGGGTGGGTATGTGTGTGTGCTGTGCAATTGACTGCACTAATTGCTGTGTTTGTGTTCAGTACTGGTGGATTAAGTCAGTTCAGTGATGAATGGTTTATTACAAAGGCGAATAACTGATCATGAACTATCGTTGGTCTCTACAGGGGCTGCAATGGACTGGGAAACAACATTCCTGAGCTAACACCTACAACCTATGAAATGAAATTTTTAGCAGAAAACATTTCATCAAATTTAAATGGCCTGGACTCTGTACTAACTGTACACAAACCTGATAGACCATGTGGGACAGCATTTCCTATTAAACAGGATAATGAGGAATTTCTGCCTCCTGCAACTGAAAGTTATGACAAAAACATGTTGAGTTCTATCTTCGATTCCATCTTGCTTCCACAGCCTCACAAATGGACATTAGACAGCACTTTCAAAGGCTCACATGAGGTGAGTGATCATACAAAGCTTTCCACTGAAATGATCAACTGTGTTTAGTAAATTGGCAATAGACACCCTAACTCCCCATTCTTGAATCTGTAATAACCTCACTTTGAAAGTATTCCTTTTTCTAAATAACAATAATATTTAATGATAAAAATAATTAAAGAATTTACTTTAAGAAACGGCTTTAAATCACATATATTCATAAATCGTTTCAACACAGCCTTATATAGTGTAGATGTCTTGTGCTTTATATATTTAATAAGATAATCCCACGAGGTCTCCTTTGGCACTTTGATAATGATGTCTTCTGTCTTCACCTTCAACGTCGATCTCTTCTTTCTCGTACAGCATGTGTCCTGTGATGACCCTTTCACTGACCAGACAGAGCCAGCCTACTCCGACAGCTATCCACGTTCTTTTCCAGCCAGGTAAAGCACTGACTTCCTTTCATCTACCTCTATCATGAAACTACTTCTTCCATTACAGGATCGTAGACAAACTTGAACACCCCACAGTATTAGGAGTAAGACAGAAACAAAACATGACAGAGACCCTAATTCTTCAAAGGCTATACACATGCATATCGGACTACTTCAGATTCATCAGTTTTCATAGCTTGCGTATGTTGGGAGGTGTCAAGAAGATGACATCATCGTTAAAAAAAATGGATGTGGGTAAAATGTGCAAACATCACACAGACTATGACCTGGTAAGAAACAGAACCCATGACACTTGAGCTATGAAGTAGCAGTATTAGTCACTACTGTATGCTATCACTCATTCTACCACACCATGAAGATTAGTAGTAGAAATATAAGTAGCAGTATTATGTGAAATTCTTACTTGCATGTCTAACCAACATGCAAAATTTCAAGTCTCTTCATTAACGTAGTAAACAAGAATGTATTAAATTACATTTACAGAGTGTAAAGCTTATTTGATATACCTGGTCTTCACTCAGTGAAAGTATCATATATGGACAGATATCAGTCACCCATGTATGCATATGGCCAATTAATGATTGAACTATGGATTGGAGCTGCCCCAAAAATGAACTTAAACTGGCACACTATAGAGCAGGTTGCACAGCTCACAGGCAGACATGTATTCCTTCAATTTGTGAATCCATCCATTCCAATACAGGAATGGGAAAGCAGGAGCCTTTGTTGGCAACATAAAACATAAGGCAGCAATGAACCCTAAATAAGGTGCCAGTCCTTCTAGACAGACAACTGTGCCCATTCAGGATTAGACTGTTTTAAGTCTGAATGCAGAAAGTGACCAGGCACATAACTGGATGCATGCCACTGCAGCAGTAACACCATTAATCCATAAATATGTAGAGGGAGACTATCCTAATTAGTTACATGTGCCATGTAGTTGAATTTTATTTTCTGTGCTGGTAAATACTCTACCAAGGTATGTGTGTGAACTGACAACCTGGTGCTTGTACCACCTAAGACCTTTATTTATTCAGATCCTTTGTCATAATAGGGAGGCATCCTGTGGTGCAGGTTTTTGTATTCTACAGACATTATTTTTTAATTCATTCAGTTTCTGAATTCATTTTTTCTAATATATGGGGCCATGGAGGTTTGGAGCCTATTCTGCCAGCACAACATATGAACCAACCCTAAACAGGGTGCCACTGTACTACTGGATGCAGTGAGCCACACATCCACCCTCACGCATACTGATCCAAATCTGTCTTTAGGATGTAGGAGAAACACTGGAATACTTGAAGAAAATGTAGTGTACCTCCCCAGATATTATCTTCATTTTCTATTAATGTCAAAGCACACTCTAGCACGGATTGTATGGTACCAGAGGTAGACATGACAATAACATTTAATTTCAGTTTCAGTGAGATGAAACAATTCTGTTTCTTCTTACATGCAGCATTCTGCATGGTGACTGAAATCATAGCATTCTCTGAACCTCATTCACATTTGTGTTTTAGGTGTTTTGGTTGTCAGTTAGAAGCCAAACTCAGTGACTCATTGAATTGCAGAATGAGCTTTAAATTCAGATGCTGCACTCTGATTATTTAAAGCTGAAAAGTCTCCTTGCTTTTATCTGTGTGCAAAAAGCTTCCCTATCAGTAATTGAAGCAGAAGGGGGATCATGTAAACAAATTTAGTCTTTAGAAATGTTACGAATGCTGATGTTACGATGGTACAGGAGTTTACCTAGAACACTGAAACAATTAGCCTTCTAGGAGAGCCCTCCTCCTGTCATTCCTCTTCCTTTTTCACAAGCAAGTGGGTAAATCTGGGGAGTGGGTAGCATTTTGATTGGTCAGATTCATTGGTTTTTGCTGTTTACATAGCTATGTCAGAGAACATGACTAACTGCTTGTTGTATATTTCTTGTTTTTGTGTGTGTTTTCATGTTAGAAGTGACTTTGAGTACTTGTTAGGCTGCCCAAGAGCGTCCTTGGCTAAGTCTGGGGAGATTCCCATGGCGTACCTCAATAAGGGTCAGTTCTACCCCATCTTCCTGAAAGCAACTGGAGGAAGTAAAGGTCTGGGACTTTCATCCACTAAAGTCAAGGCAAGTCTGTTTTATCTTCTAGCAGAACTTATCCCGAAGGAAAGTAACACTGTATTGCTACTACTGCTGCTCAGCAGATCTTAGGGAAAACTTCACAACGTACCCACCAACTACTCTGTTCCTGAATTTTAGATTTAGTTTTTAGGGGAACAAATCATGTCAGCAGGTTAAAATGTCACTTTTGTGTGGGTCATGTTTCAAAATGTTACTTTTAGGTTGCTTAATATTAAAGCTTGTGTAATCATGTTGTGATTTGCTCTTAAGTTAAACCATTATAGAGCATCAATATATTTCACTTCTTAACAGGCCAAGTTGAAGGATGCTAGAGCCTGAATGACCAAAGAGGAATGCAGTTTTTTATTTCACTCTTTTGGGGGTTAGGGTCCATCTATTTTTCTTAACTAAGTGAATTCAATAAAGATTCAAATGGTGTCAGAGTTTATCCTTCCAGCATCAGGAGCAAGAAAGGGACCAAATCTGAATGGGATACCAGGGTATCAATGGAAGTACTCACCCATTTTTGGCCAATTTAAAGCTATAGAGACATATTAAGAAAGTGGAAGGAAATTACACTCACCTAAAGGATTATTAGGAACACCTGTTCAATTTCTCATTAATGCAATTATCTAATCAACCAATCACATGGCAGTTGCTTCAATGCATTTAGGGGTGTGGTCCTGGTCAAGACAATCTCCTGAACTCCAAACTGAATGTCAGAATGGGAAAGAAAGGTGATTTAAGCAATTTTGAGCATTGAATCAATGCCACGTAGAATTAAGGCAGTTCTGAAGGCGAAAGGGGGTCAAACACCGTATTAGTATGGTGTTCCTAATAATCCTTTAGGTGAGTGTATAGTGCAAGGAGTAATAATGCAAACTCCGCATAAATAGTAGTCTGGCCTGGAATTTCTCTTATGTTCCTGAAGTGGAGAAGCAGCAGTACTAACATTTGTGCTAGCTTCTTACTGGATATTTTGTTATTTAAATGTGTGTAGCTTAATTTTCTAACTATGGTTTTTGTTTCTCTCAATGTCAATGTCATATTATTTTTATAGCACTTTTAAATAATTAAAGTACTGTACAGCATAATAATCCAAAAATACAAATTAAAAACAAATAAAAGTAAAATAATCCAAATGCATACAAACAAAACATCTACATTAGTAGAAACAGGAAGGGAAGGTTTCAACTACCCAGAAAAGCTTTGGAAAACAAACAAGTCTTAAGCTGGGCCTTCAAGATACTAACAGAAGAAGAAGTCATAATAAAAGTCACAGGATAGCTACTGAAAAGGCATGGACTCTCTTTGATTTCAAATGAGAACAGGGAACAGTCAAAACTGAAGACTTTAAAGATTCTGTGGCTCATGCTGGACAAAGTAGCTCAACTGAATTCTGAACCTCACAGGAAGCCAATGGAGTGCGACTAAAATTGGTGAAATTCAATGCCTCTTCTTAGTACCGGTGAGCATCCTAGCAGTTGCATTCTGCGCTATTGTAGCTGAGAACGCAGACTGATTAACACCCAAGTACATTGCAGTAATCTAAATGCAAGGTAATAAGAGGATGAATGACTATCTCTAAGCCATGCAGACGTCAGAGATGAATAGATTTTGAGTATTGTCTGCTTAACAGTTATACATAATATTGTGCGTCTTCAAGGTATTTTCCAAGGGAAGCATATAAAGAGAGAACAGTACAGCAATCCCAAAGGAACCCCGCATGCCAATGGAGCAGAGGAAGAAAAGCACTCACCAATTTTAATAGAGAAGGATGCATCTCTGAGATATGATGTTAACCACTCCAAGGCTGTCCCCTGAATGCTAGCCATAACTCTTAACAAAATGAAATAATCAACTGTATCCAAAGCTGAGCTCCAGAAGAAGTCCAGAAGAAGTTAAACACAACATTTCCCAGAGAGAGTCAGTATGTTTACATGCACTTTAATAACTTGATTATTCACTGAAACCTGGTTTCTAAAATGGCATATAGAGAAACCAGTTTATTGGTCTCTGACAAACCTGGTTGACAGATGTAGATTTCTCCACGAATGATGCAGCCAGGTAAACCCTTAAGCGGGTTACAGTTAAGTCTGTGCATGTCCGTTGCACTCTTTTAGCCTGCACGCATGCTTTCAACAGGGTGATGAGACCACAAAATACATTTCTTGAGGCAAATGCTTGGGCAGTTACATTATTTATTATTCTGACTGAGATAATCTGTCTCAATATTACAGAAATCACTAAATGCACGTTGTTGAGCTGAATGTACATTGTTGAGCTCAGTAGCATAATCTCAAGAGCATTAGGGTAATGTATAAAAAGTTACATGCATTATGTAGTCTGATTACTTTTTTAAAACTAACGAGTAACCCAACACAATACTTATTTCACTGAAGTAATAATACCTGTGTTATTATTACCCCAGCAGCATTAGGTGTAAGGTAAGAAGCACACATACTGAGGCGTCGCTCCCTTGCAAGGCTCAATCGCACAGTCAAGCAAAAAAAAAAAAGTGTGTTGCATGCAATTCACTAACAGAAAAATATTAAGAAACTGTCAGTTTAGTTTTAGTTCAGCTATTTGCTGTAGATTTGTTAGAACAGTGTAATCAGTGATACAGTGGCCAGTGTTCATAAGTTGAGTCATCAAGGGCTCAGGTTAGTCAAGGAGGGTAAAGGGGATAAATGCTATTTACTTCAAATATGTGATTGACTAAACATATTAATAAAATAATAATCATAATTCTTTACATTATATATAGCCCTTTTCACACTACTCAAAGTGATTTTCCATAATGAGTGTGGAGTCACTTCAACCACCATTATTGTGCAGCATCCACCTGGATGATGCAACAGCAGCCATTTTTGCACCAGTATGCTCACCATACATTAGCTGTTAGGTGGTGAAGTGATGAGAAAGAGTGCCAATAAGAGATAGGGTATGATTAGGGGGCATCAATTTATTCCAGATATCGGGATGCACACTACTGTTTATGAAGGATGCCCAGGGATCTTTTATGACCACAAAGAGTCAGGACCTTGGTTTTACATCTCATCCAAAGGATGGCACCATATTTACAGCACAGTGTCCCTGTCACTGCACTGGGACAATGGGATCCACACACAGCTTACAGGGTAAGCACCCCCTGCTGGCCTCACCAACACCTCTTCCAACAGCAACCCAAGCTTTCCTAGATGGTCTCCTATCCAAGTACTGGCCAGGCCCAAACATGCTTAGCTTCAGGTGGATGACCTGTTCTGACTTATAACAGTCTACATGCTTGTTTTTTGATCCATGGTGGCCGATAATGACGTTTAACTCTTTTTCCATAATTTAATGAGGTTGGAGAGTTTTTGCCAAAAGAGAACTCCAGAAGATTACGTATACATGTAAACGGAGATTTTAAGAAACAAGGTTTTTACCTTAACCGGGTTACTCACCTTATCCTGTTTATGTGTGTGCATGTAAACACACTGACTGGTAAGGAGTGAATCATTGCTCACTCTTATAAGAGCAGACTGCATGCTGACTGAAATTTATCAATTACTAGTTATTATCAAGGTAACCAGAGAGAGCTGATACACCTCCATCTATAGGACCTTAGCTAGGAAAGGTACTTTTGAAACAAACAGACCTGTAATTACTTAAGACTGAGGGATCCAGATGTAGTTTTTGAAGCAGCAGTTGAACCACAACATGTTTATAATGTGAGAGTAATGGATTGGGGGAAACAGAATGGGTGTTGAGTAAGTGCAAGGCTTGAATTTATAGTTGGAGGTTTCATTTTCAGATGTATTTTCAAAGGTGTCACTCCTGTTTTTTTATTGGTGTTCCTAGTAGAATTATATTTAGGGACTTTGTGTGCCACAAACCTGTACACGTTAAGTAGCCTAACACTATGTCATTTTAAACACTTTTTCTTCATTGTAATCCATTGAAATTTTGAATAGCAGACTAGATCAACCCAATTGCTTCCACCAGATAAATGTTAAAGTCAGTCATCATAGCTAATTTTAGAATGTGTACAGCTTCCCTACCAGTGTTAACTTACTGGATCCTGTTATACAGCACACAGTAAGTGTTCATTAATGCAGCAACTCAGTTGTTTTGTTGAAATTCAGTTTATCAATCACATTGTGACACCACTGACAGATCTGTAATACAAATACTGTAATGATGTAGCAGAACCATATTTTAAGATTTACCTCTTCAAACATTTGTGCAATAATCAGACTCAATGGATTTGGCAACTTTATTTCTGTTGCTTTAGTTAAATATGATGCATTAAAGTCTATTATGAAGGTTGACGCACGCACTTGTCAGAGCCTGAGAGGGGAAGCTCTTCTTTGTTTTTACATAAGTAACGCCCTTTGTGTTGACCTTTTATAGACAGCTCCTAAAATAGCAAGATTTTCTCTTTTATTTATGGCGTTCAACTGGATGGGATTTGATGATGGAAGGTTGGGTGACTCGGCCCCATTCCCTCCGTCTAAGACACGTCTAAGGTAAACTTGAACAGATGCCAAGGAGCTTTTTATCATTTTATCATAAGAGAAACAAATCTTTGCATGCCGTGAGCCAATTTTTGACTTACAATTTTGTCTTTATGACTAACTTACAAATTGTAAATAATAAAGGGGTGTGGCTCACCAGGGCAATGACAAGCACTTATTCTGAACTGTGAATGAAAACTGGCACTAAAAGTGTATTTTCAGCTTTGTTCAGTGTTGCCATACATTTTACATACTGTGAACATGAACTTGGCTTTCCTTGAAAGTTGCAATTTATTTTTACTAATAATTATGACAGACCAAAAGACCTGCATGAGTCAGTGTTGATCCTTGATTTTCAAGTGACAACTCGTACTCTGCATAATATTATTCTATGAACATTTTTTCTGTACCATTTTTCAGATTAAATTTAATATCATAAGCCAAAATACTTATATAAGTGAAATATGTGGGCTATATTTTGAACTTTTTATTTAAGCATGGCATAGTAGCCCTGCATCTTTATTTTGAAATTCTGTTGTCTGTGTAGAGTTTGCACGTCTTTGTCACTTTTCCCATCACATTCTCAAAGACACGCAATTGGTGATTCTGAAATGGCCTGAGTGTAGTTGTGTGAGTGAGCACTGCAATGGACTACTTTCATGTCCAAGTCTGATCTGCTTCTTTGCCCTGGTCCCTCATGACAATAAATTGGAATTAGTAGATCTGATAGTCATGTTGTTATTTTTGATGATCCAGTCCCAGAGCCCTTTTGATAACTGACAACTTTCATGATACCACAATTTCTCATTTTTCTCCTGTCATTATGATCAAACAAACCACTGCATGTTCATCCACCTCTAAGATCAGAAACCCATTCAGATTGTTGAAATTTCATAGAATAAACATTGCAGAGTTCATCAGCTCTAAAGAACTGGACTAAATCAGTACCCATCTTTAAAAAGGTTTAGAAAGTTTATTATAAAAGATTTAATAATAAATAACAAATGCTACCATAGTAAAGAGCATTAATTGTTCCAACTCATATGGGCTGAAGTGTTCATTCAATGATGAAGTGTGGAAGAATCAGATACCACACAAATACAGTCAAAAGATTCCTGTGTCTCCAGAAACATCTATCAATTTTTCAAACTCAATATTCCATTATGCTTTTAAAAGTTGTAATCCTCAAGAATTCTTTCATTTAAACCATGACACACACACACACACACACACACTCGAGGATGCCAGTGGAAATCAAGGGGAACTGCACTTAAGATGGACACCAGGAAGAACTCCTTTACCATAAAAGTTCTTAGAAATGTGTAACAGTTTAATGAGTCATGTAAGGCCAACACCAGGCTACTAGACTCAAAATGATATCCAGTCAGAGAGCATGTCATATTTAATGAATACATTTACTATATTTTGTTGAGTCTGAAGGTGTCAGATTATATGAACAGGAATTGTACGAGGTGACTGATTCCATAATTCTCCCTCTGCTTTTCTTCACAGTTCCAAATCTTGTACTTAGACCCAAAGTACCATAATGTCTCATTTGGACAGCCAGTCAAACTGGAATGAATCTCAGTCTTGGCTTATCTCTTTTTTTCTCATTCTGTTATGGTACAGCAAATACAAAACATTGAACAGACATCTTCACTGACTCCAAAGTTCAACAAAACTCTTCTCCATTTATACCGTCTGATATACTTGCTTTCTTTCTGTCCTTGCATTCACTAAGGTTCCTCATTGTCGATGGATATGTTATGCATTTCTGGTTGAGCTGTCAATGGTGTAAAAGTCCATTTTATAACTTGTGACCTGTTCCGATAAAATAATCCAGTTGGGTTTTGTCAAAGCGAATCACTTAGTTTTATGAGTGAATCTCTGAGGATGTCACACTACACAATGGAGGGTGGCAGACGTGTACTGCAACTGCAATTCATGGTGATTTCCTTAAGATTATGTAAATGAAGATTATGACTGAAACATCTTGTAGTGTAATGCCAGAGTAATTAATGTAGAAATCTTGGCACTGCGATCTCTTAGCTTGTAGCTGAGCAAACAAACTTATAACTAAATGGTCTCCTCTTGTTTGTCAGGCTCTTATGGTCTTATTTTAGGGTTAGTGCTGGGTTATATTCATCTATAAATATTTCTATATATTTAATTGGTTATGATTAGTCTATATTATTTATTTCAAGGTTTCTCAATAGGGGTGTTGTTTTTACTCCTGTTGATATGTATTTATTTTTAATGCTAATGAAGATTGCTATCAATCATTAAATGACAAGTAATGACTTCCATTAACCTACTAGAAGGTGTTCCTGCCAGTCTAGAGGCCCTATACAATTTGTACTGCCTGTGTTTGGTATGTGGGAGGAAATTGAAGAAACACCCACTCAAACATGAGAGAGCATCTAAACCAGGAAATAATGGCAGGTCATTGGCCGTCTTAATATATGGCCACAATGGGCGCTGGCCAGGTGCCCATGATGTTTCTGGTGCCTATGTATGTTTCTGTTTTGCTGTCAAAACAGGGGCCCCAGCACACTACTTTGCCCCAGGACCTATGATGCTGGTAAGATGGCCCTGGCTGAGAGGCAGCTGCATTAACCATTATGTTCCCACACTATCTAACCTACAGATTCATAAACTGATAAATTCAATAGCTATAGAACTGACAGCACACAAAAATTATCAACTAGGTCTGCCCATTCTTGGTGGTTTCATCCAACTGAGTTACATCAGAATGCTGCAGTGCTGCCACAGCAGTCATTACAAAGCAAATGGAGCTACATTGCCCAGAACTTTTGTTATGAGGAAATAGACGATGTTCTGTAGAATAGTAAAAGTTCAATTTTTTTGTTATGACTGTTAAGTAACAATCACTATGTTTGTTTTTTCTACCAATAGACGGTGGTTATGGCAGTGTTTGAAAATGAGAAAAATGCAGAAACCCAATTGAAATGTTGGAATCACTGGCATTCCCGACAACCTACAGCAAAGCAAAGAGTCATTGACATTGGTAAGTGTCAGCAGGCCTTTTAGAAAGGAGATGGAATATTCATTTCAATTTTTCTTTATATGATACTCTTCTCCGAGGAGACGTCCAGAGGTTAAGAACTATACACATGAGGCTCTTTAATCGAGTGCAGTCACACTGCCACTTCATGTTTGGCCACACCAATTGGTCACTCTGGTTTATTTAATGTCACTGCTACTTATGTTGACAATTTTTAGCCTGCCCCAATAATTTCATTGCACCAAGCTGACACTGTCTTGTTATTGTCCTTGGTGGGTTTTTCTTTAGCGGATAATAAGAAAAAAAACATTTTTAATAGAAAAAAATAAGGTTTGCTTACATTTAAAAGACATACAAAGGGCCTTTAAATAATAGTGTGTGCTATCATCGTGTCCCACAGTGTGCCACCCTTCCCTTTATGCGCCCGCCACCGTGAAGTTTTGACAAAGTTTGGCTGGCTACCACATTTCTCTTTCCCCTGAAGCTGGCACAGCTGCTCAAGCAACATTCCTGTAAAACCTGTCTTAATATGTGTTGAGATTTAGTTGTTCAAAAACATGATGGCAGTCTTTACGAACGGCAGAGTAGATTTTGTACCTCACTGTGTCTTGCTTTCTCTTCCAGCTGATTACAAAGAGGTCTATAGCACAGTCAGCAACATAGAAGAGGTCGCATTCAATGCCTTGTCATTCACCTGGAACACCAACGACGAAGCCAAGGTATGGGAAAGGACCCAATAAAAAAGGGAAAGAAAATCCCTGTGTGTAGAGAAGCTTGTTTTGCCTGTCAAGGCCTAGTGGCAAAGTGGTTTTATGTTAGCACAAGCCTCTCACCTATAGAGACACAAACTGAAAAAAATAGAATGGGGGTCAATTGAATGTAGACTTTGGTCGCCAACGCTCCCTTCCCGGGGCACTTTGTCATTCCAGGGCTAAGCCTTCCTTTTAGAAGTGAAGGTGAATAAGGTAAACAAAAGGCCGGCTTGTGCAAGTCTCATTCACTCAGGCTGCCTTTCACGAGATCCAGTCTGCATTTCTAAGAAATAAAATGCATGTGCTTTATTAAATAGCGGCCTTTGCCTGATGATGAATGGGTTTGCCTCAGTCAACACACTCACTCATAGCCTTGTGAATGGCCAATAAATCCAGGGTGATTGACTATATAATAAATGCAGTGTTTACTGTAGCTTTAAAAAGTAGAGCATGAGCTTGCTGTCTTTTGGCCCACCTCCTTTAAAACAATAACAGGAGGGCGTTAATCAACACATTAGGTCAGAAATGTAGATTGAAAAATTCCACTTATGTAACTTCCTGGAGTATAGGCTTCAAGTGGTAAACCAGCCAATCTTTTGGCCTCAGGGCCAACAAAAAAGAATAAAGCAAAATGTAGAGCTGTAGAATGGGGTGATCTGCAGAAGATCATGTTTGTGCTGTGTGTCCATGTATGACATGACTGAGTGCTCTGGTTGACACCTAGTTTTAACATACCATCCACCTGTCATACTGTGTTTTGTATTTATGAAGATGTTCAGTTTATCTATCACAAGTGCATGCCATATACTATATGTGCAAATGTGTAGCCCTTTAATTCCTAGCACTTTCTAGAGCTTCATGTTACCAAAGTGTCTTTAGCCTAAGCAAGGAAGATCAGTCACCAACTTCTTTTTTAAAAGAAGTACACTTTTGATATCCAGGCTGTTTGGAAGCGGCTAGCACACTTTTTATTCCCTTGCAGACACTGGTCACTTACTTCTGCTTAAAATCTTCTTAAATAGTGTCATCAATTGCATGTACTATCACAAAGAACTTTACCAAGTAAATAAGGCTCAAATATAACAAATGGATTAGTACAATGAAATGAAAAACAGTAGGAGAGGTATACAGATATGCAAGGTGCAGACAGACATTCGGAGGAACAAAAAACAAACAGTACACTTTGGAAACAGGGAAACTGAACAACACTACAGAGGCCATAGCACACTAATAATAATAATACAAAATAATTAATTACACATATACTGTATAGAATGTTTCTAGCTATTCCGAGTACTTTACATAGGCAATGATGAATTACTTCAGCATCACCATTGTGCATCATATGCCTGGATGACGCAATAGCAGACATTCCTGTGACAGTTCACTCACCGCACTTTAGTAATTAATCGGTGAAGGGCTGAGGGCTGATTTGAAGTGCAGGTGGTATGAAAGCACAGCAGAGTTCGTCTTATAGCAGATAAACCCATTCCAAAAAAAAGAAGTGACAAGGTGTGTTTTATGGAGCCCCCACATACAGGTCATGAAAGAGGCTAAGAAACAGACTGCTGTGCAGTCAGGCTCTGGGACCTGTGGTAGTGCTGCTGCCTTGCAGTAAGGAGCTCATGGGTTCGTGTCCCAGGTTCTTTCTGCATAGAGGGTGCTTTCAGTAGTAACAAAAGTGCTATATAAATGTAAAGAATTATTATCATTAGAAGGTTAAAGGTGAAAGTTCTTAGGTGTTAATTTGAATATGCAACATTGCCAGGTATTCTGGTGTTAATGTGACAGTTGTGTAGGGTCATAGCAGAGTTTTATAGACAACCAGTATGGTAGAGACATTTAACTTGTAATGTGATTTTAATGTCAGCAATTAATGTGAATCAGTATCATAGACAAAATAATATAAATCTGGGATAATTTCCTTGAAAGACTCACATGATAGATATGTGACTTTAATTACAAAAATAATTAGCCAAGGCATCTGTTTGTTAGAGGGATGTGCATTAGTCATCCTGCTGTGATTGTGTGTGAGAGTGAGCAATCAGTTATCTGCTAGAGCAATATAATATAATATAATATAATATAATATAATATAATATAATATAA
>JANRMT010062849.1:8568724-8607615 GCA_026402145.1 Polypterus bichir lapradei
TATAATATAATATAATATAATATAATATAATATAATATAATATAATACTAGTCCGCATGGGTTTCTTCCAGGTGGTCCAGTTTCTTCCCACAGTCCAAAGACATGTAGGTTAGGTGGACTGGTGAAGCCAAATTGGCCCTGATATGTGTGTGTGTGTGTGTTCACCTTGTAATGGGTTGGTGCTCTGTCCAGGGATTGTTCCTGCCTTGTTCCCATTATTTGCTAGATAAGTCTCCAGCATCCCTATGACCCTACTCCATATAAGCAGGTTTAGAAAATGAAGGAATAAATAGATACTATATCTATCAATCAGTTTTAAAATTTGGACCACAAGAACCCAGGGCCAGGATAGGCAGCATAGAATACAGAGTACTAAAGTGTCCAAAATGGATGCCATTCTATTGCAGGTGCAGTGTCCTCAAATCACAGGAATGTGTTTTGGAGAGACTGACTGTCTCACCTGACAAAATTTCAGTAAGAGAATCCATGCCAGCATTTAGGACAACAAACATATTTCCTATGCAGAATCTGACTTAGAGCAGATTTCATCAGTCTGGCAAATTCTATCCTTTATTAAAGACAATTAATTTAACTTGGGACAACAAGAACAGGAGCTAGGCACCAGTGCCAGTGCAGGGCATATTTATTTACTGATACGTGACCATTTTGGAATTGACACTCAACTTTGGGATGTGAAGAGAGAAAGCCCCACACTGACATGAATGTTAAGAAAAAAGAATAATTTAAAAACTTACAAAATTCAATTACTGTACTGAAAAAAAAAACAGAAGCACAGAAAAACTGAGAATCTAGATTGATTAATATACATCAAAGGCTATTGTAGAAATAAGTATCAAAAGAGAAGTCAAAGCCCTAATGTTAGTTTCAGAAGACACGGGGATAAGGCTTATCAACTAACTGAAAGAGAGGTTCATTTAACAATAAGGACAGGAACCATGTTAATAAACTGATTGAAATGAAAGCCTGTGATCACCAAGGCCTATGAGGATCAGGGGCTAGTCTCTCTCAGTGATGGTATAGGCCAGCACTGCTTTCTGCTAAAGATGATCCTGCTCTTTACACTGATAAAAGAGCAAAAGGGAAGTGAAGGAAATATGTGAACATATTAAGGTACTAGTTAGAGTGAAGATGAATACAAGAAAGTAAGGAAAGCATTAAGCTCATTATTTTAAATAAATTCATAGTGATCTTAAGATGCTTATTAAATAACATTGTGTAAGTCTGACTTTCAGTAAAACAGGTGTGTTCTCCTTACGTCTTTGATCCCTAAATCAAATTGATACACAAAGTAATTTTTTTGAATAACTGAAACTGTATCTAGCACACTCCCTCTGTATTTAAATGCATAAAAAATATGACCCTATATTGAATCAGAGCTTAGGTTTTCCTCAGCAATATCTAAGGAAACTAAAGGACGCTGCTTTAAACTAAGGGTGCGCCTGAGGAATGCACTAATTAGACCTGTGTGGATGACTCACTTCAATTTTCTTCCTTTTTGATTCAGATGAACTGGAACTCCAGGAAGTTGATGGGTTTATTTTATTGGTTAAACAGATAAACTAAGTTTCATTTGACAGATATGATCAGCCTACATGAAACAGCTAAGATTGAAAAAGAGATTATTACATGTCTTATGCTAAATGCAGCTAGTTCTGTTTATTTTCTTGAGTAAAAATGAAGCAAAACCACAGAAATGGCCAAAGGTTGTTCACGGCAGTTTTGTAGAAAGTCAACCAAGTCCATCCTGTCATTTAGCACCTCCTCTCCTGTGAACAATTAGGTAGTTTTTCATTCTTTGTTCCTCCGATTCTTGAGTTTATTTGTTTTGTAGAGGAATTATCTAAAATGGTTCACATAGTTGTTTACTGTGCTGCTGGCACAGTTCGCTTTTAGACATACGCTTTAGCTTTCTCCATATTCAAAAGACATGGCTGTTAGTGTAAGTGGTGAGTAAGCCCTGTGATAGACTGGCTCCTGCTTGCACCCCATGATTCTAAGAAAGACTCCGGCTCCATGCTACCTTGTTGTAGAAAAAACAGGTTTACACTGGAGATGAAAGGATTGATGGAGTTTCTGAAGGAATTCATTAATTAACAGATACAGCTATGTTCCATTTATCTACATCAGCTTAAACTACTTTGTTTTCCTGTCTATTTAAATAAATCTATCTTTTGAAGTAGTGTGGTGCTGAGGTATCAAGTGTAGGTCTTCGGTCCTACATTGGGATTCTGAGGTGATTCGTTATGTGGTGGGTGCAGTAACCCACGCTATCAGTTTATACTCCCAACCTGTCCTTTCTCTCTTTATGTGTACTCATCCATCCATCCATTATCCAACCTGCTATATCCTAACTACAGGGTCACGGGGGTCTGCTGGAGCCAGTATGTGTACTCATTATTTAATTAATACATTTCAAAATTTACACTTGAGTTTTGCTTGAGAACATGTCTCAGTGCTCTGCACCTGCACTCAGTGAAGTATGCTATACAAAAATAAGATGAATTGCCCTGAATTGAGTTCCATCCAGTAAATCAATAGAGCCCTAAATGCCAATTATCAAAGAACTGAAGTATCAGGGTACTTTATTTTAAGAGCTAAGCATCTTCCACGACAATTGTCTCTTTCAGCAACGCTCATTAGAGTAACTATTATAAATGATGTTACTGTGATTAAAAGTTTACATTTATTGTTATGAAGGGAACAATTGGACTGTCATAAATGCCAACGGAATTGTGTCTTATATAAGGCTGAAGGCATCGGGTTCCTTTTTCTGGTTACAGTAGCCGGTGCGACAGGTATTGCGTTTCAGAAACTGTTAATTTCAGTATCAGGTTGCTTCGGCAGCTCTGTCCAGAAATATTAAATATATCTCATTACCCTTTCAGACATCACTCTTTCACCGTCAGAGGATTTACTTGTGTTTTGGGGCATTTCTTGTTTTCCATAAGCAGGCTAAGAAATGTGTGTTATATTAGTTTGAATATGTGTGTAAAAGAGGCACAGTGCTAGAAGTGTCGCTCTGTACAGAAATGGCCCACGCCTTTTTTTTCACATTAGTCACTTGCCCGTAAGCACAACCGAAGGCTTGGGATTGAAATGACTTGCTCCTGTTTTCTGAGGTTGTGTGCAGTAATTTACTACATTACTTCTTAAACTGTGCTTCAGCGCCTTTTTGTTGTGACTTGAGTGTTATCATGTTGTTAGTAAAATTCTTTATTTTAGCAATACATGCAATAACATGATAAAAATGCCACTTCCTCACCTTAAAAGTTATTTACTGCTAAATAAATGTTAGTGCTTCTTTTCTAAGATATTAAAGGATTGGTAGAGTAAATAAAATGGATAAAATCTAAATTCTAAAGATTTATGGATCATTTAATGAATGAATGAATGAATGTATGAAATTGATTTTAATTGTATAACGTATATGGTAGCACAAAGTATTTAAAGATTCATGGAAAGTTCAATACCAGTTTCTAAACATTGAAGTTGGAAATGCACTGTTATAAACTTAGGGTCCCCAGTGTGGGTAACCTGCGTGGCATATCAGACCACCTCCTTCTCATTCCAAGAGGCTGTGGTAGCGGTGGCTCGAGTTAAGAGGAGGATACTCAAAAACCACATACTGACAGACAGCTGGCTGGTTTAAGCAGTAACTCTGTGATTAGATTGTCTTTGCTCTTGAACCTCTCCATAAAAGTTTAAAAAGATAAATGTTCCTTCAGCATAAGGGAGACAATGTTTAGAGAGGAAACCCTCTTTTCATCTGCTCATACAGACAGCATTCTTTGTCAAATTCAAACCACCAAGCTTATGAAATGCCTCATTGCTATGATTGGTGTTTTTTCTTATTTTTTTTGAATTTTTATAACACATGTGTCTATTTCAGGCTTTGGGCCCCAAGGATTCAGAATTTTAAAAATGAGTTAAATTAGTTTTTGGTTTCATAATAAATTGAAGAAGTTTTAAATATTTACCATTATGCTGTAACGTCATCTTTGTTTTGTTATGAGAACCATCATTTTAGAGCAAAGGTATTAAGTGTTTCACAGGCAATTGTTTCCAGAATTCTCCAGAATGTGTAACACGTGTTATGTCATCAAAGCGATGGCATCAAAGGTTGCTTGTGACATTCTGTCACTATCTGATAACCCCTGTGTAGCACACAAATGAAATTCTTGATCATTGACTTAGTTTCCGTTGTATGTCTTTGGCTTTTTGTTATCAATTTGATTTTGACGACAGATCAGTTTGGCTTTTGGTATTGACCTCGGCTTGTTGATAACATTCATCTCCTGGTCCTTATCATCCATAAAACATACTGGCTTACGCCGAGTCAGTATACTCACAACCTTGTCCATTTCTAGCCAAAGCATTTCTGCTAAGCACTTGTCTTGTATATTGACATCTAAATAACCCTAACCCTAAGCCTAAATGCATACAGATTTATACAAATTGTTTACAAAAGTCTTCATTTGTTTAGTGCAAGGTAAAAAGAAGGTAACTTTTAAAAATAAATGAATTACCTTCATGCCCCAAAGCTAGGAAGTAGCTATATTTCTGACCAGTGTTCCTGTGCTTATTACAGTGATTTACTCTCTCCTGTGGTATATTTATATATATATATATATATATATAAATCCAACATCTGCTCTGTCTGCTTTTCATGAGAGAACTACTTAACGGATTTAGATCTTTTTTTTTTCTATAAATTTATTGAACATTCTGGTTGATTGGACGACTTCTCTCATCACGCTAAGTATCATAGTTCACTTTTGGTACTGATTTATTTGCACAAATCCGAGAGAGATGCTGCAGGCCAAGGGGAGGAGGGCGGGGTCCTCCTCACTCACGCGCCTGCCTCCGTTCGAGTCAGTCTATCTCTCATCACGTGTTGGAGTGTACCTTGCCTCCACTTAGCTAACGATACCTGTTTGTTCAACAGACATTATCATCTACAGATTGTTACGGAGTAACGTTTGACGTTTTTGAGAGAGAGAGATCAGAGATGCGAGTGTTTTAGAGGGTACCTGCTGATTGCCAGAGATATCACGGCCACGTGCTTTTCTCCCTGCGCGGGGGACCCTGTCCCGTTAGAGCTGAACACGATCAGATACAGTGCCAATGTTTGACATTGGAGTGTACTTACCTGCAGCTTGGCCAGAATTAAATTGTTTTTGTTGTCCTGTTTCACTACTCTGTAGGTGGAGCCGCAGGGACAGCTAGTACCAGATATTATTTTAATATTAAGTCACAACATTAAAGAAAAACATACAATCCCTGGCAAAAAACAGTCAATTTATATATTGTGTATTATGAAAGGTAACAGCATTTAATAGTAATAATAATAATAATAATCATCATCATCATCATCACCATAATCATAATTGTTTACATTTATAAAAATATTTGGAATTCTTCTGGATAAGATTTATAAACTCCAATTTTATATCTATCTACTCTCAAAAATAAGAAAAACTCCAAAGCATCCAATGGGCACCAGATCTGTAATTATACAGCGAGGTTTTGGAACTCCAAAGTTTGTCCTCAAAGAGCTAATCGACTACCAGAGCGTGGACAGAATCGATTATAAAGAATAAGAGGGTCTTGCAGAGTACTGTGCAGAGTTCAACTCAAGTGGGTTATACAGTATGTTTAAGCTGTATTGTCTGCACTTGAGAAGCTACATCTGAAAGTCATTTCACCACTATGGCAGCAGTCCTGACTAACAGTTGACTCAGAAGTTTAATGTGATGAATAATTTTAAGCCCGACTTGTTTTAAGAAACATATTGAAGACATGGTAAATGCCCAACAGATTTTAACTTGTGAAAGCATCTGCCATTGAAAGGATAGTTTTTGGCCTTGTTCATTAACAAAGCAACTTCTCCTTTTTTCTTTCTCCAGAATTTTTGTTAACATGGATGACAACATCATACAACATTATTGCAACCATGCAGCCTTTCTTTTGGACATCACAGAAATGATGGGCAGATACCAGATCACCCTCCGGGAGCTCTAACCCATATGTTGAAACCACGAGCAAAGAACAGCAAGGCACTGTGTTGGATGAGGCTTTTTATTTTCAAATACTCTTGTGAGATGTAAATGCACCACTGTAAATTTTGCCAAGGCAATGCAACTTTGATTTTGGACCTAAACACTGCCAAGGTGTTGCCAAGAATATGGAAGCATTTCTCAGCCTGAACTAAAGAACAGGGGAAACTGCATTTTTTCATTTTAAAAACATTTTCAAGTGTTTTGTATTGCGTTTCAAGTTTCATTTATTTTGATAGCATTTATACTTCCTGTAAATATTTATAAATATATGTACTGTATATGTTTTTGTGTATTTGTATAGATTGTTGCATCTGGCCCTTTTATTGAGGGGGGCACGTGCCACTTAAATACAGTCCTACTTTTTCTAAGACTGTTTGTACAGAAAGAGCTTCCTGCAAAAACATTTCTGTGTACTCCTGCCTACAAAAGTGCCTTAGAAATAACAGTTTCAGGTATAATAATAAGCTGATTTATCTGTGCATGTATTAAAACTAAACATTTTATTGATATCTTTGTACTATTTCAAACTAAATTGCTCTGTCACAAAATATTTTTCATTGTTTCAACTTCAAACACTGCCTTTTGAACAGCAGCCATTTGCTGCTTTGTCAGGACAAACCAGGAAAGCCAAAACTTTCAAAATAATTGTCACACATTTCCTTTATAAGCTGTATTCTTTACATTTAGATGTAATTTTTAATAGTATTTGGCATCATTTCAAGTGTGTACCCTTGTGTTCAGTGTACTTTAATATTATTAATTTCTTTTTACTATATGTTTTGTGATAAAATAAAAAAATGACAAGAAATGATTCATGATTTTTAATTTGAGACAGACTGTTTAGTATTATCACTCATGTTTTACAAGTATATTAGATAGTAAAATCAGAACTATAAGGCACCTTATTCCTTCCACCCATCTTCTGTAGCCTCTTTTACAGTGACGCAGGGATCGGTGAGGTGCCCGCCCTTACCACTCTGCCTCTAAACCACTGCAAATGATTCCTACAAGTAAAAGTTTTGATTATTTCCCACAATCGTAGTGTTTCAATGTCAGCAAAATGAGAGATGGTGTCTTTAGGGAACTTTGGAGCAAGAATGCTTAGTTCATACATTTTATACCCTGCTGAATGAAAACTCTAACAATTCAATTCAGTTTTATGAAGTGCTGCCCTGAGAAGGTAGGCTCTGAGAGTTTATGAACATTTAACAGTAATATCTATCCATTAATGCATCCACTGTCCTTGTCCAGTTATAGGACACTGGCCCAGAGTTCATCCCAACAGTTTCTGGCCCAGGAAAGGAATAAGTGCTGCATGGGGGCACCAGTCCATCACAGGGCACACATGAAGAGTGGGATAATAAAAAGTCACCAATAAACTTAACACAGGGATGTTTTATATGTCATCTACACAATAGAAGTATACTGCACATTGTATTTAGAAATTCAGAATCGCCAGACAACACACTTCTTTGGATGAAGTGGAAGGACAGAAGGACAACAGAACATGGAGAACACAATGAACACCCACAGATAAAAAAAAATGAAAGACCTAAAATAGTCTACACCTATACACAAGGTGCCCCTAACTACCACGTGGGTTGGCTCGTCCACTTGCCCACAAATATTCCACACTAACACTCTCTGTACACCTTCATCTAAACAGGACAACACCAAATACCGATTTGATTTAGTTATTTACTGTTTGCAGACATTTTCAAAATATTTTTTGATACTTAGAAACATTTTGTTCTTTTTGAAAGCATCCTCGCTTTACAGATGTCTTTTTACATGTCCCTAGGATATTTCCACAGAATCGAAGTTGCAGTATATGCTGTATATAAAGCTGAAAGTGGCTTTGTTTGTCCAGTATGCAAATCCACACCGTTAAACCTAGCTCTCAAGCAAGCCTATCTACATTTCTTCCCATTTATATCGGCCAAGAACATAGGCTATGATTCATTCTGAAACTGAGGTTTTGCTCCCACTCAGGCAGCACCAGGTACCCAAATGTTGCCCGCCTTAATCCAGGAAATTTCATAAGACAATAGGCATCAATTATAACACTATTGGGTACAGTGCAAAAAATGAAATCTAAGCAAGTGAAAAGTATATCATGTCAATTAATCTTTTTTTCTTTATTGTAAGAATTATTGACTATATAATACTGTATATACAGTGTATATATATATATATATATATATATATATATATATATATATTGTGACAGATAGGGGCGCTGTTGTCCCCTTGAACCCTCGGATCAGATGCCAGACACCAGATAAAAGTCCAATAAAATTTTTTATTCTGACAAAAATGTGCACAAAACACCCTCCACTCCACATACTCATACACAATAAACAATACTAATAATCAATACAATAATACTATACTGTATATGTTTTGTATATGTAGTGGCCACCAGGGGCACACCTGCTCCCCAAACACCAAACACAAACAGGCTTGGACACAAGTTCAGCTAACAAGATCATTTATTTGGTGTGACACACTTCCCAGTAAGCGTTTCCCACCACACCAAGCTCAAATACAAGTACAATTCAATACTGTAAGCACTCTCTGTCTCACTGTGCCTCCTCAACTCCTCTCAGCAAGCTTTATTCTCCAACTCTGACTTAGGCAGCTCCTTTTAAGTAATCCTTGGAAGTACATTCCTAAAGGCTTGGCCCTGTGCAGGCTGACTCCCCCTTTCCTTCCACATTAAGGGGGTCCCGGCCAGGCAAAGTTCCTGGTCATCCCAATTTTCACTTGTATGCAGACAGCATCACAGCTATACGTTTATTTTACACCAAATAACGTTTCTCCAAAGGTGTCCTTAATTAATTATGTCAGTGAGTTAAAGGAGTAAATGGGTGAGAACTATGTGCCTCTGAACACAGAAAAAACAAAAATGTTAATTGTTAGGTGACTGATGCAGACCACAGCAATATTCTTTTACTTTATAATTCAGTTGGACTAACCATTAGTTTTATTAAATCCCCACAGACATTAGATATTATGTTTGATACCAGTACAACACACATCACAAAACTATCTAAAGCTTGTTTCTTCCATCTTAAAACTATTGGAAAATTTACATATTTCTAAATACAGAGAGATACTGAGAAATTCATTAATTCATTCATTTATTTCTTGTAGGAGTGACTGCTTTGCTGCCTTATTTACAGGCTGTTTAAATTGTTCTTTTTTGTAGTTAATTTAAAATGTTGCTGCAAGAATTGTTCTCTGGCTAATATGGAATTTTTTTTCTGTCCTCCCAGACTATCTGAGCTTATCATCGGACTCATCTTTAGAGACATATAAAATGATCTCTATATAAGGACTCTACTTTTCTGTTAATTATGTATCTATTTTATGCAAGTGTGTATTCATTTATTGGTAACATATTAGTTTTGGTACTGCAAAAATGCATGTAATACTCATTTATTATTATGTAACAAGACTTTATCAAACACTTCTTTGCGTCCTTATCACACTTACATTGCATCAGTAAAGTTTTTATTCATCTCGGTGATGTGACCGAATAACAAACCTTCACTTTGAAGTGGTCTGAGGAGGCTTAACTGAGACATATTTCTCTTCATATTCCATATTTAGTGTAAGACTTGTGAATCATTCATATTAGCAAGTAATTTTACCATCATGTCAATTTACCACACATCACAGAGATGAATAACCTGTCTACTGATGTTTCATAAGTGTCACAAAGAAGTGTATGTTAACATCATTTTACTTAAGACTAAATGAGTAATAAATGCATTTTTGCGGCACCTAATGTGTTACTCATTTTTGTATGTTATTTATTCATTATTTATCTAAACTTTCCTTGTTACAATTTCTTTGAAATTTTGCAAAACACTTTCAGTTAAATTCTGTATATGAAAATGTTTTATAAAAACAAATGTTGCTGTGGCTGTTGTTCTTACAAGAACTAGAAAGTATGAACACATAACGCCTGTTTGAAATTCGCTACACTGGCTTCCACTTCAGCTTAGAGCTGAATCTTCCTTTTTCCATATACAGCCTTCAATGGCCAAGGCCCAGTTTACCTATCTGAACGTATTTCTACCTGAAAACCAGAGCATGCATTAAGATCTCACTAATGCTAAAGATTCTAATGATTAACAACATAACATTAGGAGGTTAAACTTTTAGCCATAGGGCCCCAAAGCTGTGGAATGATCAGCCTGCCTGCCTAAATGAGAAGTACCCCCTTTAGTCTCAACTTTAAAATGCAGGCTGAGAACCCACCACTTCAGTCTAGCATACCCTGACTAGGACCTGGCTGAGGTCTGCAGGACTGTGGCTGTGTTCTAATTGGCTGTGGACCCCCGAGGAATGTTGCTGACTGGACTTCTTGTTTTTCTCAGCTGGCCGCAGTTCGACTATAATGTTAACAGACAGATATCATTGGGTTCCATTTATGTTAATCAGTTCCAAACTGCTTTGTTTTCCTGTTGGTTTTAAACAAATCTTTTTATGGATTCATTATGTAACTTGTATTTTGTAATTTACCTGTGGCCTTGCTCCAGCGCTGTGAAGAACACTGAATTGAGTGTATAAAAAGTGAGAATGAAGTGTTGGTTGTGCCATTTGTGTCATCTCCTTTTTTCATAAGGTCTCCTGATTGGGAAGTTTTCCAAAATATCAGATTTGCATACTCCGTCATACTGGTCTGGTTTGGACACTACTTCTTTGATAATGTATAGAAGACTAGGGGGCTTCGCTTCGCTCACCAACCCCTCCTCCCCCGTCAACGCTACGTGCCATTGTGAAGAGGGGAGCTGAACTCACCCCAAAGAGATGCAGCCACTCCTCCGAAACCCCTCTTAAACGGTGATACAATGGGAAACAAGTAACACTGTTTTTTTTAACCTTCTGTTTGCTCGATCAGCTGCTGGCTTGCTGTTGCAGCTGTGCCACGTGATCTGTATTTCGTGCGTTGCTTTCAACGTCTAAAAGCCTGTACAGCAGCTGTCCTTTTGCCTCACTGCCTTGTCTCTCTTTTCCCCCAGACATCCTCAAACAATATTCCGTCTCTTTTCGCTGTTCCATTATTTCACCGAGTAATATTTTCCATTTGTTTGTGCTAATGCGATCTTTACTCTCATTTTTTGAGACTTTCGAATTTTCCTACTTCCATTATCTCTAACCTGTTATGCATGTGTATTACGGAACTTGCATCCAAAGCTGGTTAGTATATATGACTTGTCCGTCTCGCGGGATGTGAAAATGTCTCTCTGTCTCTTTTCAAAAGATCACGTCTCATTGCAGGAAAAAAGTCTTGTATCATCATTTTTTATAATAGAGAGATTAATGTAATCCATTTTCAAGTGAACAGCTTGCTTGCCTCATTGGAAGACTTCTCAGCTATGCAGAACACCGGCACAGTGCTTAGTGACGCTGCCTATAGAGGTGCACATTCTCTTTCTTGGTTGTTCTTTATTCATTCATGCTTCATTTCGCATTCCAAAGATGTGGCAGCTGTAAAACGGCTTTTGATGTGCATGTGCAACTATTCCCAGACAAGGATTGGCGTCCTGGGGTGGGTCGCTTCTTTATGTCTGAAATACTATGATTGAAACTGAGAATCCCGAATTTGAAAGAATAGAATGCTTCTTTTCCATTGCTGCCGTATAAATTAGCTTATGAAGATTAGAAGAGGGCTTGGACTGTTTAAAAACTCACTTTGGGTCGGAAGGATTTCCACTTGGTGGAATTTGGATGTTTGCATACGCATTGGTTTCTGCAGGGACAAAAAGATATTCAATTTAGTTAAATGACTTCTCCAAATTGCTCCGCTCTGACCGTATGCAGGGCTGTGTTTGTGTCAGCTTTACAATCTGCTGGAGTCCATCTACATTGGTGTCAGAATGATCTGACAACTGAGATAAGCAGGTATGTGAACCATCAGATGGGTAGAGACACTGAGTGACGGGCACAGCCATTATTTGCCCCACATGGAGACACAGAAACTAGGGTTACGTGGGGAGAACAACAGAGGGAGTCAACTCACAGAACACATAGAAACTAATTACAACTTTCCTTCCTTTTCTAGGGCTAGCATCCTGCTTGGATCCCAACTTTTCTCATTTTTCTGTCCTTATTTCTCTGGCTGCCCATCTTTCTTGCCAATGAGGTGAACTGTTTATCAGATAATTCATCCTAGTGTTCACTTCCAAGAAGTGTGCTCTCGTTATTCCTGCTGTTAGATTCTAAGCAAAGGCTCAGGCAACCATAACTATTCTTAGACCGTCTGTTCTTTCTTGAAATAATGCCAAGCCATGGAGCTTCACTTGTGTAATCCCAGCTGGCAGCTCCATTACAGGGCAGTGATTTTATGAACGAGACTAGTGGTGGTGAATGTGTGCCAGTGACCAAGGATCTCCCATCCGTTGCTTGATACCTTTCCCTAATGAAGTGCGTTTTACTCTTCCCTTCAAGTTCCAGACTGAATATTATGTAGTTGTCAGATGACGAAAGTCAAACATGGCCCTTAAATCAGGACTCTCGACAGGCTTGTTTTTGGGTATCTTAGAGGAAAATGCAACTGAGATTGAGAGCTACAGGCCAAGAGCGAATAACCTTACCAAAGATACACCAATCTTCTTGAAATCTCATAATTAGGGACAGAATCACAGGGAGGTATTCAGGATTAAGAGTCTCAGTTTGTTACATGGTAAGGCCAAACTGTCATAAGATAACATGAACGTAACAGTTTTTGCATTAGCTAGGAACAAAAATGGATGCAGCAGATAAACACTGCTGGCACTGCTATGCAACTGAAACTATGTAAATGGGTTTTGCCAATTCTGATATTAGCAGTTTACAAAAAGGTTTGAAGTGTTTACAGATCTCTGTTTACAGAGAAGATGGCTGTGAGAGGTGAGAGCTGTCAGCTCTGAACACCAGTCTTGAAAAGGTCAATCTCTTGAAAATCTACGTGTATGTGTTTGCACCATAGAAAGTATTCCCCCTTTGGAAGTTTTCACATTTTATTGTTGTACACCAGGGGTTGGCAACATATTGGCATGCGGAAATGATCTTCAATGGCACTCTGATTGAATTGAAATATAGTAAAAAAAATACATTTTAATTACAGTGCACGCATTCGTGCCCTTAACCTACGTTTTCCGTATGCCATTCATGTAAATGGAAACCATGTGTTCAGTACAGGCCGTGGTACGTTAAAACAAAACCCGTTATTATTAAGTAATATACTGCCCTAAAATGACTCATAAAAGACAAAAAATTGATGTTCGCTGTTTTCAAGATTCTTGGATGAATGAATATGGATTTGTACAACAAAAGGATTGTGCTGTGTGCGCGTTATGCAGTGAAAGTGTCGTGTGTCGTACGTCATGCAGGACATTATGACACTAAACATCAATCCACATTTGAAAACTGATGAGAAAAGTAAAGCTATAAAAAGGGCTGTTTCTGCCTTTAAGAAACAAACTACTTATTTTAGTCAAATAATTGGAACCAGAAATAAAGCCACCCAATGTAGTTCTAAAAACATTTGACAAAACATTCTTTTCACATATGATCCAATGTATTTTAAAATGTTGAATGAGAAATAATATAAGATCCAGTTATAATGGGCTTCAAAAGTATATACTTTTGAAACCCATTATAACCGGACCAATTTTGATACCATATATAACAAAATTGGTAGAATTATGCCAGCACACGGAATAACATTGTAACATAGGTTCGGCACAACACCGCTGAAAGGTTGCCAACCACTGTTGTACAACATTGAATCACAATGGCTTTAATATGGCTTTTTTGACACTGATCAACAGAAAAAGACTTCTGTCACAGTGAAAACAGATCTCTGTGAAGAGGTCTAAATTAATTACAAATATAAAACACAGAATAATTGATCGCTTAGATATTCACCCCCATTTAATCTGACACATCTCTAAATCATCCCTGGTGCTGCCAATTGGCTTTAGATGTCACCTGATTAGTTCAATGGAGATCACCTGTCTGAGGTTTCAGTTGATTGTGGTCTAAATACACCTTAACTGGAGGGTCCAACCTGTGGAGAGTAAGTAAGGTGGTCTAATCTACAATAATGAAGACAAAAGAACACTCCATGCAACTCCATGAAAAGCTGATTGAAAAACACAAGTTTGGGGATGGAGACATGAAAATGTCCAAGTCACTGAATATTCTTTGTAGTCCACTGGAATCAATCATGGATGGAATGAGAATGGCACAGCTGTAAATCCGTCTAGAGAAAGCAGTCCACAAAAACTCTGTGACCATGCAAGAAGAAGACCAGTGTGGGAGGCCACCAAGAGACCTATGATAACTCTTAAAGGAGTCAAAATCTGTGGTGGCTGGGATTGGAGAGTCTGTGTTGAGAACAACTATTGTCTGGATGCTAAACCAGTCACAGATTTATAGGCGAGTGGCAAAGAGAAAGCTGTTAAAAAAAATGATATCGTGGCTAGAGTTGGATTTGGATTACCTCTTTATACAACTGCTTTTGCCCTTTTTAACTTTGTTTTATTTTTAAAAATTTTATTTACAGTTGTGCTTGGAAGTTTGTGAACCCTTTAGAATTTTCTGTATTTCTGCATAAATATGACTTAAAACATCATCAGATTTGCACTCAAGTCATAAAAGTAGATAAAGAGAAACCAGTTAAACAAAGGAAATAAAAATATTATACTTGTTCATTTATTTATTAAGGAAAATGATCGAATATTACATATTTGTGGGTGGCAAAAGTATGTGAACCTTTGCTTTCAGTATCTGGTGTGACTCCCCCTTTGCAGCAATAACTGCAACTAAACGTTTCCGGTAACTTTTGATCATTCCTGCACACTGGTTTGGAGGAATTTTAGCCCATTCCTCCATTACCTCACATTAACTGCTCGCTTCAGGTCCTTCCACAACATTTCAATTGGATTAAGGTCAGGACTTTGACTTGGCCATTCCAAAACATTAACTTTATTCTTCTTTAACAATTCTTTGGTAGAACGACTTGTGTGCTTAGGGTCGTTGTCTTGCTGCGTGACCCACCTTCTCTTGAGATTCAGTTCATGGACAGATGTCCTGACATTTTCCTTTAGAATTCTCTGATATAATTCAGAATTCATTGTTCCATTAATGAAGGCAAGCCGTCCTGGCCCAGATGCAGCAAAACAGGCCCAAACCATGATACTACCACCATCATGTTTCACAGATGGGATAAGGTTCTTATGCTGGAATAAAGTGTTTTCCTTTCTCCAAACATAATGCTTTTCATTTAAACCAAAAAGTTCTATTTTGGTCTCATCCGTCCACAAAACATTCTTCCAATGGTCTTCTGGTTTGTCCACGTGATCTTTAGCAAACTGCAGATGAGCAGCAATGTTTTTTTTGGAGAGCAGCGGCTTTCTCCTTGCAACCCTGCCATGCCCACCATTGTTGTTCAGTGTTCTCCTGATGGTGGACTCATGAACATGAACATTAACCAATGTGAGAGAGGCCTTCAGTTACTTAGAAGTTACCCTGGGGTCCTTTGTGACCTCGCCGACTATTACATGCCTTGCTCTTGGAGTGATCTTTGTTGGTTGACCACTCCTGGGGAGGGTAACAATGGTCTTGAATTTCCTCCATTTGTACACTGTCTGTCTGACTGTGGATTGGTGGAGTCCAAACTCTTTACAGATGGTTTTATAAGTTTTTCCAGCCTGATCAGCATCAACAACTCTTTTTCTGAAATCCTCAGAAATCTCCTTTGTTCGTGCCATGATACACTTCCACAAACATGTGTTGTGAAGAGCATATTTTGATTTTGATAGATTCCTGTTCTTTAAATAACACAGGGTGCCCCCTCACACCTGATTGTCATCCCAATGATAGAAAACACCTGACTCTAATTTCACCTTCAAACTAACTGCTAATCCTAGAGGTTCACATACTTTTGCCACTAACAAATATGTAATATTTGATCATTTTCCTTAATAAATAAATGACCAAGTATAATATTTTTGTCTCATTTGTTTAACTGGTTTCTCTTTATCTGCTTTTAGGACTTAGGAGTGAAAATCTGATGATGTTTTAGGTTATATTTATGCAGAAATATAGAAAATTCTAAAGGGTTCACAAACTTTCAAGCACAACTGTATTTATTTTACTTTTTTGAGTAAATCCTTACTTCATAAAGAATCATCATCAATCTTGTTTTTTTTTTTAGCCAAAGGTTTAATGGTTTCCCTTGAACCATAATTTTATAGATCTGGCCCTGTGCAGGCCTTGAAGCCTGCTGTTGAGTTTGTGGTCAGGCTGCTTGGAGTGAAGTCTGTTTTTGGTTTTCAGACAAGCTAAGTTGTAGTGGCGCTACTGGGGAATGAAACTTCAACTCCCAGCAGTCCCTGCAGTGGCTCTGATTGGTCATCTGCTGAGGGTGCAGGGGCTTCTGGGAACAAGGAGGCGGTGCAAGATTTAAAAAGTGGCCAGTTCTACAGAGAGAATCTTTTGCGTTTCATGTCTGGAGTTGCCTGTCTGTTTGCCTTCCTGTTTGATACCTGTGGATTCTAGTTTTGTCCTGGAGTGTCTCCTGTTATGGGTGTACGGACCGTCTGGTGTCTTTCTGCTGCATGAGGACTGTCTGATGATTTGTTGGTATCCTGCGAAGAAAGGAGTGCTCCTGATCCAATTCACACGTCATCATCTCATCAGGAAATACCAGTAGGAATGACCCTTACATTCATGTACAGCATGCTGATCTCTGGACTATCTACCTCCATCACTTCAATTCATCATTTGTCATTATTCATGGACTTCATTGTGTGTGGTTTTTGTTAGTGGTTGGTTATTGTTGAATTCATGTTTATTGTATAATTGCCGGAAGGGAACTGGGCTGGGATTGCTGTAGTTTGCATATATTTCACTTATTACTGTTTAATACATTATTTAATTTCTGTTTTTAGTACAGGTTGCTTTTTTGTCTCTGTGAAGGAAATGTGTGAGTCAGGCCAAGGCTGGGTGTGGTCCTGGGATCTCCACCGAAAAAATTAATAAACCACCGTCATATTGACGGTGTGAATCTTAGCTGGGTTGTTAGTCTGTTACAAAGTGCTAGTCTGGTTTAGGATATTTTGAGGAGCCCTTTTTGCCATTTTGATTGAAGTAAATCACAACAGTCATCACAAATGACAAAGTAGGTAATATACTACCAGAACAACCACAACACGCGTCTCATGTCTCAACAAAACATATACACATGACAGGAGATGGCTGGAGTGAAAAGTTTGTGGTGTGATTAACTTTTTCTAAATGATCAGTGCTCCCCTGCAATACTTTTATACATAATATAAATGATCTTGATAAAAATATAAATAACAATTTACAAGCTGATTAAGCTGTCAGATGATATGAAATTAGGTTCATGGCAGATAATCCAGCATCAGACCAATCATTATAGATGGACCTTAACAGACAGGGATAGATACTGTATGTGGTAGATGAAATTTAACATAAGGAAATATAAAGTATTATACATAAGAAATAAAAAGATCTGAATACACAATGGGAGGTTCAAATCTTAAAAAAATACCCCTTATGAGAAGGACACAGGAGCAATAGTGATGTGTCACTATCTACATCAAGACAGTGTACAGAAATTATCAAGAAGGCTAGTCGGATGTCAGGTTATATATCATGATGTGCCAAGTACTAGTCAAGGAGGGTTATGCTTAGAAGATATAAAACTCAGTAATGAGGCCTCAGCTGGAGTACTGTGTTACATAGTGAGTCTCCATATCTCAAAAAGACATACAAGTGCTAAAAAAAGTACTGAACAGAGCAACTAAGTTGATTCCAAGATTGAGAGATATGAAGTAAGATTGGAGCAGTTGATCTTTTTCAGTTTAAGCAAATTGAAATTAAGAAGGGAAATGACTGATGTGTTGAAAAGTATGAAGGGATAGTGGATCCCAGCTGTTCTTTTAAGTTAATTCTTCAATCTGAATACAGAAGAAAAAACTTAAGAGTAAAATTCCCACAACCATTAGAACATTTTTCTTCATATACAGAACCATGCAGTAGATATATTCAATAAGTTGCGAAATAGTGTGCAGCACGGTAGTACATCTCAGACCCCTAAAAGTCAACTTAGTGTTATACAGTGGATTCTTGACTTACGAACTCAATTCGTTCACGAGGGCTGGTTGTAACTCAAATTGGTTGTAATTCAAGACTATTTTTCCCATGAGAAATAATGGAAATACCCATAATGCGCTCCAAACCTCCCACAGCAACACTTACTTAACCTTTTCATAATAAAAAAGGGTTGTATAATATGCATAATTTACCAAAACACCAATAAGTTTTCTAATGTACTAACCAAAAAGTTATAAAAAGTGCCTAACCTACCAGAAACAACAATTTCATACTGTACTCAACATTTAATTTGACATCTTTGGGCTGCAGGAAGGGAGGATGAGGAGAATGAAACGGAAGGTGGTTATTGTTTAGAAGGAGCCTCCTTATGCAAATCTTTTCTTTGAAAAATTGTCGAGATGGTGGATTTCGACATGCTGTATATATTAGCGAGATCGATCACACGAACACCACTCTCATATTTCCGCACAATTTCCTTCGTTTTGATTGTGATCGCTGTTTCTCAAGTTAATCATGACAGTAGACGAGCAGTCAGTTCAAAGCTTGTTATGTTGTGAACTGCTGTAATAATACACTCCAAAGCAAGCCGGTGCTGACTCAGCCTGATGACATCATCATGTGCCGCGCCAGCCCGGTAGCTAACATCCCTTAACATTCGCTTTACCTTTCGTTACCTTCTCTTCCTTCCTTAGCAATTATGTGTCTTGCTTGCCATGGTCTTAGTGAATTATATCTACAGATAAATCACTGCACTGACCGAAATTACGTCCACAAACACATGTATCTGGGCTCCGACTGATGCTTACAAACGCCCTCGGCTGTTTGTTTACAATCACACAAGAGGATACACGTGACCGCATTTGGGTCGTAACGCAAGATGTTGGTCGTAAATCAAAACAAAAATTTTGGTCGTAAATCAAGTTGTTCGCATGTCAGGCCGGTCGTATATCAAAGGTCGACTGTATTGGAGAAATTAGGTGAATAGAACTGAGCAGCTTGGCTGGGAGGATTGGCCAGGTCTCATCAAAATTGTTGTAACTTTCTAGTAGATCAGTACTTCTCCCCCAATTGTGATACAATTCATGGGCAGCAGGTGAACATTGGAGAAAATATCTCCTGGCCACTAGAACACAGCCACCAGAGGAAATGTAGGGGACGGTACTGTCTACTTGCCTAAGGGGATTTGACTTATAATGTATAAGGGAAGCGTGTGGGTAAACTGCAATCAGGGGCCACCAGAGGACACTGCTCCTTTGTAGTCCTGAAAATTTGCAGTGGCTGCTTCTGACCGCAGAATTCTGAATCTCAACTGGAAGTCATAGTCAGGGCTCTAATGAAATTGAGAGGTCAGTCAATGACAAAAGCTTGACTGGCCAAAGAAGGAGATGTGAACTAAAAAGAAGCTCCTTCATTCAGGGCAAAACTCATCACTCTGTGTGTCTTTATCGCCAATATACTATGTCTACATGTTGAGCGCATATGTATATTTGGAAGTGCATGTATATACAGTATGCACACATGTACAGTAGTAGAGTGTTGTACCGTGCTAGCCATAGATCGATACAGGAGAAAGTAGGGTGAAATGACACCTTTTATTGGCTAACTAATGTATCACATGTACAATGTAATGGAAAGTTCTGGTAAATGGCAAATAGGAGTGCTTTAAGGATGGCACCAGTAGAGTGTTTACTTGACAAAAGGAATATACAGTGGTGATCAGAGGGAGGATATCAACAGGTGGAAAGTCCCATTTGTTTAAATGGTGCCATATTGGTATTCACTCTAAATATAGAGGCCATGGTGAAAAAGGAAGAATTCACAACTGAAATCCTCCAGCCAGTAGGTGGCAGCACTGGGTTTCCAGGTGGAGCAGATGGAAATTTTGTTGATCAGAGGGCAGGAAGCCTGGGAGCTTCTGATAGAACTTGGTCCTTTAACTATAAATAGGGGCTCATCAGAGCATGAATACCTGTCCCTGACCACCAGGATTCACTTCATGCTATATAAATAAAATGTATTATTATTATTATTATTATTACTAAACAACTGGGTGTAGTTTTAAGACCATTCTCTGCCGGTTGTTTATTGAGCTTGGAGTTAGGAGACAAATTTGGGCAAGTGGTTGCATGGCAGGGAGGTTATGTTGCCAGAAACTGAAGTGTGCTTAGCATGTCAGGCAGGGTCGGGTCAGTTTATGTGAGCCATCAGTAACAATAGCTACAGATAAAGAACCGGTAGTAGTCAGGCAGGCATGTTGTTCAATGAGGAGTCTTTGTATCATTGTCCTTTACTTGAGAATTTGAGTTCTCTCTGTTGACCCCCACCCAACCCATTTTAGTTTTAGTGAAATACAGTGTGTAGTATAGCCGGCTGTTCATCCCGGCCAATACCCCCAAGCCGCCAGGTGAAGCCCTCCCTGCAGTATGGAGGTCCCCCGAAGACCAGCAGGGCATCATGGACATTGGAGTTTTTATACACAGCCCTGCTGGATACCACTAGGAGACGCTGCAGGGAGGAACGATGGTTATTTGCCTTATGCCCCGGAAGTACGTCCGAGTCACATGGACAAGGGGAATGACGTGCTTCCGGGGTGAAGAAAAGGATATTTTATCTGACCCGGAAGTGATAAAGAATCACATAGACTGGGGATCGGGAACACTTCCGGGTCAGGGAATATAAAAGGACTGTGGCAGCTCCCAGACGGCGAGCTGAGCTGGGTGGTAGGAGGGCAACGCGTCTGGGAGTGGAGGATTGTAATTGTAGAGTATTGTGATTTGTTTAATGAGTATTGTGGAGGAGAGGGTGCTTTGTGCACTGTTGTGTAGTAATAAAGTCAACTATTGGACTTTTATCTGGTGTCTGGAGTCTTGGACAGGGGTTCAAGGGAGAGATAGCGCCCCTATCTGTCACAAAAGCAAAAGCATACTTTTAATACCTACAGGACTTTTTGACACATCTTGTTTCATGTTACGAAGGCTCATAAGGTGTGCCTTCATTTACAACATATATATTACTCGTACATACAGAAACATACTGTAGTATGCTAAAAAACACACTGGAAATAACCTACAGTATCACACATTACTTCATTTTAAACAGAGTTTGATAACATAATTATTTATTCTGTACATAATGTTTGATTGCACACTGCAAAACTTTTATAAAAAGATAATACAGTACGGTTCAACATGGCATCTTAAGGTAAAACAGAGTAACATTTTAAGTGTTGTCAGTTCTGTTAATTGGGTACCCACTTCTTATTGTTATTATATAGAAATGAATGTTTTTTTGGTTTTTCAGGCTCATAGAAACCTGTGAATAGACAGAAAAATATAAATAAATTCACATTACATGACTTTTCCATACTTACTGAAGCTAGATAAGATCTTAAACTAAATATATATCTAAAAGAGAAAAAGAATAATTAACTACAAAAAAAATACTATCTGAACTAGTTCTCTTGTGTAGGCAAGAACCTGGGAAATGTTCACTTTACGTCTGTGCAGAAAATGTTGGTCAATGTAAAATTGTGAAGTGCAGATTTTAACACTCGATGGGCATAATTTAATAGAGCAGGAATTTGGTGTAAACATGAAAAAGGAGGAAACTTGTCACATTTAAAGAATGTCTAAATGTGGTTTGGCACAGCTGAGAACAACGCAGAAAGAAGATTGGTTTGCTCGGTTTTGTGTGTGTGGGTGGGAAGGTGTGTCTGAAGTGCTTGAGGCTTATATTGATTGTTTAACTTCATTAGTTTACCTGACTCAAAAGATCTTAACCAGGATAAGCAGGATTAGAAAATACATTGATGGATACTCTACCTGGCCCAGGGAATTCCTTGCACTTGTTATCTCCAGTCCATCGGCTGGTGTTGGACACAAAGACAGCACTTGACATATAATGTTTTGGTGGACCATTATAGTCTACCATTTCATACTGGCCAGGACCTGGCAATGGTGGTGTTTTTGGCATTTTCATAGCAGGAGCGGAAATGCATAGGTAGTGTCTCTTTCTGTAAGGAAGATTTGGACAGCATGTTTTTTTCAATAATTGATTTTGATATTGAAAAGAATATTACAATAAAAAATATAAGCATTATTTAATCAGCTGTAGTAAATTCTAAACATTTCACTCAGTTAATAGCAAAATGGTAATTTGGTTTTAACCACACATTTCACAAAAAAAAGTATACCCGGTATAGTAAACTCAAACTCGACACCAAGGCAAATCTAAAATACACCACAAATTAGCTGTATACTTACTTAAAGCCACTATATGGTTTCTGGGTGCCAGGGCCTTTCCTAATAGCATTGGGTGCAAGGAGAGAAACGGCCCAGGCCAGGGCACCAGTCCACTACAGGGTCACTCAAATCTGTACCCTCACACTCAGCGAGGTCCAATTTAGAGCCACTAAACAAGGGGTGAGAAAGGACTGGGGTGCCTCAAGAAAAAAAACCCACAGACACAGGGAGAATGGGTAGATTTCTGGACACTGACCATGTAATGACATTTGAACTCGGGATGCTGAATCTGTGAACTGGCAGTACTAATTACCGCATCACAGTGCTGCTCCTCTAGTGTAACAGAATTAATGAATCATTTTCAAAGCACGTCAATTCAATCAGAACAATACACATATAGCAAAAAGTCAAAATTAGTCTACACCTTTATTAATGAGTTTGTGATATGAAATATTAAGTTTGAGTTTGATTTCAGCAACCAAAGCAGAGTAGGCAACAATGTTTTACTCAAATTTCTAATACAATCTCATCACTGGGAGAGGTATTCATAAATGTTATTGCTAATCCTTGGATGTTCTTGTCAAAGTGCGTCATTTCCATCCTTGTATTCTTCCATATTATCTACCTTTATCTTACTGTCTCATCCTCCCTTACCTTATTTAACATAAAATGATTGGGCAATTCTTTTCACGCAGACAGTCAGTCAAACGAGTTTAAACAAGCCCAAGAAACACTTTGTCAGCCAGTTTATAAGTCTTTTAACTAATTTCTATTTCAGGTATTCTTCTGTTACATTGAAGACCTCATGATTGGTGAGTTTATGTGTGGGCAGTTTTTAAACTAAAAAAAAGTTCAGAACAAGTTTCAACTACTTCACGGCAATCTTGCTCAGATCATCTAATATAACTTACTTCTACATCAACCAAAAAATATATTATTATATTTGATCTGAATTATACTGTTGTCACTGTCCTGCTCCACTGACAGACTGAGGAGATCGTTCCTCCCCCACACTATGTGACTCTTCAGTTCCACCCGGGGGGGTAAACGCAAACATTATTCAAAGTTATTGTCTGTTTTTACTTGCATTTTTATTACTCTTTAATTTAATATTGTTTTTTGTATCAGTATGCTGCTGCTGGATTATGTGAATTTCCCCTTGGGATTAATAAAGTATCTATCTATCTATCTACATTTAAATTCAGTAGACATAATTTAAAATACATTTTTTGAACTCCTGAGCTGTGAGGATTGTCAACATGACAGTGTATGGCTACTAAAGCACATAGTCAATAACCTAATCATGGACTGATCATTTTTTTCAAATTGGCTCGGTTGCTTACTTACTGCAAAGTACTTTTTTGAACAGACTTGGGAGGATCAAAAGGATTATAAGCAGCAGGTCCTGGTACTTGTGAAGTGTCTTCAAGGAATTTACGTGTAGTAGTTGACCTAAAGGAAGAAACCACAGTCTTCGGCGATTCCTTGGTGAGAGAATCATTCACTCTGTAATGGCCTGTTAAAGACAAGAAACAGAAAACCACACAAAAATAAAATTTGTGATTTGTTCAGCAGAACACTTAGCAATGGTCTTTTTTTGCATTTCACTTGGGAGTTTTTACCCTATTCTCTTTTTAGATTGCCCGTTCATCCATTTTCAAACCTGATTTTTGAATTCAGGGTCCTGGGAGATGGTGCCAATCCCAGCGGTACTGGGAACAAGATGAGAGCCAATCTTAGGCAAGGTGCTGGTCTATCACAAGATGTTCTCATGCACACTCACTTACATCTGGCCAATTCAACCTTGCTGATTAACCTAACAAAGACTTCTTTGAGATGCAGAAGGAAAGCAAACTGACAGTGACCACACATGGGAAACAACCAACCCAGGCCACTGTAAGGCAGCAGTTCTAACTACTGTGCTACCATGTTACCCTATGTATAAGTTTTAATATAACATGACTTTCTTAAATCCACTTAAATCAATTCAAGGTCAATGGGGCCCAGTCTACTCCAGCAACACTGAAGCAAACCAGCAAGGAGCACTGGGGAGAAGCCCAGTCAGGTACACACTCACACTGCTTCAATTTGAAATTGCTAATAACCTCATGTCTTTGTGCTTATTTTAATTTTTTAGGCAATATGCTGGGAGCCTATACAGTTCTAGTGTTCTAGTGAGTCAAGTAAAGTTCTGGTAAATAATAGTCTAGGGCCTGAGGAAAAGTGATGAGATGTTTTCCATTTGCTTTGCAACTCATGTACTTAACAGCGAATGTACAGAAAGTTAGGAGTATCCGGCAATTCTTTCTAATCAAGTGACGTAAAGAACAAAGTTCAATGATTTTTTAACCACTCAATTAACCACTCCTTCCTACAATTAGCATCTTTCATGAAGAAGAATATCACAAAGCACTACAGTTAGGTCTATAAGTATTTGGACAGAGACAACCTTTTTCTAATTTTGGTTCTGTAAATTACCACAATGAATTTTAAATGAAACAACTCAGATGCAGTTGAAGTGCAGACTTTCAGCTTTAATTCAGTGGGTTGAACAAAACAAAACGATTGCATAAAAATGTGAGGCAACTAAAGCATTTTTTTAACACAATCCCTTCATTTCAGGGGCTCAAAAGTAATTGGACAATTTAAATAACTGGAAATAAAATGTTCATTTCTAATACTTGGTTGAAAACCCTTTGCTGGCAATGACAGCCTGAAATCTTGAACTAATCACCAGATGCTGGGTTTCCTCCTTTTTAATGCTCTGCCAGGCCTTTACTGCAGCGGCTTTCGGTTGCTGTTTGTTTGTGGGCCTTTCTGTGCGAAGTTTAGTCTTCAACAAGTGAAATGCTAGCTCAATTGGGTTAAGATCAGGTGACTGACTTGGCCATTAAAGAATTTTCCACTTCTTTGCTTTAATAAACTCCTGGGTTGCTTTGGCTGTATGTTTTGAGTCATTGTCCATCTGTATCATGAAACGCCTCCCAATCAATTTGACTGCATTTAGCTGGATTTGAGCAGACAGTACAGGTGCCGGTCATAAAATTAGAATATCATGACAAAGTTGATTTATTTCAGTAATTCCATTCAAAAAGTGTAACTTGTATATTAGATTCATTCATTACACACAGACTGATGCATTTTAAATGTTTATTTCTTTTAATTTTAATGATTATAACTGACAACTAATGAAAGACCCAAATTCAGTATCTCTGAAATTTAGAATATTGGAAAAAGGTTCAATATTGAAGACACCTGGTGCCACACTCTAATCAGCTAATTAACTCAAAACACCTGCAAAAGCCTTTAAATGGTCTCTCAGTCTAGTTCTGCAGGCTACACAATCATGGGGAAGACTGCTGACTTGACAGTTGTCCAAAAGACGACCACTGACACCTTGCACAAGGAGGGCAAGACATAAAAGGTCATTGCTAAAGAGGCTGGCTGTTCACAGAGCTCTGTGTCCAAGCACATCAATAGAGAGGTGAAGGGAAGGACAAGATGTGGTAGAAAAAAGTGTACAAGCAATAGCGATAACCGCACCCTGGAGAGGATTATGAAACAAAACCCATTCAAAACTGTAGGGGAGATTCACAAAGAGTGGACTGCAGCTGGAGTCAGTGCTTCAAGATCCACCACGCACAGACGTATGCAAGACATGGGTTTCAGCTGTCGCATTCCTTGTGTCAAGCCACTGTTAAACAAGAGACAGCGTCAGAAGCGTCTCGTCTGGGCTAAAGACAAAAAGGACTGGACTGCTGCTGAGTGGTCCAAAGTTATGTTCTCTGATGAAAGTAAATTTTGCATTTCCTTTGGAAATCAAGGTCCCAGAGTCTGGAGGAAGAGAGGAGAGGCACAGAATCCATGTTGCCTGAAGTTTCACTTTTTGAATGGAATTACTGAAATAAATCAACTTTGTCATGATATTCTAATTTTATGACCGGCACCTGTATGTCTCTGAACACCTCAGCATTCATTAGGCTGCTTCTGTCTTGTGTCTCATCATCAATAAACACTAGTGTCCCAATGCCACTGGCAGCCATGCACACCCAAGCCATCACACTGCCTCCACTGTGTTTTACAGATGATGTGGTATGCTTTGAATAATGAGCTGTTCCACGCCTTCTCCATACTTTTTTCTTGCCATCATTCTGGTAGAGGTTGATCTTGGTTTCATCTGTCCAAAGAATGTTTTTCCAGAACTGTGCTCGCTTTTTTATTTGTTCTTTAGCAAAGTCCAATCTAGCCTTTCTATTCTTGAGGCTTATGAGAGGCTTGCACCTTGCAGTGCACCCTCTGTATTTACTTTCATGCAGTCTTCTCTTTATGGTAGACTTGGACATCGATACGCCTACCCCCTGGAGAGTGTTGTTCACTTGTTTGGCTGTTGTGAACGGGGTTCTCTTCACCACAGAAATGATTCTGCGATCATCCACCACTGTTGTCTTCCGTGGACATCCAGGTCTTTTTGCATTGCCGAGTTCACCAGTGCTTGCTTTCTTTCTCAGTATGTAGTAAACTGTAGATTTTGCCACTCGTAATATTGTTGCAATTTCTCGGATGGGTTGTTTCTGTTTTCGCAGCTTAAGGATGGCTTCTTTCACCTGCATGGAGCGCTCCTTTGACCGCATGTTGTATGTTCACAGCAAAATCTTCCACATGCAAGCAGCACACCTCAAATCAACTCCAGGCCTTTTAGCTGCTTAATTGATAATGACATAACGACGGACTTGCCCATACCTGCCCATGAAATACCCTTTGAGTCAATTGTCCAATTACTTTTGAGCCCCAGAAATGAAGGGATTGTGTTAAAAGAATGCTTTAGTTGCCTCACATTTTTATGCAATCGTTTTGTTCAACCCACTGAATTAAAGCTGAAAGTCTGCACTTCAACTGCATCTGAGTTGTTTCATTTAAAATTCATTGTGGTAATGTACAGAACCAAAATTAGAAAAAAGTTGTCTCTGTCCAAATATTTATGGACCTAACTGTATATATGTATAAAATCATTTTTTGCTAAATTATAACAGACTCAGTGGCATTATAACTAATTCACTTCTTGAGAATCCTCAGTTCAAACATGAGCCTAGTCATCCCTCTTATGGTGCTCTCTCTTTGTCTTTGCAGGTTTTCTCCAGATTCTTACCATCTCGCAATTATATGCAAATGGTGTTAACTGGCTACTCTGAAATGTCCTGGTGTATGTTTTACTCCACTGAGAAACTCCCATTATGCTGCAAGAGAATAAGTGAACCAATAAAGGAATGAATTTATAAATGAAGTCAAAATGGATTTTCTCAGATAAGGTTTCATAACAATAACAAACTACTAAAGTAGATAATTAAACATGCACATTTGCATAGGTATAATGTATATATACACTCCCTGTTAAAGGTTTTAGAACACCTCAGTTTTCCTTCATATTTAATCAGGTGAAATGCAATGAATGACCTTAAATGGTGAAAAGATAAGCAGTGAAATGCCAGAGGTTTAAATTTAAAATTTAGGTGAGCAAAAAATGAAAACAAAAAGGAAATATCAGAATATTACAAATATACTTTCTTCAGGAAACAACAAGGTTACAACCTATTAGCAATTAAAGTAAATTAAGCCTTGCAAGTTGATGCAAACAATTTGCACGGGTGTCCCAGCTTCTGTTGATTACTTAAAAACTCTCCATCTGTCTTAATGCTGAGTTGGAACAGACTGCGTTGCTACACCCTCTGCAGTACTACTTGGGCAATATGACACCGTAGAAAGTTGTAAATTCAAGAGATAAAGACAAGAAAACAGCAATTAACAAATGAAATGAGACACAGCATTATTAACCTTAGAAGTGTAGGCCTTTTAATTTAGAGAAGTTGCAAAAAAAATTTAAGTGTCAGTGTGTATGGTGTCCTGCACAAAACAAAGGCAATTGGAAACTGGAAGAAATTCTGATAGGAAGTCATAACCCAATTAGAAGAGACACGTTTCTGAGGGTCACCAGCTTAAGTGAAAGGCATCTCACAGCACATCAGCTTCAAGTACAGCTTAACAGTGGTCAACAAAAGTAAGTCTCACTTTCTACTGTGAAGAGAGGATTTTGTGTTGCTGGTTTGAGAGGGCAAATGGCAGTAAGAAAGCAATTCCGGAAAAGACCAACTAGGCCATGAAATACCAGCTGTGGACTACTGCAGACTGGACAAAGTCTCCCCTTTTAAATGTGTGTCCGGTTGAACCTGTATGTGTGTAAATCAGACATTTGGACATGAAGCCAGCATATGCAGACTTGAAAAGAAGAACATTAACATAATAAATAAGACTATAGCCAACACCTTCCAAACTCCACCTCATCAATTCCCTCACATATCCACCTATCCTCCTCTCCTAATTTGCTCTATATTGCCTTGGGTTCCTACATATATATATAATGTAGGACAAGTCAGGTTGGGGAGCATGCACTGATACAGTGCATTGCCGCATCCATCACATTACAAAACAGCTCAGGATCCTGGTTGGCAACCCCTTAGGCAGACACGCGGTCTAGTCTTACCCTCTGGAAATGATCATCTACCTGCCGCAGCCAGGTGTTATGTGGTGTCCCCTTGGCCTGGTACAGCCACTCAGGTCCTCAACAATGAGGATCCTGAGAGCCAGATCACCGTCTGGTAATCGCACCACATGGCCGTAGTGCAGTAACTAACACTCCCTCACAATGCAGATAATGTGCCTCATTCTGAACTTTGAATTTGTATGTTTCTATATGGATCCAAATATAAGATTTACATTTTGAAAGACAATATACACAAAATATACTTATTTTGCTTACATTTCCACCTCCTCACTTACACTGTTTCTATGGACAAACACAAATGATTTAACAAGATAAACCAAAAAAAATTAACAGAAGCTTTTATATTAACAGTATTTCAAACAATATCTTTGTAAGTATGTTTGAAATGTCTTACATGGAGAAGGCACCTTCAGATTTCCAGACATCTGTAAGTTCCTTTGAGTTTTTGACATGAAAGCTGACTGTGCTGATGCATTGCTGCTACTCCCCAAGGCAGAACTAGAAACCTAAAACAAATATTTTCCAAATGAAATATTCAAGAATAGAACATACATATTTAAAAGTAAAGGCTTTCATACTCATAATTTTTGTATGTCATGTAGTACTTTGCCAAGAGGGTGCAACCAGAACTTATTTAGTTATTTTCTGATTATGAAACTGAGAAAAGCCTCCAAAAATGGAGAGACACACTGGGCCAATTCTAACCTTGGATGTAAGAATAAGAATATTCTGAGATAGAACTTATGGTGTCTCACCTGTCCAATCTGTTATGTTCACATGAATTTCTAGTCAGCATTCTGAGAGTGGTACAAATTTGCTGTTCAATTTCTACTTGGTATGCATGATAAGCAATTAAGGATCAGCTTTAATTTGTCTTATGAACATAAACAGAAAAGTAAACACATTATATGTGTATTACAATACTCAAAATAAAATGCAACCACAAAAATGCAATTTTAGCTGTTTTTATTATTATTAAATGAGATGTCATTGTTACACTACAACTTGGATTTTTCCAAAGGTGTTTCATATTAGTGTATCACTTTGAAGAGGCTTCATGTGAAATTTACCACTAGAAAGCTCATATATCCATTGTGAACCATAGTATGTGAATGCAACACACTGTGTCTTGTTTGAGGTGTGGTGCACAGTGACACTAGGCTGTAAAGACAATACGCTAATGCAAGGTCTGTAGTGCAAAATACAAGGAAACCACTAGGTGGTAGTGTTGTCCAGCATCGAAAGAATATTTACAGCAACAACTGACCCTGGAAATAACTTTAGGAGGTTGAATAATCCCCTGCTTCCTGTCTACTCAGGATGAAGAACTGGCACAGACAGCAGTAGTAAGAATTCTCTGATATGTAAAGAACTGAATGAAAGACAGTGATACAAAACAAGCAAACAAAAAAAATTACCTGTGTGCATTTTTCTCCTCTATGAAAACTGCTGAAGAGATGCAAAAGGAAATTAGGCATACTCATAAAAGGCTTGAAGAGAAAAAGAAATGTGCCACCAGTCTAGTCACTAAAACGTCCGTAGTATTCTATGACGCAACCTGCCTCATAATATGGAACCCAAGATATGATCAAGTTGACCGCAGAACTGGACAAACTGAACATTTTATGTCTCCAATGACAAGTTCAGATTTGGATACTGTTAATCTGAAATTATATATATATATATATATATATATATACAGTGCATCCGGAAAGTATTCACAGAGCATCACTTGTTACAGCCTTATTCCAAAATGGATTAAATTCATTTTTTTCCTCAGAATTCTACACACAACCCCCCATAATGACAACGTGAAAAAAGTTTACTTGAGGTTTTTGTAAATTTATTAAAAATAAAAAAACTGTGAAATCACATGTACATAAGTATTCACAGCCTTTGCCATGAAGCTCAAAATTGAGCTCAGGTGCATCCTGTTTCCCCTGATCATCCTTGAGATGTTTCTGCAGCTTAATTGGAGTCCACCTGAGGTAAATTCAGTTGATTGGACATGATTTTGAAAGGCACACACCTGTCTATATAAGGTCCCACAGTTGACAGTTCATGTCAGAGCACAAACCAAGCATGAAGTCAAAGGAATTGTCTGTAGACCTCCAAGAAAGGATTGTCTCGAGGCACAAATCTGGGGAAGGTTACAGAAAAATTTCTGCTGCTTTGAAGGTCCCAATGATCACAGTGGCCTCCATCATCCATACGTGGAAGAAGTTCGAAACCACCAGGACTCTTCCTAGAGCTGGCTGGCCATCTAAACTGAGCGATCGGGGGAGAAGGGCCTTAGTCAGGGAAGTGACCAAGAACCCAATGGTCACTCTGTCAGAGCTCCAGAGGTCTTCTGTGGAGAGAGGACAAACTTCCAGAAGGACAACCATCTCTGCAGCAATCCACCAATCAGGCTTGTATGGTAGAGTGGCCAGACGGAAGCCACTCCTTAGTAAAAGGCACATGGCCGCCCGCCTGGAGTTTGCCAAAAGGCACCTGAAGGACTCTCAGACCATGAGAAACAAAATTCTCTGGTCTGATAAGACAAAGATTGAACTCTTTGGTGTGAATGCCAGGCGTCATGTTTGGAGGAAACCAGGCACCGCTCATCACCAGGCCAATACTATCCCTACAGTGAAGCATGGTGGTGGCAGCATCATGCTGTGGGGATGTTTTTCAGCGGCAGGAACTGGGAGACTAGTCAGGATAAAGGGAAAGACGACTGCAGCAAGGTACAGAGACATCCTGGATGAAAACCTGCTCCAGAGCGCTCTTGACCTCAGACTGGGTTGACGGTTCATCTTTCAGCAGGAAAACGACCCTAAGCACACAGCCAAGATATCAATGGAATGGCTTCAGGACAACTCTGTGAATGTCCTTGAGTGGCCCAGCCAGAGCCCAGACTTGAATCCGATTGAACATCTCTGGAGAGATCTTAAAATGGCTGTACACCGACGCTTCCCATCCAACCTGATGGAGCTTGATAGGTGCTGCAAAGAGGAATGGGCGAAACTGGCCAAGGATAGGTGTGCCAAGCTTGTGGCATCATATTCAAAAAGACTTGAGGCTGTAATTGCTGCCAAAGGTGCATCGACAAAGTATTGAGAAAAGGCTGTGAATACTTATGTACATGCGATTTCTCAGTTTTTTTATTTTTAATAATTTTGCAAAAACCTCAAGTAAACTTTTTTCACGTTATCATTATGGGGTGTTGTGTGTAGAATTCTGAGGAATAAAATGAATTTAATCCATTTTGGAATAAGGCTGTAACATACCAAAATGTGGAAAAAGTGATGCGCTGTGAATACTTTCCGGATGCACTGTATATAGTATTGGGCAGTTAATGTTAAGAATGATTCTGTTTGCCATATTTAGGGAATTTTATTTTTGAAAAGAAACATTTTCTGTAGTCCCACTTGTAAAAAGTGGCAAGATGTCTTATTTAGAAATGAAAAGTGATTGTGCACACAAATATACAGGGCAAAGTGTAATTTTAAGAAATATATTGGCATAAGCTGAAGAGGACAGCCCTGCAGAGTTTTCACAAAAAGAGGGAAATTAAGGTACAAATCTAAAGATAATATTTACTAGATTTGAATGCACAGTGGCAGGTTTCAAACTTCTGAATACAACTTACGAAAATTATTTACAAATCTTAATGGATTTGTCACTATTTAAATCCAGACAGTATACTGAACCTATTAAGTAGGCTAATAAGATGATATGTTATTTAACAAGATATACAGAGTATATAACTCACAAGTGAGCCTCATTTGGAGCAATATGTGCTGTTTTGGTGTCCAATTTACAAAAAAGGACATAGTAGTGCTTAGTAAAATTATGAAAGGAATTACTATGGTGGATTCCAGTTATTACTTTCAATTAAGTTTTTCAAGATGAGTACTGGGGATACAAAAAGAAATTTGTTAAGGGTAGATTTTGTTCAAATGTTAGAAGATTTTCTTTCCAGGAGACCACCATAGACATATTAAATTAATTACCAAATAAAGTGGAGGAGAGTGATACTCTAGAGACTTCCAGAACTTTACTTTGAGTGATCTTGCAACAATTAAATGCAATAGGCATGACAAGTTTTGTTGGGCAGAATGGCCTGTTCATGGCAAAAATTGCTCTAATATTCTACAGTCCAGACATTACAGGAAATATTTACTAAAAATATTACAGTAATAATAAGTTCCCTTACATTATATTGATTGGGTGCAGGAGTGCTGTCTTTCACTGTATCAGGTTTAACTGCAATTGGCTGCTGAAACACACTTGAGTTTCCAACACTGAAGTTCTTCTTTGTGAGTAAAGTTGGTGAATAAGCATTGGCAGCAGGAGTGACTCGGAAACGTCTTGAAGCAGCTCGAATGGACTAAAGAAAAGAAAAGCAACTTGAAAAAACAAAGATCATTTTAAAGCAACTGCAATATATGATCTTCTTTTATTATATAAGCAATCTGGATTGAGTAGGTACAGAAATGAATGGATATGTGGCCGTTCAATAAAACTCTTTCAGACAAACTGCTGGATTTGTTTATCTGTTTTATGTATACTGGTGGTCAAAAGACTTAGAACAGAGTTCTTCTTCACATTTAATCAGCTGAAATGCAATGAATGATGTAAAATGGTGGAAAGTAAACAGTAAACTGCTAAAGTTTTAAATTTAAAGTTTAGGTTAGCAAAAACTGAAAAAAGGGATTTTTCAGGCCTTCTTCATGAAAAAACTAATTGGTTACAACCTACAGATGTTCTTCAGCAATTAAAATAAATTACGCCTTGCAAGTTGAAGCAAACAATTTGCACAGGTGTCCCAACTTCTGTTGATTACTTAAAAACCCTCTATCTGTGTGAAAGAAAGAAAGAACAAACAAGATAGATAGATAGAACTTTATTTGTCCCCCAGGTATCATCATTTCAGTTGCAATTTGTTCAGAGTGCTGTAGCAGAAATATTAACCAGAAAAAGAAAATCTGAGCACATCTCTCTATATTTAGCATCATTAGACTGATCAAATGTGTCCTCTAGAACTGACTTTAAAATACTACTAATGATATATAAAGCTCAAAATAATCTTGCTGCTTCCTATATTTTGGAGTGCCTATCCCCCTATTTTCCAAGTGGTAACCTTAGATCTTATAATAATTGTCTGCTTATTATTCCATGAGCTAAGCATAAAAAATGGCGAGGCTGCCTTTTGTAGTTATGCTCCAAAAATCTGGAATATGTTACCAGTAGAGATACACCAGGCTAGCACCATGGATTACTTTAAAAAAACTCCTAAAAAGCCATTTTTTAATGATGCTTGTGCATAGCTATATTTTAGTTGTACTCCTAATAGAATACAGTATATGAGCATAGAATTATCACATTCTACAGGAATTTGCAATCATTACTAATCTCTGCTTTCTTTTCTGGTTTCCCTGTGGTGCCGTTTTGTGCCACCACCACCTGACTGAGGCACTGTGTAGACCTTTGTGATGTCCGAATGAATGCAGGTGCCCCAGCTGTCCACAAAACCTACTGAGGCGAATCCTCTGAGACCAAGCCTGGAAAGAATGAGAAACATCTTAAGGGCATCTACAGTATGTTACGTCGAATGCTCATTGGGGACTGGTGGTTTTTTGGCCTTGGAACACTGGCAGATTTTGTTTTTTCCTCCAGCCTGACTGGAGTTTTCTTTATTGTTTTTCTGTCCTCCCTGCTATCTGACCGTATCATTGTACTCATCTTTAGTGACTTAAAATATGTCTTTCATTTTAGATTCTAATATTCTACTAATATATATCCATGTTATGACTGCCTGTATTGATATTTTCTTATTGTTATTCTTGACTAATTTAACTTATTTTTCTTTTCTTGTAACAATTTCTTTGACATCTTGTAAAACACTTTGGGCTGAATATGTAAATGTGCTATAGAAGTAAATGTTATCTACTACCCATTTGTATTAGCTTAGAAGGAAATGATACTAACCTTGGACAGAAAGCTACTGGTACCTTTTTTTGACAAAGAGGGACTGCCAGTTTCTGCAGGGCTATCAACAACATTATAAGATCCAGGCCCTGGGTTTTCATTCTACATTGGGAGGAAAAAGGAAAAGAATCATCTGAAAATGGATTTAAAACTACACATCTGCACTAGACGTATATGCCTGAATAAATGGACGTTTTACTGCAGTTGTATATTATGTTTCACTTTAACAAGTATAAGTCATATATCAGTTATAGAATTCTCCATGCCATTTGCTTACCTGGCTACTTTCGTAAAGAAATCTCTTTGTCTGAGAAGAAAACCCTTTGTGTTCAGTATCTGGAACAATCACTGTTCGGTACTTTGTTGGAATGGAACAGACATTGGATGAGACTTTATTGCCTACATGTGGAAACAGCACAGATTAGTCAACTGATAAAAATTTACATCAGAAGAGATATGGTGCAACTCAGTCTCTACTGGTGTAACTCACCTTTGCAAAGTTTGCCAGTCACAAGTGAGTGGATTCTCTTATAGCTGTAATTGTCATTCTTATCACCTGCCACATTTACTGCCATGCTTTGCTAATACATAGGGAATACGTCAAATCAATGATACGTTTATGCTGAAAAAACACACCAGTTTATACAAGCATGCATACAGGTATGCTTGAAACTTATATTCATTGGTTTAATGAACCAGTAACCTATCATGGGAATTAAATAAATACGAGGGATTCTTGTTCTACGCCAGTTTCATGTTCTAACATTTATTTCTTTAGTAGTGTTGGCATATAAATATATGAAGATAACCTGTGGAATCAAAGGCCACACATATAAACACTGACACATTCAGTCGAAAACGGAAGAATTGTGTATTAATTAAAAATGGCTAATATAAAGCTTTAAAACATTGCTACATATTCTTCATTGCATAAAATAAAATTTACAACAATCATGTAGGATTTCCTTCTGTAAATGCAGAACAAACTACCTAGTACACCAGCTTTCGCTTCATTCGCCTGATGTTTTAATAGGATTCGCCGCATGCGCGTGTTAGAGGATGTTGACAAACATTCCCATAGCAACCGTCACATCCGATACAGGAAGTCAGAGCTTGAAGGTAAGGGGCACCATTTGAGCCAAAAAGTATATTTCACTCACACGAGATGCATTTCTGGGACGAAAGGAAGAACAAGCACGAAGGAGTTGTTGATATAATTATTTTTCTTTTCGAAAGTGTACAATTTTACTGATATTTGCAATAATCTTTAGGTTATTGTACCCATCTTTAGGTGGGTACAACGGCCGGGCGATTCTTATTTTTTTGGCTCTCTAAAAGTTTGGAAATATAGCGGTAATATGTTCCTTCTATTAGGGTGGATTAACTTTAAACGACAGTAATGAGAAAAAGATGAAGAGTTAGACCATAATATGCAAACAACGACATGAGGACCAGGAGGAATAATAATAATAGGGCACAAAACTATTTAATACAACGTTTGGAAAGTTTGAAGGATATGCGTGCTCCATAGATTAAATACGAACCCCCTTCAGTATTTCATTATGCATTATTTCAGTTTTCAGAGTTTACGTGCTTGGAAATAAAATAGTAATTACCTTACATGATGGACAAAAATTTAAAAGGAACAACTATTGGCCACCACGTTATAAAAGGCAAAGTGGCAAAATTAGATGTTTCATATATTTTAATGTCACATTTTTCTTACCAAGGTTAATTATTTACGGGTTAATAATAATTTCAAGTGACCAATGTAGACAACCAAGTGAAACTCAGTTTCAGGTGAAAGCGTGTATACTTTTTCAGACCTGTTAAATTTCATCAAAATGAGATGGTACAATCTGATCAGTTTCTGTTTCCTTTATACACGTTTTTGACACTGAACGTTTTCAGGTCTTTAACCAAAATCATACATTAGGTAAAGAACATCAGAGTAAGTAAATATTTTTTGTTTTAATTATGCCATTTGCTGTTGAATGAACAACATTGTCCTAAACACCTTTGCACTTTGTGAAAAAATAATTGCCCCCATACACTTAACAACTAGGTGTACACCACCTTCAGTTACAAGGACTGCACCAAACCCATCCGTCTTCCATGTCACTGTATAGGAGTTTTGATCCACTCTTCCTCGCAGAACATCTTTGATTTAGAAGCATTGATAAGTTTTAGAGAATTAACTACCTGTAGTTATTTCGGGTCCAGCCACATTATCTGTACTGAGTTTAGGTCTCCGTCAGTGCAATATTAAAGTTTTGGAATTAAGTGCTGACTTTAACTGCATCAGATTTAACTGAAGTTAGCTGCTAAAACACACTTAAGTTTCCGACACTGAAGTCCTTCTTTGATGGCTTTGAAGTTTGAGAGTAAGCATTGGCAGCAGAGTAAACTTAGAAAGATACTGAAGCTGCTTGAGTGGTCTAAAGAAAAAAAAAAGAAAAGTAAATGAACTAAAAAAACAAAGACCATTTTAAAGGAACTCCAGTATGTGATCTTCTTTTACTACAATCTAAAAGCAACCAAGAATACACTTTACCTTCTATTACATCTCCTGTATTCATTTGGATTGAGTCGGTACAGAAATAAATAAATATCTAGCTATTCAATATAACTTTTTAAAACAAACTTGGATTTATACCTTTCTTTGACAAAAAGGGACTGATAGTTTCTGCAGGACCATCAACAACATCATAAGATGCAGGTCCTGGGTTTTCATTCTACCTTAGACGGTAAAAGGAAAACCAAAATAATCTGAAAACCGATTTAATGCTACATATATGCTCCAGAAGTGTACGCACACATTAATGGAAGTTTCACTGTAGCTTTTTTACGTTTTACTTTAACTAGTATGACATGTATATACTGTGAGTTATAGAATACTACAAACCATTTGGTTATCTGGCTGCTTTTGTAAACTGTTAAAAAATAAAACTCTTTGTGTTCAGTACTTTGATGGAATGGAGGAGACTTTGGATGAACCTCTATAGCCTACATGTGGAAATAATTCAAATTAGTAAACAAGGAAGAATCACATTATGAGAGATAATGGTGCAACTCAGCCTCTGCCAGTGTAACTCATCTTTTTCTTGCCAAAGCTTCTTTAATGGCTTCAGGTCCAGGCCAGTCCAATACTTTTATTTTGCTACTTTTTCGCTATTTTCATGTGAACTTGCTTTTGTGTTTTCGATCAGTCTTGCTACATGACCCTGCTTTTTAGCCTTGGGATGGATGACCAGACTTATAAAAGGATTTTCTGCTACAAAGTAGAATTCATGGTTTCTTTACTTTGCCAGCAACATATCTCCATACAATTTTACTAATGTAAAATATTTGAGTGTTATTATTATGTTCTCACTAGAAACATTTACTGTATTTTACATCAAATAATGGAACCTATGTCATCCATACTGTTCCTCTTCTGTCTCATTTGTTATAAAATGTTATAAAATTTTCCCAAAATTCTCAGGGATTAATGAGGTGCTTCCTAGCATTCCTAACACATTTCTGATTGTGTAGTCCTAATTCAGACCTTTACTAAGGTAAGAGAGTTCTGTTGTTATTTAGTGCTATTTTAAGATCTTTAGTGACTTCCTGGAGGATAATTTTGTGCTGTACTCTTGGGATAATTTTGGCAAGTTGACCACTCTGGGGAAAGATCACAACTGCTGTAAGTTTGCTCCTTTAAAGGATTATGGCTCTCAGAGCCTTGGAAATTACTTTGTAGCCCTGTCCAGACTGATTGATATCATCTGATGTCTTCAAGTATTAGTTGTGGGATTATGTGCTGGCAACTTGACTTTAAGTCTGTTTTACCTTTTCTTTCTTTCTTTCTTTCTTTCTTTCTTTCTTTCTTTCTTTCTTTCTTTCTTTCTTTCT
>JANRMT010062849.1:8607625-8617714 GCA_026402145.1 Polypterus bichir lapradei
TCTTTCTTTCTTTCTTTCTTTCTTTCTTTCTTTCTTTCTTTCTTTCTGTCTGTCTGTCTGTCTGTCTATTGCAAGAACCAGGGCTTGCTGGGAGGATTATATCTACCAGATGACCAGGGAACGCCTTGGGTTCCCACAGTATGAGATGGCAAGTGTGGATGGGTAAAGGATCATATGGGACTCACTTCTAAGACTGAAAGATGAATGAATGAATGAAAACACACACTTTAGTGAAGAAGCCGGTTGAGGCAATTAATGTGACCAACAAACCTAACATTTTGTTTATGTGATGCCATTGCACAATCTTTTTTGTTTGCCAAAAAATGAAACAGGGTGGTCCAATTGGCTCCCCAACTATTTCATGGGGTTCCTTTCACAATATTTACAATGGGAAGCCCACACTTATGCCTAATAACTTCTTTAATAGGTTTGATCACCCTAACCCACTCTCACCTTGGAATACTGCATCCTCCAACCATCCTTCTGCTGATACCAGCATAGGTGAGACATCCCCACCCACAATTACAGCAGCCCATGTGAGCAGAGAGCTGAAAAGACTTCGTGCCAGCAAAGCAGCGGGTCCAGATGGTATATCGCCACGACTGCTGAAGGCCTGTGCGTTGGAACTGGGGAGTCCTCTACAGCGCATCTTCAACCTGAGCCTGGAACAGGGGAGAGTCCCAAGGCTTTGGAAAACATCTTGTATCACCCCAGTCCCAAAGGTATCACGTCCTAGTGAGCTGAATGACTTCCGGCCTGTTGCTCTGACGTCACATCTGATGAAGACCATGGAGCGGCTGCTGCTTCACCACCTGAGGCCACAGGTCCGCCACGCCCTCGACCCTCTGCAGTTCGCATACCAGGAGAAGGTGGGAGCGGAGGATGCCATCATCTATATGCTACACCGATCCCTCTCCCACCTGGACAGAGGCAGTGGTGCTGTAAGAATTATGTTTTTGGACTTCTCTAGCGCCTTCAACACCATCCAACCTCTGCTCCTTAGAGACAAGCTGACTGAGATGGGAGTAGACCCACACCTGGTGGCATGGATTGTGGACTATCTTACAGACAGACCTCAATATGTGCGTCTTGGGAACTGCAGGTCTGACATTGTGTTCAGCAATACAGGGGCACCGCAGGGGACTGTACTTTCTCCGGTCCTGTTCAATCTATATACATCAGACTTCCAATATGACTCAGAGTCCTGTCACGTGCAAAAGTTCGCTGATGACACTGCTATTGTGGGCTGCATCAGGAGTGGGCAGGAGGAGGAGTACAGGAAGCTAATCAAAGACTTTGTTAAATGGTGCGACTCAAACCACTTACATCTTAACACCAGCAAAACCAAGGAGCTGGTGGTGGATTTTAGGAGGCCCAGGCCCCTCATAGACCCTGTGATCATCAGAGGTGACTGTGTGCAGAGGGTGCAGACCTATAAATATCTGGGAGTGCAGCTGGATGACAAAATGGAGTGGACTGCCAATACTGATGCTCTATGTAAGAAAGGTCAGAGCAGACTATACTTTCTGAGAAGGTTGGCATCCTTCAACATCTGCAGTAAGATGCTGCAGATGTTCTACCAGACAGTTGTGGCGAGTGCCCTCTTCTACGCGGTGGTGTGCTGGGGTGGCAGCATAAAGATGAAAGATGCCTCACGCCTGGACAAACTTGTTAAGAAGGCAGGCTCTATTGTAGGAGTAAAGTTGGATAGTTTAACATCTGTGGCAGAGCGACGGGCATTAAGCAAACTCCTGTCAATCATGAATAATCCACTGCATCCACTGAACAGTGTCATCTCCAGGCAGAGGAGTAGCTTCAGTGACAGACTTTTGTCACTGTCCTGCTCCACTGACAGACTGAGGCGATCGTTCCTCCCCCACACTATGCGACTCTTCAATTCCACCCGGGGGAGTAAATGCTAACATTTTATTTTTATTTATTTATTTATTTTATTACTATTTAATTTAATATTGTTTCTTTGTATCAGTATACTGCTGCTGGATTATGTGAATTTCCCCTTGGGATTAATAAAGTATCTATCTATCTATCTATCTATCTAATGAGCTCATTTTCAACTTAGTAGCTCTGCTGCCTATTAGACCCTGAAAACGTTGTCCTTGTGATCTTTTAAGGCTCTTTACCGAGTCAGGACTCACCACACACACAGAGTAAAGGCCTTTACTACACTTAATGGGGCTGCAGACTCCTAGCCTCAATTTAGATACCTTGTACTACACATTTTCCTGAATTATGACCTTCCTCCAAACTCTGCAGGCCAGAAACCCCCTTTCTTGATTTTGATTATACTCTCCGGGTTTGTTGAGCTGTAAAAGTAGTAGTATTAAATAATAATAGGTAATAGTCCATGTTTGTGGATATGATCTCTAGTGCTTAATATGTGTTGTAACAGATGCCTGGACCACAGACAGATACCACGACTTTGCCACACAACACACCTTTATTTTCCTGCTTCTTTTCAGTATACAGAGTGCACCAATCACCACAGTACTCAGTCCCTCCAGCTGCTCCATGATCACCTTCCGGCTGCACTTCCGGGTGTGATGGCAGCCCTGCACAGGAGGGCTCAGCCGTTTTCTACACGCCTCCTAGCGGTGTCCATGGGCCACAGCAGGGAAGCTCAGCCCTACTCCGTGGCAGTGTAGCAAGCCAGAAGGGCTGCTCTCTGTCGTCCCGGGGGAAGCATTGCCCGTGCAAGCTCCTTCCCCCAGTCTTTCCCTTATGGAGGTGTCCCAGCTGCCCATTACAGTGTGTATTAATATATTTAATGACTAGATTAATAGATTTATTTTAAACAACTAATGATCTAGTTTATGATTATGCAATTGGGTTTACATTTTGATTTTGGCAAAAGATAAGATTGATTTATTGGTTCTGACTTAACCACATCTCTGACTTATGTTTTCATCTTCCAAAATAGTTATCTCAGCTGTGGTGCCTACCATGTTCCACCTCTTGGCAGTACAATTACGGATTTTTGTATAACTGTAGGGAGCCGTGTAATAAAAACCTTCTTAATTAATCAAATAATTAATTACATGTATATAGCACTTTTATAACCTGCTCAGAACACCACCATCATTATACATCTACCGTGATGAAGCAACAACAAACGTTCTTGCACACCCTAAATTAGCTATTATTTGGTGAAAGGGTTAGAGAAATAACTGATTAGGGATAGCGAATGATTAATGGCCAGAACAGACAGGGCTGTGATGGGCAAAAGGAAAAGGAAAGAAAATTTCTGTCTTGGGTGTCACAGTCTCAGTAAGGCATTACACAGGCATATTGCTGTTGGTAAGAAGGAGCCCCAGTCGTGTTGCTTGGCACACTCCTGCTGAATAATTTGTTGGCTGAAAGTGCTCAGCGCTAGTGTATCATGGAGAGGATGTGCAGCATTGTTCATAATGGCACTCAGTTTTGTCTTCATTCATTTCTCTGCTATTTCTTCTAGCTGATACAGAGTGGGCTGCATAATTGTGCCTGAATTCTTAATTAACCTGTTGATTTGGTGGTGCTCTATTGAAGTGATGTTATCAGCCCAGCACACCACAGCACAGGAAGTGGTACTGGCCATTACAGAGCTGTAGAAGATGTAAACATGTCACTTCCCACTTTAAAGGAGCTCAATCTCCTAAAACGAAAGTCTGCTATACCCTTTCTTATATAATTCTTCTGTGTTATGAGACCAGTCCATCTTGTCATTAATGTGTACTTATAGGAGTGGGTCACCTCTACATCAACTCCTTGAATTGTGACTGGACATAACAGGATTTTTGGTGTGGTGAAAGTCAATAACCAGTTCCTTGGTGTTGCCGATGTTAAAGCTGCAGACAATTTTCTTTGCACCAAGAAACAAAGTTCTCCATCTGACTCCTCTGCTGTGTTTCATTCCCCATAAGTGCAGAATAATCTAAGAATTTGTATAAGTGACATAACCTGATGATACAGTATATTTATAGTCTGAGGTGTACAGGGTGAATAGAAAAAGAGACAGGACTGTGCTGACATTCATATCAGAAACACAGTCCTCGCATCTCACAAACTGTAGTCTGCTCAACAGTCCATTACCCAGGACACCATATGCTCATCCACATGCATGAGTTTAACCTTTAACAGGTATGGTTGGATAGTATTGAAGACATTGGAGGAACATAATCTTCACAGTGCTGCCAGCTTTGTCCTGGTGAGACTAAGCCTTGTGGAGCAGACAGATAATTGCATCCTCCAATCTAGTGTTGTCTGAAAGGCAAACTGAAGTGGGTACAGGTGGTCTACCACAAGAAGGTTCATATAGTCCAGAACCAACCTCTCAAAGGTCTTCATGATGTGAGACGGAAGTGCTACTGGTCAAGCAATTTTTCTTCTGCAGTTCAATGAACGTGCTATGCACAGAACATTCATAAAGATAAAAATCCTGCATCATAAAAACCATTGCAAATTGTCTAACAGCTGCATTCATTCACATTTTCAAACATTTCTATGTTGTTGTCTGTTGTACTTGCATACTTAACCAAAACTACTATAGAGCTGTTGCCTAAGAAAAGTTACAACACACGTCTGATTGAGTAATTGCACTATCATCTGTGACCAAGAAGTGTTTAAAGAGGCCAGTAATGACTTCCATCCCTTGTAATTGTGTATCAGCATGAAAGGTAGCTGGAGGGTTTAATCAAGACCATGTGAAGCGTAATATGTAGGATTTATACATAATAAGCAAAGTGACAGCAACTCTGTGCATTGCTTTCAAAGGCAAATACCAATTGGCGCTGCTAGTAAACTGAAACTACTGTGTAAATTTCACAGCATGACAAAATTACATACAGTATTTGCAGGCTTTGATTTGTTTCTATCAGATTCTTTAGAAATAGAATATAGTTGTATTCATAATGCTTACAATGTGTATCCCAGACTGTGAACGCTCTTTACGACACCTTGATGTGCAGATATGCTAACTGAATGGCAAATGTTACCATCAATTAATGTGACACGCAAAAGTGAACAGGTTGAGCCAATTGTGCACTTATTTGTTTTTTGTGATCAATTGTTTATTGAACATTTGTCAAATATAAGGATTTAAACTCATTTTAAACAGAACAGCACAGATATATGGTTTAAATCCACTACCCTAATGATACCCACTCATTTACTCATTTACCATCTCCATTTAGTCCAATGAAGGGTTGTAGGTTACTTGAGGCTGTCTTGGCAGCATCAAACACAAAAGAGGAAACTACCTTAAATGGGACACCTATCTGTCAAACAAACAACATTTATTTTATAATTAAACTTTATATAGTAAAAATACTAGTATATTTATGTAATTCATTGTTTACATGTATTTTTAACAAATGGAGCACAGGCAGGTTTAGTGATTTGGCCAGGGCAACACAATGGTTTGCAATCAGAAATTGAACAAGGATCATTGTTATTTTAGTCCAGATCTTTATCCATTATGCCACAGTGATTACTCTATCCATAAATAAAACTTATCATAAAAATTAAAGCTAGTACAGCAGAAGAATAAAATTCACTATGTAGTTTGAATACATAAGTGACATGAAAGGATGGGAATTAACAGCAGGCACAGCTGGGGAGGTAAATGATAGATTAATTTGAAATTCATGATTCTTTAAACTTGGCATTATCTTAAATTAATTATAGGTATCTAGGTGAGGTATCTTAAAAACTGTATGGCAGAGAAATAGGGAAAATAAACAGCAGTTACAAAAAAGGTTCTGTGTACCTTAAATGTGTTTCCTTTAATGATTGTTACCAACCTTTCTCCAAATCGTGCTTTACAACACCTTGACGAATATCATTATACTACAATACCAATCGACAATGTACACCAACATTTATATTTATTACATGTTGAAGCAGTTAGGCAGGTACTAATCAGTTATGTTCACTCAATTTAAATGGAGAATCAATAAAATTAAAGATTCAGTAGGTTTGAACATGGCAGGTCAGTGGGCATTAAATGTGCCGGCATGAGTGTAGCAGGAAAAGTCACCATTCGGGGATTTGCATGTGCTACTGCATCAGGGTGTATCAAAAATGGGACCCGCTACACAAAACATTCATTCTGTTGTTGGAAACATACTGCTGATGAATGGGGATTCTGCCATGGCATATGCAAAAGGAAATAGTCTGCTGTCTGTAATCCAAGTCTTGCCTTACTCCAGAATGGATTTCAGGATGTTAACATGCAGCATGAGGACAGGAACCAACTTCAAGAGGAAAAGCCGTCTAGTGTGGGGTATGCTTACACAAACCCACATGTTCATATAAAGTTACTTTAGAATTAACAAGTGACATGAAATTCTCCACTTTGAGATATTGTATAAAATCTGACTTTGTTGAGAAATTATAGGTTGACACTGAGGAAATTGTGAAAACAGCCTTTGACACATGAAAAAAAGTTTGGGGCAGACACCCATATACTTAATTCCTGGCTGCAAAAAAGGCAAATATAAAGCAGAGTTGTGTACAGAATTGAGTCCAAGACACAACTGATTAACAGAGGGAAAATGGTGGGTTTTTAAGGTGGGTCGAGAAAGTGATGTCATTGGAACAGGAACCGGAAGTGACATCATCTGTACCCGGAACTGGAAGTGATGTCCTCAGGGCTGGAACTGGAAGTGACATTGTCGGAATCAGGCAGAATTTCCTGTGTCTGGTCTGCAAAGATAAAATAGGAAGGTTTAGTGCACCTTACCACCCCCTGGCTTGGCATGGAATTACCTTCTTTTGGTCCTTCTAGCAGCCTCCCATGTGCATGTGTGTGACAAAATGTATAAATTTCATACAAACTAAGGAGAGGCCAAGAGTCAAACCAAGTCCCTGGAGCTGTAAAGACAGCGACCCCAGTGCTGACAGAGGAATATGAGAATGTGAATTTCCTAAAGGTAAAAAAAACATTAAAAAGATTTAAGATGCTGAAAACATATAAAAATTAATAAATAACAAGCCTCACATGTTGATTGCCACCTGACTTTACTGTAGCTTATCTCTGTATTATAATAAAAAAAATCCTGGGATGAGATCAGGCTTTTTAGCCTGGGACAAGGCGTGACTTTTTCAGAGAGATACTTTCATTCAGACTTTGTACCAAGAGATTTAACTACGCCCAGTGCTAGAAATAAAAGAAAAAGAGTAGATGACAAAGTAGAATGTCATAAAGAATTCAAAAATGTTGGCACGATACACATGCAAAGCAGGTTGGGGATAATGAAAGTACTAAAATTCAAAAGTCTCAAAAAAATGATAGTAAAGATCACATTAGCGCAAATAAACAGAAATTATTAATCGGTGAAATAATGGAACAGCGAAAAGAGATCGAATATATTGTTCAGATTTTAACTTTAAGTCGGAAACTTGTAGATCATCTAATCTAATCTAATAAGAGGCCTATCCGCAAGAATTAAAAGATTTGTTGTTTGGTGAAAGTCAAATCCACAAATGTGAGCGGCAGAGACGTGAAGTGGCTGGTGTGTCGCACAGAACGGGGGTTGGTGAATGAAGCGAACAGGGGACAAAGCCCCATAGTTATACAGTAATTTAAAAAGGCAGCACAGGTCAGGGGACCCGCTTACATTTTAATTTTAATTCATGAATTGTTAGAAAAAAATTATGGAAGTATATGGTCATTGCTTAGCTCCTACGGTAACCATTTTCGTGCTTCTGTTAATTTGCTCCTGTTTATTATTTACATTTATTTGCTTAGCAGACTCTTTTATCCAAAGCGGCTCACAAAAGAGGTCAACTTAATCAAGTAAGCACCATTCTGGGGGACTGATCAGGAACAAGTGTTACAGGACGAAGTTAAGATATTGACCATCAACTGTGAAGAGCTCAGAACAAAATACAATTCCTAGATTACAAAACCTATCAGTTGTACAGAAATTCACCAAACAAAGGCATCTTTAAATGCTTCTTAAACAAAATGAGGGTGTCAGAATTTTGAATGGAGGTGGGCAGTTCTTTTCACCAGCCAGGAGCTGCACATGAAAAGAGTGTGGACTGAGATTTGATACCTCACAGAGGTGGTATCACTAGATAAACTCATCAGTAAACTTGTGTGGTCAAGAAGGAGCATAAGATCTCACGAGTGTCCAGATATATATAGGTGCTGACCCTTTGACCACTCCGTAGGTAAGCATCAAGGACTTAAACTTAGCATGTGCTGCTACAGGAAGCCAATGTAGGTTTCTCCCAGGTATGACACTCTCAGTCTTGTGTTACCAACTCCTTTAGTGTAGTGAACGTGATTTTGATTTGATGATTAGGCATCCTTGGATGTAGCAGAGTGTCACAACTAACAGGATAGAATCTATGGTAATGTGAACAATGTGCACCATTTTCAATGTTCCTTTTAATTCCTCCTGCCTTCAGTATTGCTCTAATAATAACGTTGCCCTTTGTTATGCTGCTGAGTTGTGTGTTCATCCAAACTCACCTTCTCGGTTTACTCTATAGATTTTCTAAGGCCATTCTAGAGCCTTCTCCCCGCAGCTACATGTGGGGGCTCCACATATCCCTTCACACCTTAGTCTTAACTATTACTTAAAAAGCCAGGTACTCTTGGTTGGTCACATTCCTCTTTCACACAATACTATGAAACAGGGACCCACAGGAGCCCCTTTCTGCTACCTATTCTTTTGGGAGGGTGTTTCTCTGGGCATCCCACAATTCCTGCATGACATCTTTCCTGTATCTTTAATGCCAGCATGCACTCACTTTCCTTTGCTAGTACCTTACATGCCACAGAGTCAGCTTTCTGCTGCTCGTTTCTGCCCGGCTGCTCCTTACAGACTTTGCAAACAATTCCCAAACATTATGGAACATACTATACAATGATAGTATTCATTTTTTGTATAATGACTGTGAAATATTTTCAGTACTGGCAGTTAAGCAGTATTTTTCCAGTGTTATCTATTATTAAAACATAGCATTATAGCACAATTGTGATACAGTATATTACCATAGTCTGTAATTTAAATTAAAGTATGGGTGATAGAGTGGCACTATTTCTAGAAGCCCCTAAGGACCACCTTAGAGAGAGATGGAGTCTGAAGGAAATGCCACAGCAAAGTGCTGAGGCACCAAGTGGTTCTTTTACTTCCCTCATCTCTACTAACTTCCACATCTAAAGGACTTGAGGTCAACTGAAACTAAACTGAAAACAATTAAAAATGATTGGTGGAATGGAGAGGGGATGGAACTGACATGCTTATAAGCACAGAGATAAAGAACAGACAAAATGAAAAAAAAAAAGATTTTCTGATTTCTTTTTAGCAAATAATAATTAGACAAACACCAGAAACATTTCTAAAAAAAAGATTTTGCTTAGAGATTTTTTTGTTAGAAAGAAGTCAAGTTGAGGCTTTGACTATGGTTTTCAATTCTTCTTCTTCTTTCGGCTGCTCCCGTTAGGGGTCGCCACCACAGATCATCTTCTTTCATATCTTTCTGTCCTCTGCATCTTGTTCTGTTACACCCATCACCTGCATGTCCTCTCTCACCACATCCATAAACCTTCTCTTAGGCCTTCCTCTTTTCCTCTTGCCTGGCAGCTCTATCTTTAACATCCTCCTCCCAATATACTCAGCATCTCTCCTCTGCACATGTCAACCAACTCAATCTTGCCTCTCTGACTTTGTCTCCCAACCTTCCCTCATCTTTACAGTGTTCTTCAGACTTACAAAATCAGATCCGTGCTTCCAGGCACCACCATATTTTAGAACAGGATTGTGATGACGTGCAGTGCAAACATAACAGAGCAGCAGAAGAATAATCTATACTAATAAACGGCAAAGCCCTCACTCACTCACTCACTGACTGACTGACTGACTGACTGACTGACTCATCACTAATTCTCCAACTTCCCGTGTAGGTAGAAGGCTGAAATTTGGCAGGCTTATTCCTTACAGCTTCCTTACAAAAGTTGGGCAGGTTTCATTTCGAAATTCTACGCGTAATGGTCATAACTGGAAGCTGTTTTTCTCCATTTACTGTAATGGAGATGAGCTTGAAACCCGTGGGGGCGGAGTTTCGTCTGACATCATC
>JANRMT010062849.1:8627714-8643908 GCA_026402145.1 Polypterus bichir lapradei
AACTTCCCGTGTAGGTAGAAGGCTGAAATTTGGCAGGCTCATTCCTTACAGCTTACTTACAAAAGTTAAGCAGGTTTCATTTCAAAATTCTACGCGTAACGGTCAATAATGTCCGCCATGTTGAACTTTCTTATTCATAGGTAGAAGGCTGAAATTTGGTACTTATTTCGGTGATATGATGCCACTGTCGGCTACCATATTGAACTTTTCAACGGTCTTTGTTACTTATGGGCCCATCTTCAAGAAATTTGGTACGCGGGTTCCCAACGCTAACTGAATCCTACTTACGTACATATATACGTCCATAGCCTGCAGCTCGGTCACCGTGTGAGGCGGCGTTGGGTCCCCCATCCCAACGCCTCCCACGTTGTTGGCTGCCTGCCTATATAAGGCCGTCTGTCGCTCCAGTCTCTACATTCCCTTCCTTGCTTCGCCACGGTATTCACATCTCCCTGCTGATAACTACAGCCTTTTTATTTAATCCACGGCTTCTCCGCTGTTTTATTGTTCATTTATTACGATTATAGTTATTGTATAGGTATTTTAGACTTACTTTACATTGTTCAGGTACCCATTTCCTTTATCATTCCAACCGTACCCCCATTAACATGTCTATCGAGGTAATCACCATCGATCAAAGAACTGTCACTTACCAAGTGGTTTCCATGCCCGGAGATGGCACCTGCCTTTCCATTCTCTTTGTTACATATTGCACAGCCATATCAGGCTCACTATTGATATCCGGAGGAACATTGTGTCTTATGTATTGAATGACTGGGACAGGTTCAAGGTGTGGACTGATGACGGTACAGGAGATAATTATACTACACAGGAGCACTAGAAGAGTGAAATGCTTAAGTGTACCGAAATGGCCAAATATTTTACACCTTTGGACAACCGCCAATGCCTCTTAAACATCTTAGCTTCACAGGTGACGATTTCAGTAGTGGACACTTTGATGTTTGGAAATGTTTAAACTCTCAAAAGCTGGATGTGAAGTTATCAATGAAACTGGTTGTATACTTACAACGCTTGACAGATGCCGAATGTCTCTTCAACACAAGTCCTACAAATACTGTCGTAACTGAAACAAACCATGAAACTCAAACCGATTATGACAGCAGCAATCCAAGCTGTGAGATTTGAAACAAGATTACTGTTCACATGGCCAACTGTACGTTGCATGCTCAAGAGTAAGCTCAGCGCACAGCTACAGCTTGGTCATATTGCAACTGGAGGGCCGAACTGACAACGTGGCATACAAAGAGATCTTTAACAAATAATTATTGGTATATTTTCCCTCAGTTTAAAAAGGTTTAATTTTATTCTTAATAAAAATTTTAAGGCAGTACTTCACCGCTGCGAAGCGCGGGTATTTTGCTAGTATATATATATATATATATATACATATATATATATGACAGCAACACTCATCACTCACAACAGTGACAAAACAATTACATTGACAATCATGTTACGTTATTTTCAAAATGTTTCCTTTTCTTTTTCATTGCTTCTTTAACACACTACTTCTCCGCTGCGAAGCGCGGGTATTTTGCTAGTCTATAATAATAAAAGGCAAAGCCCTCACTGACTGACTGACTGACTGACTGACTGACTGACTGACTCATCATCAATTCTCCAACTTCCCATGTAGGTAGAAAGCTGAAATTTGGCAGGCTCATTCCTTACAGCTTACTTACAAAAGTTAAGCAGGTTTCATTTTGAAATTCTACACGTAACGGTCATAACGGTCGATAACGGTCGACAACGTCCGCCATGTTGAACTTTCTTATTTATGGCCCCATCTTCACGAAATTTGGTAGGCGGCTTCCCTGCGCTAACCGAAACCGATGTATGTACTTATTTCGATGGTATGACGCCACTGTCGGCCGCCATATTGAACTTTCCAACATCACCAATTTTCAAACTTCCCGTGTAGGTAGAAGGCTGACCCCATCTTCATGAAATTTGGTAGGTGACTTCCCTGCGCTAACCGAAACTGATGTACGTACTTATTTCGATGGTATGACGCCACTGTCGGCCGCCATATTGAATTTTCTAAATGTCACTAATTCTCCAACTTCCTGTGTAGGTAGAAGGCTGAAATTTGGTAGGCCCATTCCTTACAGCTTACTTACAAAAGTTAAGCAGGTTTCATTTCGAAATTCTACGCGTAACAGTCATAACGATCAACAACGTCCGCCATATTTAACTTTCTTATTCATGGCCCCATCTTCACGAAATTTGGTAGGCAGCTTCCCTGCACTAACCAAAACCAATGTACGTACTTATTTCGGTGGTATGACGCCACTGTCAGCCGCCATATTGAATTTTCCAACATCACTAATTCTCCAACTTCCCGTATAGGTAGAAGGCTGAAATTTGGCAGGCTCATTCCTTACAGCTTACTTACAAAAGTTAAGCAGGTTTCATTTCGAAATTCTACGCGTAACAGTCATAACGGTCAACAACGTCCGCCATGTTGAATTTTCTTATTTATGGCCCCATCTTCTCGAAATTTGGTAGGTGGCTTCCCTGCACTAACCGAAACCAATGTAAGTACTTATTTCGGTGGTATGATGCCACTGTCGGCCGCCATATTGAACTTTTCAACAGTCTTTGTTACTTATGGGCCCATCTTCAAGAAATTTGGTACACGGGTTCCCAACGCTAACTGAATCCTACTTACGTACATATATACGTCCATAGCCTGCAGCTTGGTCACCATGTGAGGCGGCATTGGGTCCCCCATCCCAACGCCTCCCACGTTGTTGGCTGCCTGCCTATATAAGGCCGTCCGTCGCTCCAGTCTCTACATTCCCTTCCTTGCATCGCCACAGGATTCACGTCTCCCTGCTGATAACTACAGCCTTTTTGTTTAATCCACGGCTTCTCCGCTGTTTTATTGTTTTGTTTATTACAATTATAGTTATTGTATAGGTATTTTACATTTACTTTACATTACTCAGGTACCCATTTCCTTCATCATTCCAACCCCCATTACCATGTCTATCGAGGTAATCACCATCGATCAAAGAACTGTCACTTACCGAGTGGTTTCCATGCCCGGAGATGGCACCTTCCTTTTCCATTCTCTGTGTTACATATTGCACGGCCATATCAGGCTCACTCTTGATATCCGGAAGAACATTGTGTCTTATGTATTGAATGACTGGGACAGGTTCAAGGTGTGGACTGATGACGGTACAGGAGATAATTATACTACTCAGGAGCACTAGAAGAGTGAAATGCTTAAGCCCTTCACCTATGGTTCTGCATGTGAGTTGATGGCTGCCGCTGAATTGTTCGGTTTGGTGCTTTCAAGTGTACCGAAATGGCCAAATATTTTACACCTTTCGACAACCGCCAATGCCTCTTAAACATCTTACATTCACAGGTGATGATTTCAGTAGTGGACACTTTGATGTTTATGAATGTTTAAACTCTCAAAAGCTGGATGTGAAGTTATCGATGAAACCAGTTGTAAGCTTACAACGCTTGAAAGATGCCGAATGTCACTTCAACACAAGTCCTGCAAATACTGTCGTAATTGAAACAAACCATGAACCTCAAACTGATTATGACAGCAGCAATCCAAGCTGTGAGATTTGAGACAAGATTACTGTTCACATGGCCAACTGTAAGTTGCATGCTCAAGAGTAAGCTCAGCGCACAGCTTGGTCATGTTACAACCAGAGGGCCGAACTGACAACGTGGTATACAAAGAGATCCTGAACAAATAATTATTGGCATATTTTCCCTCAGTTTATAAAGGTTAAATTTTCTTCTTAATAAAAATTTTAATGCAGTACTTCGCCGCTGCAAAGCGCGGGTATTTTGCTAGTAGAAAATAAATAAAATGACTAAAGTCACAACAGTAACATAAAGGAATAAAAGCAACTCCAATGAGACCATGACAAAAGTTAAGTACATGGTAATAACTGAGAATCTATTACACTGTAAGTACTAATTAATTGTGGTGTAAGAACACTATATTAAAAGACATAACATAAAGAGTTACTAAAAGCTGTGAAACGATGCAGAGTCAATTTATTTCTTGACACAGTGGTACTGCTGCTGCAGCAATCCCGGGCACTGCCAGTTTGCTCATTTTCCCAGCATCTGCATGGATTTCTTTTCGGGAATGGAATGTCAAGTTAATGGCAACTACTGTTTTGAGTAAAGTTGAGGGTGTGTGTAAGTGCTCTGTATGTTGGGCTGTTGTATCATCCAGGACTGTTGTCCACCTTGTGGTCAGTTCTTCCAGGGAAAGCTTTAGCTTCCTACAGCAGTGAACTGGACATTGTCAGTGTAAAATCCCCAGTTAACCTAACATGAACATTTTTGAGCTGTAGGAAGAAAACTGAAGTATCCACAGAAAAAACATTACCAAAATAAATACTACAGTAGCTGTGCTACCCATCTAAGATGGTTTGAATCTAAGTAATACACACAGACCTCAGCATTAATGTTCGAAGTGCACCAAGCAATGCATATGCCTCTGATATGTACTATTTGGTATGGAATTTGTAAAAGCAGCGTTAATGTTTGCAATGTGCCATCTATTGAAATGACACATGCAATGCATTTTGTTTCTAAAAATGTTTGTGATGCACCATCTTTTGGAATGACAAAGACATTGCAAAAGGACAGACACATACACAGACACTTACCCTTTTATTGAGGTGGATAATTATTACATAAATGCTGTCCAGTATAACCCAATTCAGTCATCCCTAAATGTAGGTCCTCAGATGCACAAAATGCAACCAAGTATTAGGTTTTACACTTAGGCACAGCTTGAGGATATAGCTTATTGGTCAGTGTTCTTAGTCAGTTTACTTGTATCCATGTCAAATTATTTTATACTAGCTGTCTCCCTTGGCTCCACCCATGTAGTAGTGAAACAGGACAAAATTTTAAAAAATGTAATTCTGGCCAAGCGGAAGGTAGGTACACTCCAACGTCAAACGCTGGCACTGTATCTGATCGTGTTCAGCTCTGACGGGAAAGCATCCCCCCCGTATTAGGAGATTGTGATTTCTCTGGCAATCAGCAGCTACTCTCTAAAACACACATAGAAAAAGTGTGTTTAAGTTACTCTTTAACAATCTGTAGATGATAATGTCTGTTGACATTACAAGTATTGCTAGCTAAGCGGAGGCAAGGTACGCTCCAACATGTGGCGAGAGGTAGACCGATTCAAACGGAGGCTGGCGTGTGAGTGAGGTACATGGTGGTATGCTGCTGCCTTACAGTAACCCGACCAGGGTTCTCCTACATGGAGTTCACATGTTCTCCCCGTGTCTGCATGGATTTCCTCCCACAGTCCAAAGACATGGACGTTAGGTGGACTGGCTGGACTACTTTGACCTTGGTGTGTGGTTGGGGTGTGTTGGGTGTGTGTGATGGGCTGGCGTCCTATCCAGGGTTTATTCCTGCCTTGCGCCCTATACTGGGTGGGATAGGTTCCAGCACCCCATCTCCATGACCCTGTTCAGGACGAAGCAGCTTAGACAATTACAATTACTTTCATTTATACAGTTTATTGACAGCTAAATGTATTAATAACTAGCAAAATACCCGTGCTTCGCAGCGGAGAAGTAGTGTGTTAAAGAAGTTATGAAAAAGAAAAGGAAACATTTTAAAAATAACGTAACATGATTGTCAATGTAATTGTTTTGTGACTGTTATAAGTGTTGCTGTCATCAAGGATTTAATTATCATTACTTCTTTCAATCAGGTTCGTATTTGGAGGATGTGTTGTGTTCAAGTTATATTCCGTGTTTGTCAACCGTTGTAAAGATAACAGGTTTCATTCATCAAAGTGTTCACTACCCAAATCGGTATTCGTGAATCTAAGATGTTTAACAGGCATTCCCAGTATTAAGTTGTGGATTTGCCTGCGAATATTTAGCGGCAGCATGTCTATGACCTTAATTTAAACTTAAGCTTTACACCTTGCTTTCCTATTGATATGTCTACAAAAGCTTGTTCAGATTCAGAGGGTTGTTCCTTTCTTACTGCATCAATAAACAGCTCGTCTTCCTTTTTATCTGAGACATCAGACGCTGCATGCACAGGTTTACTTTTCCAAGTCCTGCAAAGTTTAGCGAAGTGGTTCAATTTACCACATTTTTTACAGTGTCTTTAGCTGGACATTGACTTTTTCCACCGTGTGCTTTGTTTCCGCAGTACCTGCATGAACTTAATTTAAACTTAAGCTTTACACTTGGCTTTCCTATTGATATGTCTACAAAGGATTGTTCAGATTCAGAGGGTTGTTCCTTTCTTCCACCGTGTGCTTTGTTTCCGCAGTACCTGCACTTATGAATGCTTGTATGCGTCACACGCTTCATATTCTTTTGCTGGCTTCTCAATTGTGTAATGCGTTTTTTGTTCAGCGCTCTTTGGAGCTCTTGCTTGTTGTGTGCGTACTGCGTTCACAGTCAGTTCATGTGAGCCGCTCGGAGTACATGCATCGAAGGTTCTAAGCTGTGCTTGTGTTATCTCGTGTGATCTTGCGATGTCCACGACTTTATTTAATGTTAGCTAAGACCCAGCATTTAAAAGTTTCTCTTGCACTTTCACTGAGTTTGTGCCAAACACTAGTCTATCCCTGACCATCTCATCTTCGTTTGCATAAGCACAGTCCTTCACCAGCAATTTTAACTCCATTACAAAGTGATTAAAAGTCTCATTTATACCCTGCGTCTTCTCATTAAACTTGTATCTCGCGAATATCTTGTGTGATCTTGCAATGTCCATGGCTTTATTTAATGTTAGCTCAGACCCGGCACTTAAAAGTTTCTCTCGCACTTTCGCTGAGTTTGTGCCAAACACTAGTCTATCCCTGACCATCTCATCTTCGTTTGCATAAGCATAGTCCTTCACCCACGAATATTTAGCGTCAGCGTGTCTATTAGATTGCTGTTGATGGACGGCCTTATATGGGCAGGCACTCAATTACGTGGGAGACGTGACGATGAGGGACGCAACTCCGCCTAACACAGCGACCGAGCTGCAGGCTATTGCCGTATATATGTACGTAAGTAGGTTCCAGTTATGACCGTTACGCGTAGAATTTCGAAATGAAACCTGCCTAACTTTTGTAAGTAAGCTGTAAGGAATGAGCCTGCCAAATTTCAGCCTTCTACCTACATGGGAAGTTGGAGAATTAGTGATGAGTCAGTGAGTCTGTCAGTCAGTAAGTGAGGGCTTTGCCTTTTATTAGTATAGATTCAAACCAGCTGGTCATTCATTACTTCATTAATTACATGCTTTATTGATCTAAAACATTGAATGCATTATAATTAGTACATTTTAAACTGAAAAAATAAAGTTATTTTAATGATGGTATCTCCATCATTGGTAAGAGAGAGAGAAGTCGGTAGCCTGTGCTGATAGTGCATTGCTGCACCCACCACACAACGAATCATTGGTTAGGCAACTCTAAAAACTTTTGACTGAAAATTAATCTTTTCAAAATTTAAGCTTTATACTTGACATAGATTTTACCTTCCATTGTGATATTTCTACCACTTTATGAAATCTTAGAAATACTGCAAAAAATGACATTTTCTAAGCTGCAGGAATTTTAATAAAACCAGTTTACTCTTTTGTTACATACAGCATTAAGTATTCTAATACTTTATGGTCAGGCTGCTTGATATGTTAACTTGCTACTGTACAGTAAATTCAAAACATGGAAGTTAGGAGTGAAATTAGAAGTCTGACTATATACAAAAACTCCAGCTCTAAAATCAGTTCACTGGATTAAAGTTAAATTTAAGGCAGTATTAAAGCTCCTTCTTTTTACATATATATCATTGTGAATAGTTTAGCTCTCTTCCCTTACATTACAGAATTTATTAATGCTTCTACACCAAGATGTACACTGTGATCATAAGATGTGGTCCTGCATAGAATTAAATGGGTAATTCTGACTAGTGTAGGAGGTACAGTCTTTAGGTACAGGGCACCAACATCCTGCAATTGCCTGTTCCATGTTATTAGAGATTCTGTCTCAGGATTTGAATTATCCAGTTCAGTTTATTTCTGCATAGTACTCTTCACTGATTTCAGGCGCAGAATGCTGTGACAAGGTAAAATGCAGGTATATATTTTACAAATTGCTAGAGTACACATACAGATACATATTTGTTTAAAAAGATGGAAAAACAAATAGTTTAATATTAATTAACATAAATTGAACCCACAATATCTGTTCATTAATTAATTGTTGAACTACGGCCACTTGAAAAACAGAGGAGAGAAAAACAAAAACTCCAGTTAGCAGCAAAATAAAGCTCTTGGGGTCCGTGGTCAATTATAACTGAGAAAGTCAAAGACAAAGTCAGATGCAGTCACAGTCATGGAGACCTAAGCCAACTGGCCACACACCTCCTCCTGGACCTTCGTATGTGCTGGACTGATCAATCTGATGGCAGAGTCTTTCCATCCAATGATGCTAAGGCTCCCAGTATCTCAGTTGACTTTTCCATGGGCAGTAGAACAGTTGGATAGTAAGAGCAATGGTACAAAGTGCCACAACAGGATACTAAGAAGAGAATCAGAATAGAGGAACATTAGTAGCAGTTTATAACTAATGTAAATTACTGATAGTTTGGGCAAATGACTAACAAACAAAGAAGCAATATGCAAAGCTAATCGGCAGCTCTAATCAGAATATGCTTTACTAAAATAGTGAGCCTTTAGCCTAGATTTAAAGGCTAAGACTAAACGTCCATCTTTAAATAAACAAGCAGATCAATTCACAGCTTCAGGGCTCTCTAACTAAAATCTTGACCTCTCACTGTTATTTTACTAATTCTTGGAATATTTAGTATGCCAGCATCTTGAATCTTAATATGTGCTGTGGTTTAAACTTTATAATAAATTCAGATTGCTAAGCAGGGTTTTGATCATTTAACACTTTATATGTTAAAAGGAGGACAGCACAGTGGTGCAGTAGCAGTGCTGCTGCCTCACAGTAAGGAGACTAAAGCTTGCACCCTGGGTCCTCCCTAAAATGGAGTTTGCATGTTCTCCCTGCGTCTGTTTATGTTTCCTCCCACAGTCCAATGACATGCAGGCTAGTTGCATTGGTGATCCTAAATTGACCCTAGTGGGTGTGTAGTGTGTGTGTAAGTGTGCTCCTCTGCAACAGACTGACATCATGTCCTGGGAATTCTTTCTGCCTTGTACCCTATGCTTGCTGGTATGGGTTCCAGTCCCCCAAGAAATCTGCTCAGGATAAAGCAAGGTTAGAAAAATGATATGATATGTTTAAAGGAGAATTTTGAAATTACTCCTAAGCTTAACTGGAAGCCTGTGTAAGGACTTGAGAACTGGAGTTATGTTTAGAACAGCATTTTCACTTGAAAATTGCATATAGAATGGTTTAAACAACCAGTAAGTAATGCATTGCAGTAGTCAATCTGTTGTTCTTGTGCGTCGGAGGATCTCCTCAAGGGCTTGATTGAGTTATGTAATGTAACCTTGACCCACCAGGATAAGATGGGGCACTGTTGCTAACATTGTGCTTAGCCCCACCCCTTCCTATTCTTTAGCTATAAGAACTCTGGCTACCTGGAAGGAAATGTCTTTTTGGCAAAAGTGACCGAATGCTGGATGGAGCTCCCAAGCAAGCAAACCCTGAACCTACGGCTAAAGCAAAGCATTTTTGTTTATTTCAAAGCCTGAGGGCAAGATGGCTAAGTGCCAGGATTCGTTTATTTTTGGTTGAACTTTTTGTTAATTTAGATGGAAGACTTAGTTGGCACCCCAGGGTTTATTTTGAGACCTGTCATTTCTGTGAATCTAGAAAATATCTTAATTTTCCAACATTTTAAAGATGAAAAAAACATGATTTTAGTCAGTTTTGTAATGTGGATTTTGAAAGTGATGCTTGTGTCAAAGATACTGCCTAAATTTCATACTGATTCAGAAAAATTAAATGTGATTAAAACTAAATTACAAAGGTGTGTCATTTCAGCAGCAATTACTTGAGCACAGCATTGGAGAAACGTCATTTAGCCTGAATGAAAGGTATGCTTGGCTGCCATCTGCATATGAATGAAAGTTAATATTATTTTTTCTTTTTTATATTTTTATTAATGTTAATTAGAAAAACCCAGCCACAGGGGATACACAAACCAGTGTGTTTCTTCATGCCGGTCACAAGCCCGGATAAATGGGGAAGGTTATGTCAGGAAGGGCACCTGGTGTAAAAATTTTGCCAAATCAATATGCGGACAACAATACAAATTTCCATACCGGATCGATCGAGCCCTGGGTTAACAACGACCGCCACCAGTACTGTTAGTCAACAGGGTGCTGGGCGAAATTGGGCTGCTGTTGGCGGAAGAAGAAGAAGAAGGAGAAGGAGAAGAAGAGGGGAGACGTGTCCGGAGGCAGGAGGAGAGGAGGAAGGTAAAGAGACTGGAACTGAGGGTAGGAACTTTGAATGTTGGCAGTATGACTGGTAAGGGGAGAGAGTTAGCAGATATGATAGAGAGAAGGAAGGTTGACATATTTTGCGAGCAAGAGACTAAATGGAAGGGGAATAAGGCCAGGTGGATCAGAGGTGGATTCAAATTGTTCTATCATGGTGATGGGAGGAGAAATGGAGTATGGATTATTCTAAAGGAGCAATATGTCAAGAGTGTTTTGGAGGTGAAAAGAGTTTCAGGCAGAGTAATGATTATGAAGCTGGAAATTGGAGGTGTGATGATGAATGTTGTTAGTGCATAAGCCCCGCAAGTTGGGTGTGCAATGGATGAGAATGAACAGTGTACACAAGGGACAGAAAGTAGTGATTGGAGTGGATTTCAATGGACATTTTGGTGAAGGGAACAGTGGAGACAAGGAGGTGATGGGTAGGTATGGTGTCAAGGGGAGGAATGAAGAAGGTCAGAGGATAGTGGATTTTGCCAAAAGGATGGACATGGCTGTGGTGAATACGTATTTTAAGAAGAGGGAGGAACATAGGGTTACGTACAAGAGTGGAGGAAGATACACACAGGTAGATTACATCCTATGCAGAAGAGTCAATCTGAAGGAGATTGTAGACTGCAAAGTGGTGGCAGGGGAAAGTGTAGTTAAGCAGCATAAGATGGTGGTCTGTAGGATGGCGTTGGAGATCAAGAAGAGGAAGAGAGTGAGGACAGAGCTAAGGATCAAATGGTGGAAGTTGAAAAAGGAAGACTGCAAGGTTGAGTCTAGGGAGAAGGTGAGACAGGCACATGGTGGTAGTGAAGAATTACCAGACAGTTGGGAAACTACAGAAAATGTAGTAAGGGTGACAGAAAAAAAGGGACAGAGATGGGAAAGATGTGCAGCAGGTTAGGGTAATAAAGAATAAAGATGGAAACGTTCTTACAAGCAAGGAGAGTGTGTTGAGCAGATGGAAAGAGTACTTTGAGAGGCTGATGAATGAAGAGAACAAGAGAAAGAAGAGGTTGGATGATGTGGATGGAGACAGTGAACCAGGACGTGCAACAGGTTAGCAAGGCGGTAGTAAGGACACCTATGAAGAGGATGAAGAATGGAAAAGCCATTGGTACCGATGACACACCTGTGCAAGAACAGAGGTGTTTATGAGAGATGGCAGTGGAGTTTTTAACCAGATTGTTTAATGCAATCTTGGAAAGTGAGAGAATGTCTGAGGAGTGGAGAAGGAGTGTACTAGTGCCAATATTTAAGAATAAAGGGGATGTGCAGGACTGTGGTAACTACAGGGGGATAAAATTGATGAGCCACAGCATGAAGTTATGGGAAAGAGTAGTGGAAACTAGATTAAGAAGTGAGGTGATGATTACTGAGCAGCAGTATGGTTTCATGTCAAGACAGAGCACCACAGATGCAATATTTGCTCTGAGGGTGTTGATGGAGAAGTATTGAGAAGGCCAGAAGGAGTTGCATTGCGTCTTTGTGGACCTGGAGAAAGCATATGACAGGGTGCCTCGAGAGCAGCTGTGGTATTGTATGAGGAAGTTGGGAGTGGAAGAGAAGTATGTAAGAGTTGTACAGGATATATACGAGGAAAGTGTGACTATGGTGAGGTCTGTAGTAGGAGTGACGGATGCATTCAAGGTGGAGGTGGGATTACATCAGGGATCGGCTCTAAGCCCTTTCTTATTTGCAATGGTGATGGACAGGTTGACAGACGAGATTAAACAGGAGTCCCTGTGGACTGTGATGTTTGCTGATGACATTGATCTGTAGCAATAGTAGGGAGTAGGTTGAGGAGACCCTGGAGAGGTGGAGATATGCTCTAGAGAGGAGAGGAATGAAGGTCAGTAGGAATAAGACAGAATACATGTGTGTAAATCAGAGGTAGGTCAGTGTAATGGTGAGGATGCAGGGATAGAGTTGGCGAAGGTGGATGAGTTTAAATACTTGGGATCAACAGTATAGAGTAATGGGAATTGTGGAAGAGAGGTGAAAAAGAGAATGCAGGCAGGGTGGAATGGGTAGAAAAGAGTGTCAGGAGTAATCTGTGACAGACGGGTATCAGCAAGAGTGAAAGGGAAGGTCTACAGGATGGTAGTGAGACCAGCTATGTTATATGGGTTGGAGATGGTGGCACTGATCAGAAAGCAGGAGACAGAGCTGGAGGTGGCAGAGTTAAAGATGCTAAGATTTGCATTGGGTGTGACAAGGATGGATAGGATTATAAAAGAGTACATTAAAGGGTCAGCTCAAGTTGGACAGTTGGGAGACAAAGTCAGAGAGGCGAGATTGCGTTGGTTTGGACATGTGCAGAGGAGAGATGCTGAGTATATTGGGAGAAGGATGCTAAGAATAGAGCTGCCAGGTAAGAGGAAAAGAGGAAGGCCTAAGAGAAGGTTTATATATGTGGTGAGAGAGGACATGAAGGTGATGGGTGTAACAGAACAAGATGCAGAGGATCGAAAGATAAGGGAGAAGATGATCCGCTGTGGCAACCCCTAACGGGAGCAGCCGAAAAAAGAAGAAAATTGATTTTAATTAGAAATAGATAACATTGCAAACAGTCAAGTCAAATTTAACAAATCAAAGCAAAATTCGACCCCCACCCAAAATATTATTTTTTCTAATGATAGTTCCAAAACAGAAACAAGTGAGAACAGTAAAGGTCCAAGTACTGAGCCCTCCAGGACATTACATTTAACTTCCGAGTTTAATGACATAAGTACTGTCAGCACATTATTGTACATACTGAAATCGATTTGATAAATATGATATAAACCTAATTCACAAATTAACGAAAAAAAACTGCTGAGACTGTTCACATTACATTGTTATGATGAATTTTTTATTTTAATTGTATTAAATGTTTGATTGGCCGTTACAGTAATTTGTCCTTTCACTTTTCTTCTCTGCACCTATAATGGCACATCCTCTGCTTTGGAGTGGAAATGTCCTGACAAATGATGGATCTTTTTTTCAGACTGTGAGACTTCTGAACTCTTTTGAGTTCACAGAAGCGCAACCGCCACGTCTGTTGAGGGTTGCTTGTCTGTTGCCAAGGCAACCACAGATTATCAGCAACACAGAAACAACTACAAGCTGACCGCTGCCATGTGCATAGCGCCGGTCGCCCGATGGGTGATGCAGGGAACATTATAACTTGGCCACTGACCTGGCCCTGACCCTGCCTGTTTGCTGTGTCTGTGTATAGAGGAGTGGTAGATCCCACTACCTTGCTGTTCCTGTTTTGAGTTGAATAAAGCTGGTTTTGCTAAAGTACTGAGACTCAGCCTCGTGTTTTGGGGTGTAAGACAGGGACTCACTTTTCACAAGACCTTTTGTATTCAATTGAATTTATCATCATTTGCCTGCAAAGGCATCCATTTCAGAATGTCGCTGACCTAGGACAGATGGAACATATATTAAAAAAAAACACTACATGTGTATTTTATTGCATGTTTTTCATTATTTTTATCCGTTAACATTTCAGCCTTATGTCTTGTGTGCTTTATATGAAAAAAATATGTTTGTCCTCTAATAGTCTGATTCTCTTTTTAAACCCTTTAAACTTTTGATACTGGACAAACATCCCAGTAATTTAAGCAGACACTTGGTTTGGTTTGATTAGTGTAGTCTCTGTTTGACAATCTTGCCTAATAATGTAAATCTACTGTCAAATATTGTTATTTTAATGTCAATTTTCTTGTCTCAACTTATAAAGCAGCCGCTAAAATGGTTCTAAAAGCCCCAATTATAAATCTTACTGCTTGAATTAATGACTATTTCTTCAATAAATATTTAGCTCCTAACTCAGATGTTTGACAATCAGTCTAATAAAGCAATGGTAATCTGTATATATTTGTTATCACATTATTTTATCCTCTCTATTTTTTAATTATTATTTCTGCATATTCTCCAAATTACTGCTTTAGCCACATAAAAATTCACAATTTTATCCATACTTATCCTCTACATTATGTGTTGTATATGATTTCTGCACACATAAAGACAGTAATTAATATATCTGTTTTAATAACAGCTTTCCAAAGTTTATTTTTTAATTTAACATGGGCAAACCTTCTCTGTTACTCCATCCTTCCATTACATTTCCAGAGAGCTCCTCTGCCGCTATGATCACAGAGTTACGGTAATTGTCCAGTGGGTTTCAGCTTCAGAATTTCTAGCATATTAATAGCTGCTGGGATAGGCAGTTTACTATTTATTCATATGTAGTGGTACCAACATAAAAAGTACCTGTGGTGCTTGGAAATACTACCATTTCTAATGAGAAGGATGTGCTCAGAGTGAGTCAACTACCCTAGTATAAATCCATATATAAAAACAATACTAAAATGTTATAGGTACTGTATACGTTGAAATGGATCTCAGGCTAAACTTTTTATATTAACAAAACACATAATTAAAACTGTAAGCAAATACCACTAAGAATCTGTCCCAGTGTGTGGCCACTAGGGTGCAATGAAGCAGACCAAACCTTAAACAGAACCACCATGACACAATAAAAAAGCTTACTTACGTATAAAAATACCTTACAAAAAGGTTTCTTTAATAAACACAATCACATTGCAATTCTTCTCCTTCTCTTTTCCTCTCTCCTTTCAATCCTCCAGGTGAGCTTTGTCCTTCTTCCACCCGACTCCCAACTCTTCTGGATAAGGCTAAGCAGCTTCTTTTAAGTTGGACCTGTTTTCCTCTAGGGAGCTAGCGCTCCCTGGTTGGAATAATTCCTCTTGCAATTGCGGTGTCTTAAGTAACCCAAAACTATATAGATGTAATATTAAAAGGCAATACCCCTCCTATAGTGATACGGCGGTAAGCAATCACATAAGAGAAAATAACTTAGCTTTCTTTAATGATGATTTACGTGGCATTATGAACGAGGAAGTCTACCAAGACTTTTTTACCGAGGTGGGAGCTTGATGTATACAGTCTGTCATTTTTGTCACTGTGCTAGAAGGATTTTCAGGATCGGATGATGTAATCTTCCATCCATCCGTCGGCTTCAAAGGTGTGCTGGGCAATGTTCCAAGGCTTTATACTCTTTCTCCATGTGCAGGCCCTTACTTAGGTAAATCATGCCATTCCAAACAAGGCAAAGAGAGGATTCAATATCATGCTGACTCTAACATACAGAAATAGTACAATGCCCATTTTTGTAGTTGTCCCTTTCTTGTCTCTAATGCTTGCCTAGGCATTCTAAATGATAATCTCCTGTGTGCTAAATCTGGCTTTTAGCTGTACATGTGAAAAGAAGCAGTTTTATAAAATATTTGCACAGAGCACAGTGACATTAAACTTATATTCTGATTACAGGACCCAGGAGTACCTCCAGTGCTATGGCATAGCCCGATGGAAGCACTTCTTGGTTATTCAAAAGTAGGGATGATGGATCCCTGCAGCACCCCCTGGAAGCACCCACGGAACCTGGCCGAACTACAACACCCAGAGTACAAAGGTGGTGTTGCCCAGGGAAGCTGCCACTTAGTGTGTCGGAGGAGCATATAGTCCAGCCAGGTTGTCTCTTCCCATCCTCTCCCCATATTTCTGCCTATGCTATACTGGCTTCCCATCTGGGCCAGTAATCACCCTTCATTAAAGTTGGGGTGTCAGTCCATCCCCTAGGGCACTCCTAGTGCTAAGAATATAAAATTATTCAGCTCTGATGCACAGATAGATAGATAGATAGATAGATAGATAGATAGATAGATAGATAGA
>JANRMT010062849.1:8643918-8671900 GCA_026402145.1 Polypterus bichir lapradei
AGATAGATAGATAGATAGATAGATAGATAGATAGATAGATAGATAGATAGATAGAACTAGAGATAGTCCCAAAGGGACATTTTCACATGCTTGCCACTTATTACCTGACTATTATGAATCATGGTACATGCCAAATTCATTTTTGTGTTTATTTTCTGCTTTGTGCCCTCCCCCACCATAAACTATCATCTATGTTGGAGGAGTGAAAGCTTTAGATTAGTCAAAAATTTTGATCTCCAGTTTTCGATGGATCTCAGCGTTTTAGGATCCCCTGATACCTAAATGGGTGTATGTCTGTCTGTGTGTTTCAAAATACCAGACTTGAAACTTAAGTATGTTTTGAGATGACGATGTGCTAATTAGTTTATGAGCCCAATCGTGCAACAGAGAGAGGCACTCTACAGGAACCCTCAAGTACCGTAATTCTGCAATTAATTTTGAATTCTTCTTGTCAATTGCTATCGTAATGACCAATTTTATGATCAGAAATATCAACATCAGAGCGGTAAATAATTACTGAATGTTATAGAATAGTTTGGGTAACTTGGTTCCTAGGGTGCAAAGCCTACTGACGCTTAAGTCTAAATTTTTACTTTTCATTTTGATCTTTTTATTCATTTCTATTACAATTTTATTAATATTTCTGAACCACAATTTTTGTTGTTAGTTTCATTTATGACCCCAGCAGCATTTAGTTCCTTGCAATAGCTAACCACTTCCGCCTTCTAACAGTCAGAAGTTGCAACATGTCAAATATACACAGTAAGATGATGGCATGCTACTGTCAGCGACCAAGTTTGGGGACATTCAGAACAAACCTTTGTGTGTGATGGTTAGTGAAAATCATTCTAATTAGGCAGAAAATTGTGCATGTTGTATTGTATTTAAGTTTTGGTTTTTGTATTGGGCTTTGGTGTAGCTATCTTTTGACTTTCTGGTTTTGACCTGAGCTTACTCCTTTATTTGTATTTTCTCTTTCATCTCTTGGTCCATATTCCTTGTAACTTTATGATCAACAGGTTCCTTCCACTTTGGCAGTACAATGTCTGGCTATAAACTGGAATTAATATAAGATTCAGTGCTGATCTACATTTCCTAAAAACCTATTGATTGCATTACTATTCTTCATACAGTCATGTGAAAAATAAAGTACACTCCTACATTTACCACTACCTTAAATACCAAAAATTAGAATCAGTTGCGTATGATTAGAACATCATTAGAGAGGAGCTTGTCTGAAACTGTCTTATTTAAACCTCAGGCTTTTAGTTTGGTTTGCCCTATATAGATGAAGTGTGTGTTACCATTACGCTTACATTGAATGGGATTTCTAAGACCTTCAGAAAGAAGATTATAGATGTGTATGAATCTGGAAGGGACATGCTGCGTGCAGTTTTGAAGCAGGCAGTGCATGAAAGACACCCTTCAAAGATCACACAGCTGAAATATTTCTGCATGGAGGAGTGGGAAAAACACACACCCAGTAGATAACAGCAACTTCTAGACAGTTATAGGAAACACCTGAGGTTGTTTCTGCCAAAGGGGGCAGTACCAGCTGTTAGAGCCAAGGATATACTTAATTTTTCCACAAATGGAAATTATATATCTGTTCATTTTTCATTGAACAAATTATTGAAAAGTCAAATCTGCATTTTTTAATTACACAACCTTTATCTAAACATACTATTTAAATGAAGATCAAATCTTGATATGTCACATTTCATAAGGTGTACTTACTTTTTCACATGACTGAAACATGAATAAAAAAATAAGACATAATATGTCTCTGATTTAAAGTATTTTTTTCTCACATCCTTTAGTTCTGCTTAGGGTAAGAATGAATTGAATGACTATTTTTTTTCTTTTACTTCAACACATGGTCTCATAAGAGGAAGCACATTTAATAAAAATAAACTGAACTGAATTTAATGTTATTTAAGAAATAGGCAAATAAATCTTTGCATTTTATTTTCAACTAAATGACTAAACTTATTGATTCCATTTATTTTCATTTTTCTGTCAAGTACTACACCTTTAAAATCAATTAATAAAATAAACTTTATTTTATGTAGTGCCATTACCAGCATACACAAGTTATTTTATAAAGCAAATAAGGTTGCAATACAGCACTAAATCAAGATGCTCCACTATTCAAAAAAAATTCTCAACTGTACAAGAAGAAATAAAAATGCAGTTTAAATGTAAACAACAAATAGATGCAACTTGAAAAATATGACTGATTGCCAATGATATACTATGGATACATAGAAATTGAATGAACAGACATGGATAGAAGCAGATTTGATCAAAAGTTGTATAAACTACAAAAGTAAAGCATATTTTTCATTTCAGTACGGCTTATAAGATCCCATACTTCACACGGATCCCCTTAGGCACTATCTTCAGCCATATTCTTCTCATCTAGATGCAGACAGAAGGCTCTGTGGTGCTATTTGGTAAAGGTTCTCCTTAAATATTCCACAGTTATAATAATACAAGCTTTTAGAGAATACAGTTAAACATAAAAGTTTTATTTTCCCTGTAATTTCAATAATGTGTTCTGGGCAACTGTGGATTGTGTATTTGCATGATTAGTTTTAAAAACTGTCATACAAAGTTGCAATAGTGCCAGAGGAACTAACTCAGTCCAACTGAGTTCACTTTCAACAATGCATAAGCATTTTGAATTTAGCCGATAAGGGCAGTACTTGGAAATTAGCACCATGGACCCTAATGAAATAAATTTTATAAGCAGTCCAAAAACCTACACATATAAACTAATCTGGATGTTTAAAAGTGGCAAGGGATGAATTCCAAAAAAACAGGAACAACAGTAACAAGATCTTTGATTAAATTCCCTTAACTTTTAAAAATGTTAAAGGAGGAATTTCAAAAAAGGTTAAAAAAGTACAAAATTACAGTGTTACATCGATAAAATTATGTTTTTCTTTACTAAAGATGTCACTTGTATTTCTCTGTAAAGTGCTCTTAAACACTGTTAATATTCAAAAGTGATTCATCATAAAAAGGGGACTAGGAGCTTACGCTGCCCTGTCATTTTAAACCAGTGGTTCCCAGCTCTACTATACCCAAACGCCTAGAAAATGTTGTTGATTTATGTTCACACCCTCTATAAAAGTAATACTGAAGAAAAAGACATCACGTTTATCATTTTTGAACCACAAATTTGACCACATATAGTACTGCGGGTGAACAAATTGAATAAAAGAAATAAGGCTTTAACTCTGCATAAAATTTAAATATACAGTAAGTGGAAATGACACACGATCAACAATTGAGGGGTTTGCCGTCACGCCACTAAGCATTGAAACACAGTTGGCGAGGTTTGTCCCCCGATAACACCTGCACTGCAGTTCAAAAACAGATGTGCCGCAAAGTTAAATTTGCTCTGCTACTGCCAGGACCACCAGCAGGAGAGATGGGCTGGGTGTAAGCAGCAGGTGTTGCAACTAATTTAGTCCTCCTTGCCACTCTCCAGGCAAAAATGTCACTCAAATCTCGAAATTAGTGAAGTTTTACAATTAGGGCAATTAGAGAACCCCTTTTTAAAACAGACAATATGACTGTATTAATATGGTCAGAATGATTGTGCAAAGTGTGTTGCTTGATGCTTATCTTGATTCAGTACTACAAGTAAGCCTTAACATGGAATCAGTCAAAATATTACTTTGCAAGTAGCTGAACTCAGAAACAAATTTGAAGTTACTTTACAGGATACTGTTGGCTTTACTTTTCTAGATAAACCAAAAGCATCCTGCTTTAAATAAAAATAGTCCAGTTCCTTACATCCCTCATGTACCCCACCCCAGCCAGACTCTTAAACCAATCTGCCATTGAATAAGTTTAGGATAAACACTCAAGTAGAGGGTGGTCAGGTAAGCAGTGTCAGTAATCAACAGTCATTGCTTCTTAATGGTGCAGCTGCCTTTCCTTAGCACACCTACAAATAATATTTAACAGCTTTTAGAACACTTAATTGTTTCGTTTGTACTGAAGACAGTTTGTTGTATATAGTTCCTTTACATTACACAGTGCATCTAACAACAAAAGGAAAACAAAGCAATTCCACCATTCATTGTTTGTACTTGCACAAATTCAGCCATGTAGAGGTGTACACAGAAGCACATATTTGCAGTAACAGAGATGCATACTACATGATAACTCCAAATGTTAAGAAGCAAAAAAGGTCAGGACAGGTCAGGTTAGGGAGAATGCACTGTTACAGCGCGTTGCTGCATCCACCACACAATGAAACAGATCAGGATCCTGGTTGGCAACCACCTAGGCAGACATGCGGTCCAGTCCCACCCTCCGGAAATGACCATCTATCTGCCACAGCCAGGTGTTACGTGGGCGTCCTCTTGGCCTGGTCCAGCCGCTTGGGTCCTCAACAATCCTGTGAGTCAGATCACTCTCTGAGAATTGTGCCACATGGCTGTTGTGCTGTAACTGAAGGTTCTGCTTCCACTCTGCACTCACATTACCAATGTACAGGCCAGCCATGATATCCAGCAACTTTGAGGGGATCCTTCAAAGTCTCGGGACATCCCACAGGGCAACTTAGTCAACCGAGTTCAGCATTTTACGAAAATCAACAAAGGCTGCAAAGAAACTCTGATGATATTCGTGTTTGTGCTCCATGAGAACTCTCAGTGCTAGGATGCAGTCGATGGTAGACTTCTTGGGTGTAAAACCAGACTGCTCTGGTCACTGGTAGGTGAGCAAGTGATCACGGATCCTACTGAGGATGACCCTAGCAAGGACCTTACCCGGCACCAAGAGCAGAGTTATCCCCCTGTAGCTGCCGCAATCCAGGCGATCACCCTTCCATTTCCCAGTAGGGACGATAAGTGTCGTTTTCCAGACAGTTGGGATGATGCCCATCTCCCAAATGGCAGCGAAGATTACTTTCCAATGCCAGGATGACATCCTTACCACCAACTTAGAGAAGTTCACCCCGGATACCACAGATCCCTGCAGTCTTTCCTACCTTTAGCTAGTTCACTACCTGTGCAATCTCGGTGAGTTTGGGTGGTTCACAGCTAATTGGAGGATCATCGTCATGAACCGTGGAACCAAAGATATCCAACGTCCTAGCCGGAGGACCAGCGTTAAACAGCTGCTCAAACTAGCCAGCCCAGCAGGTCACAACTGCTGTGTCATCAGTCAGGACTGTTCCATCAACTGCCCTGACTGCATCTCTCTGAGGAACAAATTCGGATGTGTATAATGCTTCAATTCCTCTGTAAGTAGGACATGGATCACTAGATCACAAATGCTGAAATGTACAATTAAGAACAGTGTTTCTTACATTTCAGGAACTTACAGTCATGTAACTTAAAAGAAAAGGCATCAGTTTCAGTAAATCTGACAAAGTGAGATGTTAAAGCCAACAAGTGAAAAAGAAAAAAATGAAAAATCTGCAGACTTACAAATATGCTTAACTAGAACCTTACAGACTTCATTACTCACATATGAAATGATAAGGATGCCTGGATGGGTAACTTTGTATTCCATTCTGAAGCTATCTGCTCCAAATAACTTGGATTAAAAGAGTTGGTCTGCTGTCAACTGGTCACCACTTGTTGGTGAGTTGGCTCATACAGTCCAGGTGCTGGTTAAACAGACCCAAAAATCTCTAAAAGATAGAGTTCGTTTTTCTGGGTGATTCCAAATATCACATCTGAAAGAGTTTCTCCAGCATGCTGGGGAAAGAATAAATAGTTGACTGAAAACATTTTTTAGTGGAGGCAACTCTAAGGAGCTAGGGCCAGAAGGAGTCTGGAGCCTTTCATGGCAGCAACTTTGAGACTGTACATTTTCAAGGATGCACTTTTTCTAAAAGCAGGACCAGATGGTGTATCCCATTTATGAAACAATTATGTTCTTCATGTTTACTGGAAGGGCCTATTCTGGTTTTCTGGAAAGGAAACTACAATCAACAGCTGAACCTTAGATCCATAAGACGAAATGTAAAATGTGTACTGGTGGTAACAGAGGGATTATTAGAACTTTTCAATGCTTTCTATATGTGTCTATTGCTAATGTATACCTGGGTATCTTGTGGAAGGTTCACTAGAAGTGTGGATTTCCAAAGCCACTAACTACTTGTCACTTGTTGTTAAGGAGAAAGAGAGTGTCTGCAACCGTTGTTACTAAGCCCATTTAAAGAGGACAGTTATGTACCAAGTGAACATCTTTCATCCCCTCCTGTTTATAATTTTAATGGATAAGATACCTTTTGGCAGTAAAATGAATTTTAAGGTTCACCAATTGATTTGTACTGCCATTGCCTTATTAAGAACATTGTACAAGACAGTGATGGTGAAGTGGCAGCTAAGTCCTCAAACAAAGTTTTCATATTTCCAGTCAGTCTATCTTTGTATCCCCAGCTATGCTAACAAGATTTGGGTACTGACTAAAGACTAAAGAATATGACTGTGGATACAAGTAGTGGGAGTAGCATTTCGGTCTACAGAACTGGATAAGAAGTAAAGCTAATGTATGTGCGCTGTGCATCTGCTGATGATAACAACAGGGGGCCTTCCACAGAAGAGCTACCAGCACAACCCACTGGGAGGAGGTGTAGGAGCATTCTGGAAGGGTAATATCCTTTGCTAACTTATAGAGCATCTGGGAATGGCCCAGGAAGAGCTAGAGACCGCTGAGGAGGAAGGTGATGTTTGTTTTGCTCTGCTCAGCCTTTTAGTATCATGGCCCAGTAAAGGCAGAAGCAGTAGATTAAGTTAGGTCTGACAAATTCTCATTGTTCACATTCAAACTACTATATAAAACTTTCCCATATTTACAGTGCTGTTGTGATCAGATCTTTCTGTTGCTTTGGCATATGTACTTAATAAGACAATAGGTGTATGGTAAATATTAAAAAGGACACTAAACAAATTTAGGATATCTGGAGCTGATAAAACAGCTTAGTGGCTAAGACACTGAACTTTAAACTATAAGACTACTTTTCAATATTTGCTGTCATCTGCTTATGAGACTCAGGCAAGTCAATTAACTTTCCTGTTACTTTCAAACTGAAATGCACCATATAATTTCCAAGGTTCATACAGTCAATATTGTTACATTTACAGAGTATATTGAAGGTCTTATTTGCATATGCTTGCAATGCCATGACAAGTGAGTATTACTACCTTACCTTGAAACTTCTGCCTTACTTAGGACAATAATTCTGTCCTCTTAACCTAAAAAATATATATATACTATATATATATATATATATATATATATATATTGATTAGAACAATTTGGACTTGAACAGGAAATTCAGCAAAACAATGCTCATCAATCCTATTAATCTAAAACGGGGATATTCACTTATAAGGTTTTCTATATATGGCTACTCAAGTAGAGTTACCATATCCCCTGAGCCAAAACTCCTTGGGAGTTTTTCTGCATGTCAGAGTTAGTTGTCTTTCTCTGAGTTTCTTTCAGTAAGTGTTTCCCCCTTGCAATTTTTCTCTGTATAAGACTAGAAGGGTTGGGGCATTGTTGTCAAAGTGAAAAAAAAACCCAGACAAACTGGAATTTTTGTAAAATCTGCCCAGATACCCAGATAGGTGCCTAACAAGAAGACATTTCTGGGGAAACCCGGACGTATGGTAACTCTATATGCAACCTTAACATTTACTGCAGATTAAAACTGTAGAGCAGAGGTGTCCAACTCTGGTTCTGGTGGGCCGCAGTGGCTGCAGGTTTTCATTCTAACCCTTTTCCTTTATCAGCGAACAGTTTTCACTGCTAATTAACTCCTTTTCCCTTCATTTTAATTGCCCTGTTTTTAAGGATTCAGTCCTCTGAATTGATTAATTTCTTCATTAAATGACAGCCAAGCAGAAATGAGACGTGAAACGAGCCAACAGATGACCAGCTAAACTGGAATGTCAAACTCCAGCCAATTTCACTCCAACCAGTTTCTTAATGAGAAGCCAATTCTTGCTGTTAATTAAAGCCGTTATTGAATATCATGAATATCATGCTCTTATTTTGCCACTGCAGACTGTCGATTTTCTGTTTCTTCTAAGACCACCATCAAGATGTTTTGGTGACCTGAGCAGACAAACATGACCGAGACCTTCACCTTTCTTTATTTTCAGGTTAGCTGGTCACTTGGCGGCTTGTTTTGTGTCTCATTATTGTTTGGCTGCTCATTAAGGAAAAATAAACAACTAAAGGGTCTGAGTCACTTCAATTAAAACTAAAGCAAGAAAAGTTAATCAGTAGCAAAAATGGCTCACTAATTAAGAAGATGGTTAGAATTAAAACCTGCAGCCACTGTGGCCAACCAGGACTAGAGTTGGACACCCCTGCTGTAGAGTCTCCACTTTCATATAAAATTCAAAGAAAACATTTATCAGATTCTCTAGCATTTTTATTTATGTACATGATGTAGTACCTCATTTTTCTGGCTGTGAACATATAATTAAGAAAAAGCTATGCATTGTCAAGTAGTTTTTATCTGTCTCAAAGTATGATATATTCACATGTAATGAATGCGTAATATGTTAATGGGGCCTTTAAAACTCAAACTTACTTGGCTTCTGTGTGTGTGTATGTTTTGGCCTGGCCAGGGACAGTTCCTGCCTTGCGCCCAGTGCTTACTGGGATGGGCTCCAGCCTCCTCCAGACCTTGCTCTGGATGGGAGGGTTTGGATAATGGATGGACGTAAGGATAAAATATACAGGGTAACACATTGTGTTTAAAAAATAAAGACAATAGACAAAACGTTTTATTTCTATTCGTTGAAAAATGGGAATTGTTCTCCAGAAGGGAGGTAAGTTTTTTTTTTTACGGAGCCGAGATAACTTCGGAATGTTGAGCTTTACACTTAAAGGTCTCCCTGTGCTTTCCGGGCTGCCTTTTAATTGCTGATACGGAGCTCCCTTTAAACTCCCGTCTTCAGAAATTAGCAACAAGTGACCTTGGCCTTGGCGCTAGTCTGAAAATAAAGCAAGACAGAAAACAAAATCTGGTAGTTCTGCCATTCTTAAGATACAGACACACACACTTTAAACTGTAGTGCACAACGTTCGTTTTTAAAAGCGAGTATGAAGAGAGAAAACACCAGGTGACCGAAGCTACCACAGGGTGGTCAATAGCATTGACGAACACTGGCCACACCCCGACAAGAAGCCCCCCCACTTCTTAAATTATTGCCGTAACGGTAACTGACTACCTTGCCTTTCAACTTCTAAACGGAGTCGCTGGCAGTGTTTCGTTTCAGCGAACCACGGTAAGGGGCATGAAAGTTTGTCGCACACCATGTTGTTCAAACGAACTTATTTCTGCGGTCCGGACGATATTGACTTCAACTGGTGCTAATGAATACGAGGGTGAAAAATACTGATGAAAACGGAGTGCATTGCAAATAAAACCATTTAATGACCACAATTGGGGTCTTGCTGCTTGGCTTGTGGCGAGCAAGTGCAGCGTCAGTTATATTGATGCTGTTGTGTTTCGTAGGCTGTCCGTCCTTCTTCGAGTTTACATCATCTCGGAGCAAATGAAGCAAAACTGAAATAACACACCGAAGGTGACGTGTGTGTTTTTTTCCTTCCCTCACTCTCCTCCTCCAGCATTAAACCCTTGTCGGCCGTTGCGGATGTTGATAACGTAGTCCGCCCAAGAAATTCGAATGTTAAAAAAAGTATATACAGTAGGTTTTTTTTCTTTTAACACGCCTTTTTTATTACTTGTGTGACTTGTTCGGTTAGATGATAGACAAAAAAATATTTTAGATGTTTAACAGATTTGAGTAATATTATATCTAATTTCTTGCAGGTGTGCAGTGCGGATGGCAGGCCTCCGTATCCCAAAAGGATATTCGCGTGGCCGTTAATTAATCATAAAATACTAACCCTAACAAGCTCTAAATGTAGTAATTCGGGTAGTTTTACTATCTACTTCGTGAAAAACTTAAGGCTTAGTAGGGTTGTTCGATACAGTGTAAGTATGTAGTAAACCCGTACACTTTCCGGGCGTGCGAGTAAATAACGAGTGCCGCTGTTTTGTTTCACTCGACGTTACGGTCGTTCAGTCATTCGATTTGAATGCCGCTTTCTTGTGTTTTACTTGACTGGTTGTAGATGTTGTCCCGTCCATCCAACCCCCATCGGCATCAATTCGAATTCAAAAACCGCCCGTAACATGGTAGCTTATTGCGCCGCGAAAAGTGAAACGTATAGTGGTCTAGTAGACTGACTGTAGATTTTTTTTTAATCACATGTATGATGGACAATTACAGTATGTTGGAGTTTGGAACGATTTAATTATTTTGCACGCTCGCCTTTTTGTGCGGAATAATTTTGGAGGCTGGAGTATATTCCTGCGTCATAAGAAGGACAAGTCGCCAAGGCCACCGCGTATTTTAGAGTCGCCATCAAGTGAATAGTGAGTTGTGTATGATCGACACGATCCACGAATGCTCTGTGGAAATAATACGAGTATTGTGATGCAACGACCTTAGCCATCTGACTACCCTGTACGCTATATTGGAGGGTGAAAAACTTGGTCTCACTTTGGAAAATGCGTCTTTTAGAAGTGTTCAGTCTTGAAGGTTATCAACTAGATGTACTTCATCTTCAGGTATGCACACACATTTTAAGCAGCTACTTTGAGTTAAATCGTAATGATCTTACATTTTGAAAGAGTGATTTTTATGACAGTAATTGATTTTGATAGTTCTTATCTCTCTTTCCAAAGTACAGATATAAGCTGTCCTAACTTGTTTATACAAGGCTCCTTCTGAAACATTTTTCAAATTTGGATTTGAAAGGTAAGTGACATCTGTAAACTGCTTTGCAGTTACCAGCTTGGCAGACGTCTGTTTCATGGTGTTTTTTCCTATTGGTGGTCGGCACCTCCAAATATTTAGTTGACATTGTATACTTGATAGACTGGCATCCCATTCAGGGTTGGATCCCTCCTTGTCCAGTATATTTAGGATCCGTGTGAGATCCCCAAAGAATCTGAATAAGTGAGTTAGAAAGGTACCTGAAAGCTGTAATTTTCCATCTGCCTTCCAAATTTAAATTGGCAAACATCTCTACCAGAGCCCCACTTGAACAGAGGAACTCATGTGTTTGTAATTGCAATAATGCTGAGCAGTACTGGCCAGAGTTATAGTTCCTTAGCATATACATCCTTGGAACGAGTGCTAAACCCCATGGTCACCACCATCGAGAAGCCATGCGCTTCTTTTTTTTTTTCTTTTAGTGAGTTGGTAAATGGATAATTTTTTTTTAAAGGTGAGATAAAACCTTAGGATTATATTTTAGGATTCTATTCATATTGGCATTCGAAAGAACAAAGAGTACAAGTTTGTGTCTTATGAGAATGGGAAGTATATTGAATGTAAGCAGCACATTCACTGTTGACTGAATGGGAAGTATATTGAATGTAAGCAGCACATTCACTGTTGACTGAATGGGAAGTATATTGAATGTAAGCAGCACATTCACTGTTGACTGAATGTGTCAAGTTCCCATTTAAACTCCAAGTAATAGTATCTGTGAGAACTTGTTTGTGATCCCTTACTATATAATTATATAAAATTGCAAGGCAACTTAACTGCCAGCAGCAGGTAGTGTTGTGCATCTGTTTCCATTGACCCTTTAGCTAACAGTTCCATTTCCTGTAAATTCCCCTATCTTATTTAAATGAGGAGTTTTTGTTTAATACAGGTTGACAAGTTATCAGTAATTTTAATATTTTTAACACAGAACAGATTTATTGTTAATAGATTCGTTCTGCATATATACACATTCAGGATACCAGTCTTCACATGAGTGAAAACCTGAAACAATCCTCTACATATTTTAGTTTAAAATAAATCTAACAGAATGAAAGTGAATGATGCCATTTGAACTTGCATTACTGAGAGGTTCTTTTTGAGTAAAATAATTGTTTCAGGTTTATCTCCTTTTCCCTATTAAGTAAATAAAAAGATGCAGTAAGCATTCTTTTTGCTTTCTATTTTCCTTCATGGAATAGAAAAATATGGAGGAAATGTCCCTAATTGGTATATTGGTAGGTGGGGGTTGTTGACATCCAGACAACGGTGGGTCTGCATGTGTGATGCTACAGAACTGTTTAAGTGTGAAACTCCTAGAAAATCTGCTTCAATGTCTTGAAATCGCTTGCATTTACTTTAAAAGGTCATCTCTAGTCGCACACTTTTTTTTTTTTTTTTAAATATATATAATATATATTTAATAAAACCATATTCAGGAGCATTTCCGTGGCTTGTACCTTTATTGGATTTCAAAAATATCCATCCTTTTATTTAAAATAAAAAGTAATTATTAAAAGTAAAATTGCTTGTGCAATTTGCAGATGACACTAAAATTAGAGAAATGGTAGGCATTAAGGAAATAGGGAAAAAAAAAATCAAAAAGACCTGCACATGCTTCAGAACTAGGCAAACACTTAGAATGTACAGTTTAATGTAGAAACGTACAAAAGGCTACACGTTGGCAAAAGGAATGGCAATTATAAATAAAAGATGATATTCTCTGTCTTACAGGAAGCAAATTCAGAAAAGCATTTATGTTAACACAAAGTTTTCATTGTCTAAACTGGGTCCAGAACTAATTTTAAAAGGCAAATAAAATGTTAGGTTATATCGCAAAACTTGAGGGATGTTAGACTATATAATGGACTACTGAGACTGCATTTGGAATATTTGTGTGCAGTTCTGATCACCACACTCCAGAAGTTTAACAGAACTTAAAAAGAGAAAAGAAACCAGGTGCATCCCAGGACTTGAGGGCATGTCATACTGTGATAGACCTAGAGAATTAAACCTGTTCACTCTCCAGTAGAGGAGACTGCATGGGGACCTGATCCAGGTCTTCAACATCGTTTGAAGCATTGATAATGTAGATACAGTAGAATTCTTTCAGCTTAACGGTGAAGCACATACTTGGACACCTGTGCAAATTAAGTAGAAGAACTTTTAGGACTGAAGCCAGAATGCACCTCTTTACTCGGATATGTTTAAGTCTGGAACATACTACGGAGACATGAAGTTAAAGCAGAAACCTTTACAACCTTTAACACTAGAATTACCAGAGCCTACGAAAAAACTCGTAGGTCCGTCCCACCTTAAATCGTTTGTTTCCTCTCCGTCAGCATCTTTTGTCCTTTAAATGTGTTGAAAAGCTGCAAGCAGCCTGCTATCGCATCCCCCACCGGCGCACAGTTTTCTTAGCTCAAGTCTGTTTACCTGCGTGTCAGTTGCTTGGAGTTGTATAGAGTGAGACGTCAAGCAAAATCACACCTTTTATAAATACTACATCATTATTTGGAACACATGCATTTCATGTGTGTTCTGTGTCTACGATGATCTATGTAAACACATCGTTAAAGAAACGTTTTTCATGTGTTAGTAATAATTGACAAAATGTAGACATGAAGTTTATAATGTGTGAAGCCTGAAGTCCAAATATCAAAAACACTTTCACAAAAGGTACAAATATAACAAAATGAGTGCACTTTTATTCAAAAATATAACTGCAGAAAAACAACACGCGTTAGGGTGCGACATTGACACGCATTTACTACGACTGCTTCGGTGGCGCAACGGTACCAACTGTTGAGTGGTAATCAAAACTTAACGGGTTCAATCCCCGACGAGTCAGTTTTGAGAAGTGAGCTGCATTTATTCTATTTTAGAAAAAAAAACATACATTAGATTTCAGTCTGTAACAGCTGGTGTAAATGTATGATACTTGTAAAGGTTAGCTTTGTTTTTTTTTTTTTTTATTTATTTCAGTTTCTTTCTCTCAGTCGCGTTCACGATCCTACCCTACATCTGACACTGCTGTTTTCACATAAAGACGTGCTATAGCTCTGCACTCTGTAGGAAGTAAATAAATCCAAATAAATAACATTCAATCTGGCCTTTTATGTAAGTTAACATATAAATGTTGATGTACAAGTATAACAAAGCAAGTGCACTTTTATTCAAGACTATATCCAAAGAAAAAAGAAAGTCACAAGTACACTGCAGAGCTTCCTGTGTTTGAGATTCCTGTGTTTATGTGAAAACGGCAGTGTCAGATGGGGCTGGTGGGGTTGTAGGGTAGGATTGTGAACGCGACTGACAGAATGAAACTGAATAAAAAAAGAAAGCTAACCTTTACAAGTATCATACATTTACACCGGCTGTTACAGACTGAAATCAATGAAATCAAATGTATGTTTTCATTCTAAAATAGTAAGAATAAAAGCAGCTCATTTCTCAAAACGGACTCGTCTGGGATCGAACCCGTGAAGTTTTGATTACCAGTCAACAGTTAATACCGTTGCACCACCGAAGCATTCGTAGTAAATGCGTGTCAATAGCCAAGTTTCCATCCAGTTTTTTGCAACGTTTTGTTATTGACAAGCAGAATATACGTAAAAAAAATGTGCGAAATTTGCTGTCTCCAGCCTGTTTCCATCCAACTAGCTTTTTATCGATAAAATGATGTGCGTGATGACGTCATCCCCTCCAAAACGAACTGTCGCATAAGTTTTGTTGTATCGCGAAAACAAATCTGCCCTTGAGCCGTTTCGATACATAATTTTGTGTATGTCGTAAATTATCTACCTTTTGTTTTCCACGTTACACCCCCTCCACTAAGCAAAGAAATGGAGATTATTCAGACAGTTTTTTGAAATTTGCCAGCTTACTGTTATTTCAGTTTCACAAATAATTGGAATTGTACATAATACCCGAAGACGACAGCAGAATGAAGCAGTTGCTTGTCTGATAGCCCTAGAGCTCGAAGAAAGTACCCCAGTGCGACGAAACCCACGGGTATGGGAGAGACGACGGAATAAGACCTTCTGGAAGGAGGTGGTGGGGAGACACTTCACAGAAAATCTCTGGCTGCAACATTTTAGAATGACACGGCCGATGTTTGAGATGTTGTGTGGATTCATCAGTCCTGATGTTGCGCCCATCACAGGATGTCACCGACCACCAGTTTCAACCCCAAAACGGATTGCCATCGCCCTTTACAAGCTGGCAACCTGCGCCGAGTATAGAGTAGTTGGAGAAACTTTCGGGGTTAGTAAAACTACCGTCCATCGATGTGTATATGCTGTGTGCACCGCTATTAAAGAAAAATTAATGCAGCGTTATATCAGACTTCCTACTGTAGCGGAGGCCAATGAAATTGCATACCGCAATTCCTTGGTGCATCTTGTGCCACAGATTTACCGTGCGCTGGATGGCACGCATTTGCCTATTCTTCCCCGCCGGAAGGCTACCATGATTACATTAATTGCAAAGGGTGGCCATCTATTTTTCTCCAGGCCCTTGTTGATGACAGGTGCATGAAACGAGACATTTGCGTTGGCACTCCTGGAAGTGCCCATGATGCAGCTGTGTTTGTAGCATCGGATCTGTACAGGTGAGCCTACCTTTCAACATCCCTTCTCAGTGCGATAACAACTGAACTAGTACTGTAACCTCCTTCCTTTAAGTTTCTTAATTAAAACTGAAATTTGAATTAATACAAAATAACGACGTTTAATCAAAAAAAACTAAAGTTAATATTAATGAGAGAATTTCTCATATATGCTAAAACATCTGCCATTTAATAATGAGAAAAAAATGTTTAGATAATAAAACACACGGTTTATTAAATATTTTGACTGGCACAGTAAATTACCTTTGCGGTTTTTGTATTATTTAGACATCCTGAGAGACACCCCCAGGCTACAGTTGATGTGGAGGGAGTTCAGGTACCCCTTTTAGTAGCAGGAGACCCAGCCTATCCGCTACTGCATTGGCTCATCACGAGAAATAAATAACGAGTCTCTTCATCAGACCATGCAACCGCTCCGCTATTCTCGTTTTGATTGCACGTGAAGAAAATGTATCATGTGACACATTTATTTGCGTTAAAGCCCTTTTTTTCCGACAAAAAGTGTTTCCAATGTAGTTTTTGCGACATCTGAAGTATCGATATGGAATTTATGCACTAAAGTTAAACTGAAAAATATTATGTTGACATGTACAACATTTTACCGATAATTAGCATTTCCATCAGCTAAAACTTGAAGCGGTAAATATTTTTTCGCAAAAACTCCTTGGATGGAAACCTGGTTATAGTCGCACCCTAACGTGTGTTGTTTTTCTGCAGTTATTTTTGAATAAAAGCGCACTTGTTCTGTTATATTTGTACCTTTTGTGAAAGTGTTTCTTTGATATTTGGACTTCAGGCTTCACACATTATAAACTTCATGTCTACATTTTGTCAATTATTACTAACACATGAAAAACGTTTCTTTTTTAACGATGTGTTTACATAGATCATTGTAGACACGGAACACACATGAAATGCATGCGTTCCAAATAACGATATAGTATTTATAAAAGGTGTGATTTTTGCTTGACTTCTCGCTCTATACAACTCCAAGCAACTGACGCACAGGTAAACAGACTTGAGCTGAGAAAACTGTGCGCCGGTGGGGGATGTGATAGCAGACTGCTTGCTGCTTATCAACACATTTAAAGGACAAAAGACGCTGACGCAGAGGTGGGACGGATCTACGAGTTTTCTCGTAGGCTCTGGTAATTCTAGTGTTAAAAAGTATTTGGAGGAGATGTTGGGACAACTTTATTAGCTAAACAGATGAGCTTCATGGACTAAGTAGTCTACTCTCATTTGTCACTTTCTCTGTTCTTGCGCTGGTGTTTTAATGAGTTTCATTAGGATTGCAGTAATTTGAAGAAATATTCAAAAAGAAGTAAACAAGTGTTTTTACTGGAATGTGGTGAAAGATTACATATGTTGAAAGCCAGTGCATTCTTCTATGTAATGTATTTTAATGTATTGTTAAATGTCTTATCATGTATGTAGTTCCAAATGTCTTCACTTTAGTTCCATCATGACTGACTGTTTTTCTGGCACATTGCGGTTAGCATTTTGGTTTTTTTTTTTTTTGTTTTTTTTAATCCCAAAACACTTTAATGTACTTCTACACATCAGACATATTGTGGAAGCTGTGGATTTTATGGGATTTTTCACTCCCTCACATTTGTCTCCCACTTGAACTCATGCTCTGGTGTCTCCGATTTACAAGATAGAGATGCTACCGTTAAGCTAAAGAAGACCAACATTTCTGAATCAACCTGCTCACACAGACTTCCTGATGATGGTCATTACACTTTTTTTTTTTTTTTTTTTTAATAATTTTACTTGCACAGCTTGCATTTTATTTTGATAAGATGACTGGTCATTGGCAGCTTTTATGCCAATATGCACATAATGAGCAGAAAGCAACCAGTTCTTTTACACTTAAGAAAAATTGGTGTACCACTAAAGTGTTTGACATTCATGGCAGCTAAAAGCCAAGACTTGGTTGCCAGTTCCCTCAACCTAGTTGCCAAAGGCAACTTGACAATCATTTAAGTTACTGGGTACTGTTCTGTCACAAAACCTTAAGTGGAACAATAATATCACATTTATTATTAAGAAAACCCATCCGTGATTGTTATTTCTGCATCAGCTGAGGAAACTCGCTCTTCCCCAAAGCAATATCAGTTCAGTTCTACAGAGCCATTATCAAGTCCATTCTAACCTCATCTATAACTGTCTGGTTTGTTGCTCCCTATGTTCAGGCTAAGGCCAATCTGCAACGCATCATCAGAGTATGTGAAAAGATCATAGGCTGTAACTTAACCTCACGTTCAAGTCCTAGATGAGTCCAGGGTGAGGAAGTAGGCCACAAAGATCATTGCTAATCTGAATTGCCCAGTGCATCACCTGTTTCAAAGACTGCCCTCTGGCAAGCGTCTTTGTGCAGTGAATGGTAAACCAATGCGTCACCTAAACAATTTATTTTATTCCATGTGCAGTTCTAACTAATCAGGTTTCAGCTTCTACTCTTGTATCTGTGTTTACCTGTACACTATACTGCCTGGACATTTTAATCTTTTTTCTTTTACTGTCCTTGTATGCTGCATCAATCATATTTATACTTATATTTATCTTTTTGTTTTCTGTGTTATCCTCGTACATTGCACCAATACTATCAATACAAATTCCTAGTACACATTAGTGTACCTAGCCAATAAAGTGAATTCTGATTCTGATCTCTGCCTCTTTTGACATGTCTACAATAACCATACTGCTTATTAGTACTCCTAACTAGTTCCAGCTCCTGTTCACTTTCTACCTCTGTATTAATATGCAGCATTTTTTCTGATGGTTTTTGGATGTTGTCATAGTTTTTTTGTGTTGCAATCATAATGTAACTGTTGATTAGTACATTGGAAATGTGTTTGCAGAGTTTTCAGTGGTGTAAAAACTATCACTTTTTTTTTTTTTTTTTAGAAAAATATCCTTCGTATCATGTACTGTATACACATTTTCATAATCAAATTTTCAAAGTTTCAGCTGTTAGTTCATTAAAATGCTTTAGACAATAAATTGATTTTTTTGTTTCTTTAGGACAAATACTCAAAACAATGGATGAAGAACAGATTCTTGGCTCTCTTCCTAAGTACAGAAGGTTGGATGAAACGGGCAACTTGAAGTTTGGCCCTCTAAGTATGACAGGGAAAGCTTATGGAAGTTTTTTATTTGAAAATAGAAATGGCAGCTATGATTCTGCTTTTCAGAAGTCCCCATCCAGCACAATTGAAAATTTGAAGTATAGCACTTTTGCCAGTAGAAAAAGGCGACTTGATGATTCTGTTTTAGATGAATCAATTAATTCTCCTTTAACCAAAGATATTTTGTCACCTCCCTGTTTTAGTTCTCCAAAAAATCCAGATAAAGTTATTCCTTTCTCTCCTGATTTGGCCTGTGTTTTGGATTCCTTTGAATCTTTTTCAGAGGAGAACAAACATGACACCGATTTATCAGACAAAAATCTTAAAAATGGATTTTTAAATATTAAAACGTTAACTCAAATAGCTCCAAAAGATAATGTAAATTTACTAATAAGTAGAGAGTGCAGAGTAAATGTTTGTTGTGCAACATTAGGAAATAAAAATAGTGAATTAAATAATTCCAGTGAAAACCTGGCCAAAAATTTATTTCACACAGTGTCAGCTGTTAGTCCAGAACCAGAACTGCATTTTGAAAATGAGATTGATCAGTTTGGGTCTATTAATCCTACTATCGATGATGCTAATGAAAGCATAGAAGAGTTTATAGAAAGTTGTTGCAGTTTTTTTGAAGAAAGCTTAAATAATGCAGTTAATGACAATGAGAAAGACTCCTCTAATGAAGTTGTTTGTCAGATAGAAAGTAAAGACGAGGATCTGTTAGGTGAACAGGGACAGGGCTGTATAGAACATAATAAAGCACATAATGAAAATAATACAGTGAGTCAGTCATTACCTCCTGTCAATCAAGAAAATAGAGATGTTGAGAAAGTTCTTGAGAAAAGCAACATTGCTAAAACTGCATGTAAGTCTGATATACCTTCTAGTGTACTAAAATTGGATTCTGCGGAAGGATCTAATGGTGCAATTCATGAATCACAATTGCCAGAATCATTATGTAAGACTTGTTTGCGGGATGATAATGACATATTGGAAATCCCTGAAGAAGAGCACTTAATAAATAAGTGTAATGGTGTACGAGAACCTGGAGATCACCTTCACCTGGAGAATCAACATCCTTCTGATTTTTTTCACTTGAAGAACAACCTCATATGCAATGAAGTTAAAGAGAGCCAATCTGAGGTAAAAGAGCAGTTTCACAGTTTGTAATATTTTTTGCTGAGAAGGTCAGACATTCTGTTTTTGCAAAATTATGCTGTTATATTTAATGCACATTTATTGTTCCTGGAAAGAGAGCTGACAGACATTTTACCTCATGATATCTTGTATAAACCTGTGTTAAATGCTTCCTATACTCCTTCCCTCTCGTGTTTAAAAAGAGAATTATAATGTACACAAAAGTCTTCCTAACACATAGCAAGCATCTTTGTATAATTAAGGTAACCCTGATCCTTGCACTGTTTTTGGGCTTCTGATTTGTTATACCTTTTATGCAGTCTTCTGAGTTTGTGAGGCACCTTTCAGTTTACAAGTGACTTATTTTCTTAGAGCAGCTTTTCCTTGTTAAAAGGTTCAAATGTGATTCTCCCCTCATATGTAAAAATGGAAAAATAGAGGTCCTGGACGAGTGTTCCTTGCATGTCTTCAGTATTTGTAAAGGGTGCGTCCAAAATTATGTAAACATTTTTTTCACAAAACATACTTTATATGTGCAAAGTGATTTACAGGAATGTCTCAACCTGTTCGCCATCATGTTCAACACATGTACCATATGTGGCACATACATTGTATACAAGTATATACATAGCAGTAACATTAGTGCTAACATAATTTTGACTCACCCTGTGTTTTCCTGTCATTGTACATAATTTAAAAAAAAAAAAAAAAAAAGGACAGGAGGTATTGTCCAAATAGTTTAGTTTTCAGTTTGAGAAATTACATTTTGATGTAGTTCAAAAGTGAAGAGCATATTGATATTGGAGTTAAGTTGGTGCTTGGGCTAAATTATGCCTATTATAAGTAAAACATCTATCCTGTTTCTTATTTTCCCTGACACAGCTGATTTGTAATTTGTGTGAAAACAAACAAATTGAAGTTGTCCTCATGATTGTTGTGTACACCATGCACAACGGTGTTTAATAGGACAGAAGTGTACAGTATCCTTTCAGAAAATTGTATTTATAAAATTCCAAAGTTATTACTGAGTAAAGCTGTTTAAGAAGAACTGTTTATATGTTTAAATTGTTACCTGTGTGTGTGTTAGGTGAAATCTGTCACGGAAACTAAGGCGAAGAGCTTGCCTGCTGGAAATATTGAGAACAAAGAACAAATGAAATTGTGCAGCGTTCTGGCAAAAGAAAGGTAGATCAAATATATAATGCTTTCAATTGGCAAAATGGGTATTGGAGTTCTGTGATGTAAAATCTGTATATATAGTACATGAATCAGCATGATAATTTTGTTTCTTTTGCATTTTAGGTGATGATTTTAGTTAACCCAAAATCCTATATGCTCATGTTCAGTGACATTTTTAACTTGTGATGTGCATTTTTCAAATTTTGTATTTAGATATTATTTCAAAGTTAAGCAAATATTCCAGGATAATATTTTGGTGAATAGTTGCTTTTTGAAAAGTGAGGATTTTTGTTTTCCTGATCAGAGGGACTGCAGTAATTTTTCATAAAAGAAGTTGTCTGAGATTAATCTTTTACTTTCCTGTTAATATAAAGTAGCTAATTGCAGTTTTCCTCCAGTTCTACTGCAGGAGAAATTTTCTGCAAAGTTGTGAAGTTGTATTTTTTTGGCTTGTGTTGCCAAGCACCGTAATACTTAAAATAATTTGCTGAAACACAGGTACAATAATAATGTGTCATCTTAGGACTGATAGCACTTCAACCAACATTATAATGGCTAGCAAGGAACTGTTAATTCCTTAAGGTTTAGAAAGTTGGCTCTTGAACTTTGATGCCATCTGGTTTTGCTCATCACCATAATACAAATTTTGATAGGATTTCATAACTGATACTAGACTGTTTGATTAAAACCAATTAATTATTAAGTGGAGACTCCCAATTTAACACAGATTAATGTGAAGGTACATTTCCCAGAAAAATGTTTTATTATAATCAACAAGAATTTTTTTTGTTAGATATGTAACATAGAGAGAGAGAGTTTACTACAAATAATTTTATTCCTGAATAGAAAGGTATAAGAGCATGCTATGTACTCAAGAGTCAAGGTGTGTCTACACCAAGTACACATGGCTACATGGGTGCATAAAGCAGATGGTGGTTCTTATTTAAATATGAGATGATGGTACAGTCTATACAGTTTTTTTTTTGGTGCCATTTTTGTGCAGTGGGCACAAAAGGAAGTCTGTATATGCCTTTGTAGAGTTCCATTGGTTGCATTGATGTTTTATATGCATGCATGAGAATGGGTTTAGGTACGCTAAAAGTATGAAATGATTTTATTGCAGTGTGTAAGAACTGTCTTTTAACTGCCGATGTTTGGGGCATAAATCTATATGCTTACCTAGCAGTAGTTGGCTTATTCGCAAGGCTTTCACTAAAGGCATCTGTCTATTCTGCCTTCTGATGTGAAATGATATGACATTTTTAAATCGTGCCCTCATTGTTTGTTTCAATGAATGAGTCTCGAAGCAAGTCTACTTAAGGCATTGCAATTCAGTTAGAAAGACATACCATTGTGAATTTAGATTAATTGTATAATCTAAGAGTATGCTATTTAAGCTCTTAACTCTAGGTAATTGAACAGTGGTTAATTAACACACCTACTTTGAACCTTCTCTTGGCCTCTACCATGCAAGCTTATATGGCTCAATCCACATCACATCAAGGTGCTTTATACCATTGGATTGTTTTACACAATGATAAAGAGAAATCCTTCCAGAAATCTCTTTGTAGAACCCGGTTTCATCATTTTAGGTCTGTCATTTGGCTGTTTAATTTTGGGTGCATGACAGTGTTCTTTGAAGCAGATAAGGGTTCAACTTGCTATTTTACCATGTCTGACTGATCAAGTGGAATGGATTCTCTTTTTTCCTTTTGTGCAAAAAGTGTAACCTTAGTTGCTTTCAGAGAAAAATGGTTATTAATTTCTGTACTTGCCTGTTTTTCTTTTTTTTGCTGTTGCCTTGTTAGGAACATAATTTGATATAGTTAATACCCACCCTTTACTCCACTTATCTGATTTTTTTTTTTTTGTAAATGAGCCTCTGAAAATGTAAAACCCTAGATTTTTCTTCTTGAGAGTGAAATAAACCTCTTAAGAAGTGATCATTGGGACCACTTCAAATTAACCAAATGTTTAAAAAGTTGTGCCTTATTTGGGGTAGAATTTTAAATGAACTTTTATATTACAATAAGTAGAAGGTCTGAGTAGGGAAACATACCTAATGAGTTTTTAAGCTTTAGGGTCTTGTCATGCAGTATTTGTGTTTGTGAGTTGTACTGATTTTTAATAGTTCAAAAATGTATCAGGATTACAGCATCCTCTGTTTTGTACATGCTAAAATGAGAGGAACCATGAAAATAAAGGTATCTGTATATTTTGCCATTTTGCAGTGATTACAGGGCAGCAACCCTGGATAAAACTTTATCCACATTTGACTGTTTAGACACCATTCCAATTAAGTCGCTTCCCATTTAAAAGCATTTCCTTAAAATCAGTGGTTCTTGAACTTTTTTTCTCTTCACAACCCTGTTTTGCCTTTTTGTGCCTTTGAGACCCAGAGTAGTTGATGACCATCATCCCATCCCCCTTGGAGAATCGCCACTGACCGTTACCCAGGGGAGTAGTGGGTCATGTTGCAGGGGCAGTGGCTGGGCCCCCTTGGAGAATCACTGGCACAGGTCGTATCAGAGAAAAGACATTTGTTCGAACTTCCCACAGTGACCTATTGCACCCCACAAACCAGACGTCACATTCTCCCATTGAGTACTATTATGAATCTTTCTGCGTGACCCAATTTTGGTCACCTCATAATTTTAATTCCTGTTCTTTACATCATAAAACATTTTATGTCTGTTCTTCATGAAAACATAACATTGGAAATTTTTCTTCGTCATCAAAGCAAAATACATGGTGTAGTAGCATACTGGGGGGAACATTTTTTGGATGGACTGTTCCTTTACTAGGAAATAAGGTTTGAGGTAGGATTTTGAATAAAATAAACTCTGTATAGAAGTACGTTTGGAATTATGAGATGGGCAGTGCCCTTTATGTATAGGGAGGTTGAAGTTTAAAGTTGCATTTTATTTAAAGAATTGGTGTTTGATATAAAGGTAACTGGAGATGCAAGTAAAGAAGGTTGCCATTTATTTTCTGGTTATTTACAATAAAATATACAGTATATGCTTTGTAATAATGCAATCTTACTGTATTAATTTCTCCAATTATAGGTTTGCACAAGTAGAGGAATAAAGTTAGTTAGTTGTAGTGTAAATGTTTATAGTGCATTCTTAGGATCTGTCACTGAATATCTTCAAGTCAGTGAGTGCATTTACATGTGCTTTAATAATCCGGTTGTTGAAAGAAATCCTTTTTTTTTTTTTTTTTTTTCTTTTTCTAAAATGCCATGTAAACCTTTATTCTGGTTAGAGAAACCTGTTTTTCTTTTTTGGTTTTGGAGAAACCAGGTTAACACATGCAGATTTCTCTGGTAGTAATCCAGTTTGGCCATGTACATCCTTAACTGGTCTACAGTTAAGGATTTTGTAGTCTGTGCATATCTGTTTGCACACGTTACCTTCTCAAATGCTTTCAGCAGCCATGGGTCGAAAATGGTGGAAATGTCCACAAGGTAAGTTTCCTGAGGCAAATGCTAGGGTGATGTCGTTATTACTTCTCCTGACTGAAATAATCTGCCTCAGTATTTCAGAAATTGATAAATTTATGTTGATAAACTTAGGAGCAGGTTTGAGATATCCCATTAAAAGTAATGTGCATTGTGTAACAAAGTTTCTTTAAAAGTAACATTTCCCACCCTGGCTCTGTCTATTTTTCCCCAGATTCACAGTGGCTGATGTTCTGCTCTCCTTTTAGAGCATTTTTATGACATCAATGTTTTGCCAAAAGAGATCTTCATAAGTGAACTTGCGCAAATAAACAGGTTATCTTACCTTATCCTGGCTTTTGTGTGTTCCTGTAAATGCACTCATTGACCCATCAATTTTGTAGTATTTTACTTTTTTTGAAGGTACTTTGCCAAAATTTTGTTTGCAGTCCCCCCCCCCCCCCCACCACAGTCCACATTAACAGCCATTAAATATAAAAATATATTTTCTTTTGATTTTTACCTTCCATTCACACTTAAGTTGTTTTGAAAATGCTGTAAAAAATGTATATGGTTTAAAGTGCTGAGTCTCCTGGGGGCAGTATGAATTGTAAAGCTAAGCTATTATGAAAACAATGGTGTATGATTGCCTTGTGATCAGACACTAACATCAGTTTTCTTGTAAGAATTCTCTTGTGAACTCCTCTTCGCAGTATACAGTAATCCCTCGCTATATCGCGCTTCGACTTTCGCGGTTTCACTCTATCGCGGATTTTATATGAAAGCATAACTAAATATATAATGCAGATTTTTCGCTGCTTCGCGGGTTCTGCGGACAATGTGTCTTTTTACTTCCTGTACATGCTTCCTCAGTTGGTTTGCCCAGTTGATTTCATACAAGGGATGCTATTGGCGGATGGCTGAGAAGCTAACCAATCAGAGCACGCAGTTAAGTTCTCCTGACTGAGAAGCTAACCAATCAGAGCACGCAGTTGAGTTCCTGCATGCTGAATGCAGTGTTAACCAGGAAGTCTCGCCTCGCTCATTCAGCATCAACGTGTTTCGCTGTGTAAAGAGTTGTGCTCTTTAGTGTTTATCTTTGTGCATAGTCAAGCCCTTCATTATGGCTCCAAAACGATCTGCTACTGCTTCAGGGGCCGTGCCCAAGCGCAAGAAGAAGATGTTAACGATTGCCGAAAAGGTAAACGTTTTGGATTTGTTGAAGGCTACGATTCTTTTTATTTAAAAAGTAGGAAAGGAATATAAGATCTACGGCCGCAGTGTCCTTTTAACCAGGGTGCAAAACGAGTTGTAAGTGGATGTAATAAGGCAGTAGTCTGGATGGAATCTGCTTTAGGGATTTGGATTGAAGACTGCCAGAAGAACAACAACGGCAGTGCTACACAATCGCCTGAAGTGGCTCCTTTACAAGGGCTGTAATGCTCTCCTTTGTTGTGCAGTAAAATTAAACTCATTGTTATCAGACAAGTCATCGTGTCATTGTTGGTGAGTAACCATAATTAATTTTCTTCTTACAGTGCTTAGTACATGTACGTACGTTTAGTGTCACTGTACACACATTTACTGTATACTATTTTTCTTACATTGTACGTATTTATTGCTGGTGGCCTGTCTATCGTAATGGCTGTAACATATGTGATATCGGAGACACTCAATATCTTTAAAATAATATTTAGGTTTTACTGTATATAAACAGTGTGTTTATATACATAATTTCAATGAATCTTACCTAATATCTAAGAGAATACAAAGGGATTATGCTGTATAACTCTGCGGGGAATATTTATAAACAGTGTGGGAGAGTTTATAAGGGCTTAAAATATATAAAAATAACCATACAAACATATGGTTTCCACTTTGCGGATTTTCATCTATCGCGGGGGGGGGTCTGGAACGCAACCCCCGCGATCGAGGAGGGATTACTGTATTTGTTTAAATATCTACACTAATAAAAGGCAAAGCCCTCACTGACTGACTGACTCACTCACTCACTCATCACTAACTCTCCAACTTCCTGTGTAGGTAGAAGGCTGAAATTTGGCAGGCTCATTCCTTACAGCTTACTTACAAAAGTTGGGCAGGTTTCATTTCGAAATTCTACGCGAAATGGTCATAACTAGAACCTATTTTTCTCCATATACTGTAATGGACTTCAGCTCGATGGCCGTGGTGGGCGGAATTGCGTGTCACATCATCACGCCTCCCACGTAATCACGTGAACTGACTGTGAACGCAGTACGTAGAAAACAAGGAAGAACTCCAAAGAGCGCTGAAGAAAAACGCATACAAGCTTATTCATAAGTGCAGCTACTGCGGAAACAAAGCATGGTGTAAACTGTAAGTTTAAATTAAGTTTATGGACGTGCTCCTGCTGCCGTTTGTCATGCCTTCGTCGAATACTTAATTCACGAGATACAAGTTTAATGAGAAGACACGAGGTATAAACGAGACTTTGGATCACTTTGTAACGGAGTTAAAATTGCTGTAGCGAGAAACTTTTAAGTGCCGGGCCTTAGCTATCATTAAATAAAGCCGTGGACATCGCAACATCACACAAGAGAGCAGCTCACGTGAACTGACCGAACGCAGTACTAGTGATCACTTCCATGCATCAAACCTGTTCAAAAAACGCATTACACAATTGACAAGGTAGGAAAAGAATATGCTCCGAGCTGAGCTCCACAGCTAACGCGGTCTTGCGGCAGCAACTTCGTCACGCTGCCACCAAATACTCACAGAAAAATCCACAAGTTAATACACACGCTGTCTCTAGAGTTTCTCCACACTCAGTGTATTCCTCGCATCCCCGTTATACACTCTGATCTCCCATTTCAATTCAGATGCCTCCAATTTCAAATAAGGCTCTGCTTCGCGATGACAAATAATAAGTCTCAGGGACAGACCCTACAAAAGGTTGCCATTGATTTCAGGCAAGATTGCTTTTCTCCTGGACAACTATACATTGCATTCTCAAGAGTGAGTTTGCGCAGCTTTGTCATATTACAACCGGAGTGCTGAACTGACAACGTGCTATATAAAGAGAACTATAACAATCGTAATAAACGAACAATAAAACAGCGGAGAACCCGTGGATTAAATAAAAAGGCAGCTTCCTTGGCGAAGCAAGGAAAAAGGATGGCCTTATATGTCGTTTGTTTATAAAACAGCGGCGAAGCTGTGTAAAGGCTGCTTCACAAAAAACCAGCGGAGCGCCTTATATGAGCAGGCAGTCAGCTAAAGAAGGGAATCAATAAATATCTATAATCGTAATAAACAAACAAAAAATAGCGTACAAGCCGCGGATTAAATTAAGGAAATGGGTACCTGAACAGTAAAGTAAGTTTTAAATAGCTACACAATAACTATAACAATCGTAATAAACGAACAATAAAACAGTACAGAACCGCGAAGCAAGGAGAAATGACGGCCTTATATGGCGTTCATTTATAAAGCAGCGGAGAAGCTGTGTGAAGGAAGCTACACAAAAAGCAGAGCGCCACACTCTGAATGTATTCCTTGCATCACCGTTATACCCTCTGATCTCCCATTTCAATTCCAATGCCTCAAATTTCCAGTAAGGCTCTGCTTCGCGATGACAATAAGTCTC
>JANRMT010062849.1:8681900-8715592 GCA_026402145.1 Polypterus bichir lapradei
TAAGTAAATTACATTAGTACTCCAACTTGGATTATTACTTTTTTTTTCTCGGCCGGGGAGCCCCCCCCCCCCACAATGTCTGATTCTGTCTCTGTGTAGTGTGAGGTACCTACCTGGGTAGAAGGGTTAAGCTAGATTGGAGTCATTGCTACATGGGTTGATCCTTGTGGACCTTACAAAAAGCAATATGTGTGTGAAGCTGATCTTTTGCTTACTATTTATCACAGGATTTCCTTTTTCAATCACACCAAGCAAAAACCTTTTGTAGCCCCACTTTCATCATTTGGTATTTTAAACTTAATAAAACTGCATCATGTAAACTGGTGAATCGACTACCAGTGTTCCTGAGGATCAGAAAAGAAGAGTTACAAACCAGGTGGTAGTTATAGTCTGGAAAGGGATGTACTTTATAGTATTTAAAATGCTCATAGTGTCTACAAAAGAAAATAACATAGCATAATTTTAAGACTTCGTCAAAGTAACTAAACTGGCTGCATAAAGTATTTACTTACCTTTAGTAGTATGTGCATATATTAACCTAATAGTTTTTTAATCGACATGCAACTGTATCAAAATAGACTATCTGCACAGTGTTTCTATCTATAAATTGTTGGGTAATTGTTCCTTATACTGTGATATTGCTATGGCAGATGTACCATGCTTTTGAAAAATACAATGGTTTTAGTTGTGTGTGTGGTTGCTGTGGAATAATTCATTTTCAGTTTGCCATTGGCCTCTTTCCTTATGAGTGACGCCCTAACTATTGGTTGTGCTTTTTTTTTCTTTTTTCTTCTTTCTTCATCAAGTGTTAGTGTTATATGGGAATTGTTATGGTCTTGCATCTTTAGTACCCTTATTACATTTTTGTTTCAGTTGTACATAAAAAAAACCTAATTTGTATGCAATTATAATTAAGATCTTAATTTATAAAGTGCCATTTTTATAGGTCAGCTGTAATTGAAGCAGACTTGCACAATTTGCACTAATGTAGACAACAGTCTCAAATTATGCGATTATTTACCTCCAGAATTTGCTTAAGAAAATGGTATAACAAAAAGGTTTCATATTCATGGTGTCTGGTCTTTTCCATTATATACTGTTCAAAAAAATTAAAGTAACACTTTTTAATCATAGTATAGCATCAAGTCAGTGAAACTTCTGGGATATCGATGTGGTCAGTTAAGTAGCAGAGGGGTTTTGTTAATCAGTTTCAGCTGCTTTAGTGTTAATGAAATGAACAGGTTCACTAGAGGGGCAACAATGAGATGACCCCCAAAACGGGAATGGTACTTTTTCACTAGTTTTGCATTTGGCTACAGTCAATGTAACTATTGGTAGCATGAGGCGACACCTGCACTCTACAGAGGTTGCACAGGTAGTCCAACTTCTTCAGGATGGCACATCAATACGTGCCATTGCTAGAAGGTTTGCTGTGTCTCCCAGCACAAGGGAATGGAAGAGATTCCAGGAGACAAGCAATTACTCTAGGAGAGCTGGTCAGGGCTGTAGAAGGTCCTTAACCCATCAGCAGGACCGGTATCTGCTCCTTTGGGCAAGAAGAACAGGATGAGCACTTCCAGAACCCTGCAAAATGACCTCCAGCAGGCCACTGGTGTGAATGCCTTTGACCAAACAATCAGAAACAGACTTCATGAGGGTGGCCTGAGGGCACGACGTCCTCTAGTGGGCCCTGTGCTCACTGCCCAGCATCTTGGAGGTCGATTGGCATTTGCCATAGAATATCAGAACTGGCAGGTCTACCACTGGTGCCCTGTGCTTTTCACTGATGAGAGCAGGTTCACCCTGAACACATGACAGACGTGAAAGGTTCTGGAGGAGCCGTGGAGAACGTTATGCTGCCTGTAACATCGTTCAGCATGACCGGTTTGGTGGTGGGTCAGTGATGGTCTGGGGAGGCATATCCATGGAGGGGTGCAAAGACCTCTACAGGCTAGACAACGGTATCTTGACTGCCATTAGGTATTGGGATGAAATCCTCGGACCCATTGTTAGTCCCTATGCTGGTGCAGTGGGTCCTGGGTTCCTCCTGGTGCATGACAATGCCCGGCATCATGTGGCGAGAGTATACAAGCAGTTCCTGGAGGATGAAGGAATTGATGCCATTGACTGGTCCCCACACTCGCCTCACCTACATCCAATGGAACACCTCTGGGACATTGTTTCAGTCCATCCAATGCCACCAGGTTGCACCTCAGACTGTCCAGGAGCTCAGTGATGCCCTGGTCCAGATCTGGGAGGAGATCACCCAGGACACTATCCGTCATCTCACTAAGAGCATGCCCTGACGTTGCAGGCATGCATACAAGTATGTGGGGACCATACAAACTGCTGAGTACAATTTTGAGTTGCTGCAATGAAATTTCAGCAAAATAGACAAGCCTGCCACATCATTTTTTCATTTTGATTTTCAGGGTGCCTTTGAATTCTGCCCTCTGTAGGTTTCATTTCCATCAAACGACGTGGCATCCTTTCGTTCCTAACATTATTACCCAGTCTATATCAGTATAGATATCCAACAGGATTTTTTTCCCCCATTGAGATCTGGTGTGTTTTCAAATTGTTCCTTTAATTTTTTTGAGCAGTTTAGTAGTATTTTTAATGATATCCAGAAAATCTAAATATTTTAAGGTTCAGTGTTATAAAACGTATATGTGAGAAAAGGCAGTAAGTTGGTTCATTAGAAATCTCACTTGCAGGTTTCTGGCAGATCCAGAAAAGATTGTTGCTTTTTTTTTTTTTTGGTAATTTTTATAATTTGTCCAAAAAGATATAATTTTTGTTGCAAATTATCCAGTATTTTTAATGTTTTCTTGAGGAATTGTACATTTTGTGTATTTAGTAAAATACTGTATTTTGAGTGTGGGCAGTTCTTGGCTAGTAATACTTATTACTTTCATTTTCTTTTCAAAAGCATGAGTTCTGTTTCTAATTTTGTTAATGTTTGATATTCACTGTTCTACAGATTGTTTTCATAAAGCCACAGGTACGGTATATAAAAACACCAACATGTGAAACATGATGCAGAAAGTTTTTCCTTTGCAACTTTTGCGAAAGTGAAATTTGGCATACTTGGGCATTGCTCTAAAAACCTGCATTAAGGTAAAAAAAAAGATTGCAACTACATATGTTGGAGTCCTGGCAAAGGACGTTTGTAATTATAAGTGTATTCTTCAATGTAACTATATGTCACCTTGAAAAGGTCATCTGCAGAAGCTCTCTAAGGCGTTAAGATATGGCCTGCTTAATTTACTAATGTAATAATGTGTATTCTGAAATCGCTTGTACAAATTGTCTGAGAATTGTGATATGTTTCTTATCAAGCTACTGCTGTGATGGAGACTATAAAGACTGTTGCATCATGTGACCTTCCACCAATTTTCAGTCGTAGCTTTTATTTGAATAATTTTGGTGAGTTCAAGGCAGTTACTTGCATGAATCTGTGAAGCTGATCGCCTAATGTGACATACCCAGTAAGTCATTCCAACTAGTCTGTAACTCGCTACAGTAAAATCAGAGGTTTGATTTTGTCTTTAGATGTAGGTGAGGGTGGGAGTGAATGAGAGCTGACAATCGGTGGATGCTATTTCTAGAAGTACAGTGTATTTAATGCAGCAGTGAAAAAATGAGTTTTGAGTGTTTTGGAGATCACAAACAGAAGAAAAGCTCACCTGTCTTGTATATTTTACTACCATTTCAACCCCTTTTATCATTCTGAGATTAACTTGCTGTAGCTGTTAACCCTTCATACAGCACTGGCACTGTCAAGCAGCATTTTATTGCCTGTCACGAAAAGGTGTGAGCACAACTGCTCTGGAATGTTGGCAGTCCAGTGGTAAGTAGTCTGACAGTGAGGTCTGTAAATCTGACAGTATGTGACACTGGCTTAATATAGAGTAGGTTGTAGTGGCTACGGAGAATGTCCGTCCCTTAAAGTATTTTTTAGTGTGTGTGGTTGTTTTTTTTTTTTACAATTCCAACCAAAAAAATTTTTTTTTTTTTTGTAAAATACGTATTTCTGCTTCTTCCTCCATTCGTTCATTTTTTTGAACTCTGTTTATTTCAGACCATGATTCCCTTTTTATGCACAAGGTATATAAACCTGTATATTTTACACATTCACTACTGGTCAAAATTTTTAGAACACATACATTTTTCCTGCCTGTTCCAACTTCAACTTCCAAGGCGTAATTAATTGCCGCAGAACATCTGTAGGTTGTAATCTATTAGTTGCTTCATGAAGAAGGCCCATTTGTAATATTCTGATATTTCCTTTTTGTTTTTAGTTTTTGCTATCCTAAACTTTGAATTGAAACCTGACAGTTTACAGCTTTCCTTTTCACGATATTAGGTGTATATATATGTGGGTGTGTATGTATGTATGTGTGTGTGTGTGTGTGTATATGTGTGTGTGTGTGTGTGTATATATATATATATATATATATATGTGTGTGTATATATATATATATATATATAAAGCAAGCACAATTTAAACTGCTGCTAGGCCACATTGTTGTAGTCAATGTTGCAATCAGAAATAAGCCTCTACATTTTATTTGGGAGTGTGATGTCTGTGGCTGCACAAGTGGAATTGGGAAGATGACATGACTGAATTTTGATAATTACAGCTTACAGTTTGTATTCTTATACTTTAGGTGTTATAGATGAACTGCTTACCTTGATGAACTCCGTAGCACAAAAGGAAAATGAAATTGGTGAAGGCCATTGGCAACACCCATCTGATCTAACATCAAGGTATGTTGTGCAGTTCTTTTAGATCTTTTTTTTTTTTTTTTTTAATCTGAAAAAATGTGACTTTCATTTATGAAGTGTTTTCTCATCTGTAATTCGACATGTACAACTTTGATTTGGACATTTTCAATAATAATGTTCCTATTCAGAATTGCAAATTATCTTAAAGGTAAAGCTTTCTTGTGTAATGAACATTAAAGGTGTTGCAGTTGGCCATATGCTTTGTCATTGATGCATAATCCAATATTAGCCATGAGTAGTAGGGTTTAATGTTTATGAAGGTGTGTTTTTTTTTTTTTTTTTTTTTTTTAATATGCACCATATGCCAGTTTAAAAAAACCTATATATTTGTGGTATATAGTTTTATAAACAAATACTAGTTCCTGGATTTTGAGTATACTGAAAGCAGTTACTGACATATTCCATTCTGTATTTTGCAAAAGACATTTGAGCTATTTTAAGATGGCTTATTTCATAATCTCCTTTGTATTTGCAGAAATTGCTTCAGAAAAAATGGCTCTATACCCAAGATAAGTCTTCAGGAGTGGCAAAACAGAAATAAAAAGGATTTCAAACGGTTTACATCCATTCCAAAGAAATTTCCGCGCAGTAAAATTCCTAATAAGACTCCACTTTAAAACAACAGCACTTATCGTGAATGTTAATTTCTTTTGGATTTTTTTTCCCCAGTTGTTCAGTACTACAGAGTATCTATTTTCAGATGTGTATCTTAGATTTATGAGAATATCTTAATCACTGTGACTGTTTTGTGCGTTGTTGCACTGTTTTAAAAATAATGATGGCTTATTGCCTGAGTTTAAGAAAGCTGTGTTTTAAAGTTCAAGTTGAATTATATTAATGCAGAATACCATGTTTAACCATGCTATATAACAGTGTGGATAGGAATCCAAAAAAATGTTATGGCATAATCTGCTCATTTCCCAGTAGATCTGGATGTCTGTGGGCTGCACACCTTTTGAATGTTGTTAGGTTCTGTAGGAAATAATTTATATTTTAAGCAAGCACTTAATGTTGAGTTTGTGTTTAAGTAATGAGATTTGTTCTGTTTTTTTTTTGTTTACTTTGTAAGTACAGAATGTTGGGTTTGCTGTGTTTTATATTTAATAGTAGTGAATTTTGTTCTGTTTTTTGCTGTTTTGTTTTGTTACAAATAATAAATCTAAGGATTTCATTATGACCCTGTGTTTGTTCAAATTATGTACATTTTAAAGTACCCCAGTATTAAAAGGTATTCATTTAAGCTATTTTGAAGATTTAAAACATTTTCAGTGTTATGAACCATATTTAATTTTTTAGCATTAATGTACTTTAAATGCAATTTAAAATACATTTGTTGGGATTGTACTCTTGGGTAAGTGTGGATAGAAGTGTGTATGTTGAACTGTTAAAATTAAATATTCAACAATGAGTGGCATATAACAGCTTCATCATAACAGACCTTTGCTGATAAATCTAACAGGTATTTCATCTCTTTATTGATTTGTCATTTGGTACGTCAGTGTAGAATCATGCATTAAATGTTTTGTAATAAGTTTGAAATGTTAAATATTATGCTCTTTATAGTACCTGTGTACTTTAATATTGTGTAAACAGAAGATAAACATACTTTTAGAATAAATAAGCATTTGAAAATGGCATTTTATTATGTTTATTTAAATACATTAACATTTTTATATACAGTCCAGCCTTAAGTCTCATTTGTGCATATGCAGGCATTTATGGGACATTTAGCTTTGATCTGTAAATGTAACATACTGAACTTAATGAACTAATTAGCTTTCTTATACAAAATGAATCTATTTCCATAGATTGGGTTTGTGTACAGTAAGGTTTTATTAAAATAAAAAAATAAAAAAAATCACAGTATTTAATGTATGCATTTACTGAAAAAAGCCTGTTCTTGACTGGGTACCAAATACATACCTGTTTCACATGGCGGGCGGGGCGGTTAATCGCTATGGTAGTAGAATACTATAGCACAGTTATTTCATTAGATTAAATTATCAACTTTCTACAAACTATTCACAAGAACAGCAGGCACTGTAGATTTAAGTTTTATTCATCTATTTACTAATTTTTTGCTATCTCCTCTACCTACTCCTTAATGTAAATGTGAATCTTAAACCCTTTGGCTGTATGCCATCAGGTGCTCTCCCAGCAAAGTTCCTTTATACTATGGAGTGGTTTAATGTACAGTGCATCCGGAAAGTATTCACAGCGCATCACTTTTTCCACATTGAATTGTGTTAGTCTTATTCCAAAATAGATTAAATTCATTTTTTTCCTCCAGAATTCTACACACAACACCCCATAATGACAACGTGAAAAAGGTTTACTTGAGGTTTTTGCAAATTTTATTAAAAATAAAAAAACTGAGAAATCACATGTACATAAGTATTCACAGCCTTTACTCAATACTTTGTTGATGCACCTTTGGCAGCAATTACAGCCTCATGTCTTTTTGAATATGATGCCACAAGCTTGGCACACCTATCCTTGGCCAGTTTCACCCATTCCTCTTTGCAGCACCTCTCAAGCTCCATCAGGTTGGATGGGAAGCGTCGGTGCACAGCCATTTTAAGATCTTTCGAGAGATGTTCAATCGGATTCAAGTCTGGGCTCTGGCTGGCACACTCAAGGACATTCACAGAGTTGTCCTGAAGCCACTCCTTTGATATCTTGGCTGTGTGCTTAGGGTCGTTGTCCTGCTGAAAGATGAACCGTCGCCCCAGTCTGAGGTCAAGAGCGCTCTGGAGCAGGTTTTCATCCAGGATGTCTCTGTACATTGCTGCAGTCGTCTTTCCCTTTATCCTGACTAGTCTCCCAGTTCCTGCCGCTGAAAAACATCCCCACAGCATGAAGCTGCCACCACCATGCTTCACTGTAGGTATGGTATTGGCCTGGTGATGAGCGGTGCCTAGTTTCCTCCAAACGTGACGCCTGGCATTCACACCAAAGAGTTTAATCTTTGTCTCATCATACCAGAGAATTTTGTTTCTCATGGTCTGAGAGTCCTTCAGGTGCCTTTTGGCAAACTCCAGGCGGGCTGCCATGTGCCTTTAACTAAGGAGTGGCTTCTGTCTGGCCACTCTACCATACAGGTGTGTGCCTTTCCAAATCATGTCCAATCAACTGAATTTACCACAGGTGGACTCCAATGAAGCTGCAGAAACATCTCAAGGATGATCAGGGGAAACAGGATGCACCTGAGCTCAATTTTGAGCTTCATGGCAAAGGCTGTGAATACTTATGTACATGTGATTTCTCAGGTTTTTTATTTTTAATAAATTTGCAAAAACCTCAAGTAAACTTTTTCATGTTGTAATTATGGGGTGTTGTGTGTAGAATTCTGAGGAAAAAAAATGAATTTAATCCATTTTGGAATAAGGCTGTAACATAAAATGTGGAAAAAGTGATGTGCTGTGAATACTTTCCGGATGCACTGTACAATGAAGCACTTTTTTTCTCAAATGATTACTGAGAACTGTACCAGATGGTTTTATCAAGTAATTAAAAAAAAAATGCACTTTGAAATCCAATATCCATGTTCAGGGATTGCCAAATATCAGAATTTCATTTTATTATGGTACTATGCATTAAGTGTCAAATTATTAAAATCATTGTCTTGGTTTTCTAAGCGGTGCTTGAATGTTGTCTCCCCTGTCCACTCCACCCCTGTTGATTAAAGTGCCACTGATGATAAAATGTTTGCTTATGTTCCTAATTCAAGAAGTACCTGCAAATCTGAAAGAGAGACAATGTGAGGTGTCTGTCATTTTGAGAGAGGCAAACTGCTTTCTTGAATAGGTTCTATCATTTAATTCTAGGCATAGATTTAGTAATCCTTTAAAACTGCACAACTGGCATTTGTGTTGTCTTGTGATTGCTTGTCTCATATTGCACAATTGTTTAATAGCCGCACAGAGGCAGAATTCTGAGAGATGTATGACTTTTTTAGGTGATTATCCTGAGAGTTACTGAACTCTAAAACACAAGTGTTTGTGGCAAAAGCATATTGAAACCTGCATGATTTTCATTTTTATGTTAGTAGCTTCTACCTGGTCCAGTTTTCTTTTATATTTTCCTGTAATCTCTGTGGTCCTAGCAACACTAGGTAGAGCAACAATGCTGCAGTTTTGTGTGTGTGTGTGTTTTTTTTTTTTCCTCCTCAGTTTCTATTACTGTTTGCTGTTAACCTAAAAAAGGCTATTGTTTTATCTCATAACTTTTTATTTTACTCATGGACAAGGCTAATCTTAAAATTCTGCAAAAGTATATTTTATTGCATAGCAGAAAGTGATGAACTTCTGGCATCCACTGTGGAGAAGTGGTCAGCAGTGGCACATTATAAATCTAGAGTTATTAGCAAAATCTGCTGCTTGTTATGTTTTCTGTAAAATTTCCTTTTAAATATTGTTAAGTGTGATTTATATACTATAATTTGAACTCTTGATTTGGAATGTTGGTAGCTTATGATAAAGTAATGATTATATCAAAGATAAATAAATTCCATGGTAATATTAAGAGCACTTGCAGTATGCCCAGTGGTGTGGCATAACACCTGTAAATCCAATATTAGACCTGTAAGAAATAGATATCTAAAGTGTTTACTTTTTAGTTGAGCAGATTACGGGTCAAGGTGTTTTTTAAACAAAATTATGCTATACTGGTTCAAGTATATTGCTAAGGTGCAGTATTTACTACAGCTTAATACAGTCGTTGTTGCTGATATTGCCTGTTTTTCTTCAAACTGAAGATAAGTCTTTATTTGGAATGAACAAGAAAATAATTTAAAAACAAAAAAAAAGTTAGATTATGTAGGTCACAACTCACTCTTTCTAAATCTTGAATAAAACGCACGTCCTTCAATGGTCTTGATGTCATCTGCTAGGTGGCATGCAGCAGATGTGTAGTTTTAGAATACATCTTGAGCACTTTGTAAATTTCTTACATGGGTATTTTGTTAATGTCATCTGTCTTCCAAGTTGATTAGTCACCCCATTCTCAGGGGGTACAACTAAAAGAACATTTTTGTTCTTGGAAAGAGACCCATCAGTACTTAGTAAGTTTATAGCTAAGATTCATCATAATGGTGTTGGTATTTTTTTTTTTTGGACAGAAAGAAAGTTCCCTTTTGGCAAATAATTAATACAGCCTGCATCATTAACACCTCTACTCAGCATGTCGGAGTAAGTGTTTTGATTTGGGACTGCTTTTCTGCCTATGGATTTCTGTGTCATGCTGTCCCTGATAGAATTACACTGGTCTACTCCAAAATGCTCTCATGCAAAGAAGCTGTGTCCTTTATAGATTTAGTGCAATTTCTATACCACAAACTATTTTTGTGAGATAAAGGATTCGTTAAAAGACATTTTTAAATTGTTTGTGTTATGGTATAAATATTTTTCATGCTTAAAATATCTGAGGTGGAAAATGGCAGTCTTCCTCGTTCTTAACGGCTGTTATGGTGGAAACAACCCAAAAGCAAGTGTTTACTACCAATTCTTTTCACTCTCAATCAGAATTTTCCCTTTTTTTTTTTTTAAATAACTAGGAATTATATATTTAGGAACTTACAGAGGTGTGTTAACTTTAAATGTTTTTTACAGAAATTTGTAAGGTTGGGTTGATCCATTCATTCTCCTGACCAGATAAGCAAATACTAAAAGAATACGCACCTGTTTATTGAAGAAAAAATTGTGTGTCAGTTTTCTTAGGAATGCAAAGGTGGAAAACTGAGGAACTAATTGAACAGCCTCTCTCTTTCCTAGCACTTGGGTGTAACATGTCTTTTAAAATCAATTTCCCTCACTGTCATTTGTGTTCCGCCTCCCCCACCCATTAACACAGGAAGAGTCTGTGAGAAATACCGGGAAAGGTTCCACCAGGCTATTGCTCATATGGAGAGATGTTCAAATGCAAAATAAGAGTTGAGTCTATGTTAGAAGACATCTGTTGGTCAGTCCTGCACAAAGTACCTTGAGAGGTTTTTAAGAAGGAAAAAAAAAAATACCAAGAGACAACTTTTTGTAAGTAGTAATTAAACGTAAAACAGGTATGCAGCAATTAATGTCTGCAATACAGTCTGTGAAATAGGATGTTATGTAATTTGGACATTGTGTGAATAACCACATTATGTACAGTAATTGGCAAAGCATGATGGGATACTGTTGTGTACCTGTTTTGAGAAAATACAGTGAGAATGTTGCAGTGCTTCAGAGACGTGAGATTGGGTGGTGTTGCCCACAACTCGAATCGTACACTGTTCTACAGATGAAAAGTTTGTAGAATGTGTGTAGGGAAATTCACATTAAAATCGCAATGGGAAGTATGATGCAATACTGCCCACAAAATTGCTTCGTATAAAAGAGACACGAGACACACGTATGTGGGAAGCTATTGCATTTGTTACATCCGCTATGTCCGTTTTCCCATTGAGATTTCTGAACTGTTATAACTGTATGGGACCACAGACATGTATGCAGTTAGGACATTATGTACTGCATAGCTGCATGTGTAATTTATAACATTTTAAAGTCTAAATGAACTAATTTTAAATGTGTGTGTGTGTGTGTATTGTACATATGTATATATTTGTATTTTCTTAGTTTTCATCCCCCTCATTTTAAACCATGTCTGAAGAAATGGTTATGATAGAACAATTCTGCTGCTAGATTTGGATTCAACACCCTCAGTTCTATAAAGAGAAAACATTTGATGGAAATTATATACATATATATTTTTTTTAATTATTATTATTTTTTTTTTGCAGACCAGTGTTAATTCTTAAATATTCCGGAAGAGACCAACAAAGACTTCTGTTCTTGGGTTGTAAGTGTCGTGAACGCCATCCTCGTCACTACAGCAAAAAAAAGGATTGTGAGGAGGACATTTTGTTTGGGGCAGTGGCCAAGCTAATATCCAGATCTCCTCCGAGCAGAAATGTGATAGGACCTGAAGTGAGCTGTTCATTCAAAAACTCTGAAGTAAGTTATTTAAGGAAAAGTCATTAGGAGAAAATCATTTATAGCTATTAAAGTGTTTGTTTGTTTGTTGAGATTATTAAATGATGAAGCATTTGTCACCATTTACTGAAGTGAAATGTTTTACTCACTTTTGCTTGTGAGCTAATTCCCTAAAGCAAAATGTAATATTTGTTGGTGTTAATATTTTCTTTTAGGATAGTCCATGGTTAGTCATAGTTTAATGGATTTCTTAGTAACAATGTAATGTATACAATACTCATTTGTATTTACTGGAATGGCGGTTTTTCTTTTTTTGCATTTCCATTATATGGTTTATATGGCCTCTTGGCCCCTAGGCTTGCCTGAGGTTTATGGTTTATAAATTTCACTCTGGATTTATTGCTGCATTTCTAAAGAAAGGAAACCTGTACAAAAGTATAAACCCACAAGTGTGCTTCGCCTTTTCGTTTACAAATTTTTCCTTTCTAGTTTTTTGTCTTCAAATTGGCTTATCACCGCTGATGATGTTTTTCAAGTGAAGCTTTCTGTTATGACTTGGAAGAACACAGCAAAGCTTTAATAAATCCTAAGTTGGCTGATTATCCAGAAAAATATGCAATAAGAGAATCGGCTCCGAAAACTGCTTTTGAAATGGATAGGTTGACTATGTTTCTTTAAAAGAAAAAAAGTATAGATTTTTGCTCTCAGAATAGCTGTAATTCTTAAAAAGCAGAACTGGAAAAAAAAGTTTAAACATTATTATTAAAGCTGTTACTAACCAAAGAGCATTATAATAAGGTCTGTCAATTGACACTGCACTGTAATTATACACGCCATTCCAAATTCAGGAGGCCCTGAGGCCTTTTGCTGTTTTTTCTCCAGTACCGTTGTGTGTGTGTCAAAGTTGGCATTCATTTTTTTTTTTTTTTTTTTTTTTTTTTTTTTTTTTTTTTTTTTTTTTTAAATAAAAAAAAAAATGTTTATGACAGAAATACTAACAGCACTATTTCACTCCCGCTAATGTCCAAGACTTAAGTTTTATTTACCCAATGACTTGGCTATTTTAAAAAGTTCTTCAAAATACCTTAATAACATTGCATTTTACTGTCTGGCTTTGAATTCCCTTGGTTGTAGCAGGTCTTCCAGATAAGAGTTCAAAAATCCAGCAGGGATTCAGACGTTGGCTGCGTCCTTTAACCATTCAGAAGTGAACTGTTCTTTTGCAGAGCTGTTTGCCCTGATCAAAGTTAAGCAACAGTCTTCTGTGAAAGTGAACACCTCACTGGTGTGTAGGCCGTCGCTGCAATGCAGTCCTTGCCTTCCCTGTTAACTGATGAAAGTGGAGTTGCTGCATCTGCAGTTCCCTCATAGTGTAGAAAACTGAAAAGGAAGAAAAGGTGTTGAGTGGTTAAAAAATCAGGAAAAACATAAGCTGCATGTAAAAGTAAGATTTCTCTCAATGTTCGTAAGGCTCGTTGGTAAATGGATTACACTAGCTGGGTCATCACAAATGTCCAGCAAACACCGATTCGTCAGCCTTTAAAGTGTCAAAAGCACTTAATGGTTTTAGAATTCCAGGCAGGCTTCAGAAATCGTGTCTTGACCCCAGCATGTTGTCCGTGCTTGGCGAGAATTTGTGTTAGACAACTTTTAAGATTGCAGTGTGGTTTCTTATGTAACCGTGTGTGTGTGTGTCTATATTTCCAGCCCATGTGAGTGGCTTATTATGTATGGCTTTGCCCTGGAGACTGAAGCCCCTGGATTTACTCCGTAAGTCGGTTATTAAACATTCATTGAGACAGAAACAAATGGCAGCATGGGCTGCATTTTAAAACTGGCATGGATACACTTGTATTGAAGTGGGTGGTTTGCCTGGAATAGCGTTCAATAGAGGCCTGGCATGGAGTGAAGACATCACGTTGTGTATGTAGCAAGATTTTATGTTTCTGAGATCATTAAAAGAGATTCTTGTGTTGTCTGATTATTGACTTTGTTACCCTTTTTGATTTTAGTCTCTTAATTCTTCTTATGCTTGACTATTTAGTGACCCGTAAAGAATCAAGTGATTCAAGGATTATTGGTTTAAGTTTGGGAAAACACTTGGTTATTTCCTCATTGATCCATTCTCCAATCTTGGTTATTCCAAAACTGGGTCAGAAGGGGCTCTAACAACATTGGGCACGGGCAAAAACCAACCATGAGCAGAATTCCAGCCCATCCCTGTGCATGCAGGTGAGTATTCAGAAAGGCAATTTACAGTTACAGTTCTTCATAATCTGCATGTATCTGGAATGTTTGGGGAAAAGCTGGTGTTCCCTGAGAAAGCTTGTACTGGTAATGGTAGGCTGGGATTGGATTCAATGTTAAAAGCAAAAAAAAAAAAAAAAAAGAAAGTGTGCTTGTTTTGACCTATTTGGTCACAATTCTGCACACTAATGCATAACTAAAGTCAGTCTGGCCAAGTTTAATGTTTGCTTATTCATTGTTAGCTTAATTAGAAAATGTACATTTTTCCAATACGAGTTAAGAATGCCTTGCAGTGGACTTGCTCCTGATACGGCTCCTACTGGCATTTGTCTCAGGCAACCTATAAATAGATGGAAATTAGCATACAGTTTTACAACACACTAAACTGGTTTGGTCCGTTGCATCCCTTCACTTGCCCCTGGCTGCCTTAGAAGCTCCAGTTAAATAAAAAGTAAGTCTTTAGAGACAACATGATGCTGGATCAGTGTGACAGACTAATCACTGTTCCACCCTGGATTAATTTTAAGATTTTAAGTTTCCTTTACTCTCAGTGAGCAAATTATTAGGCAGACTATATACTTATACTGAATAGGGCCTCCTTTTGCTCTCAAAGCAGCTTCCATTTTTCATGGCATGATCCTGCCTGATGGTGGAAACATTCCTCTGATATTTTTTTTTTTTTTTCTCCGGCCGTCTGGAGTTTTTTTTTTGTTTTTTCTGTCCCCCCTGGCCATTGGACCTTACACTTATTCTATGTTAATTAATGTTGACTTATTTTATTTTCTTAATGTGTCTCTTATTTTTCTATTCTTCATTATGTAAAGCACTTTGAGCTACATTTTTTGTATGAAAATGTGCTATATAAATAAATGTTGTTGTTGTTGGTCCACGCTAACATGATTGCATCACACAATACAGATTTGTCATCTGCATGTACAGTGGCTTACAAAAGGTTGTGCACCCTGCTCACTTAACTATTCACAGTAACAGACATTTTAAGCAAGGGTGCCCCAACTTTTGCATGCCCACTGTACGTGTTGTGACTTTGTTGCATTCCGATCTGGTGACAGGGAAGACCACTGAAGTACACAGAACTCATTGTCATGTCCTTGAAATTAGTTTGAGATGACTTTTACTTTGTGACATGGTGCAAGTAGCCATTAGAAAATGGGTAAATTGCAGCCATTAAAGGATGCATATTTTCAGCAACAATACTCCAAATAGGCTGTGACATTCAAGCAATGATTGATTGGTATTAAGCAGCCCAAAATGTGCCAAGAAACATCTCTTACACCACCACCACGAGCATGGACTATAGACACGCTGAAGGCTGGGTTTATGGCACTAAATTCTGACCTTGCCATCTATGTGTCTCAGCAGAAGATGACATTCATCAGACATGTCTTCAGCTATCCAGTTTAGATGAGCCTGTGCCAGCAGCTTTCAGTTTTGGCTAACAAGAGTGGAACCCGCCATGGTTTTTTCTTGTCATAGCCCATCTGCCTCAAGGTTCAGTGTGTTGGGCATTCTGAGATACTTTTCTGGTCACCACAATACAGAGTGGTTATCTGAGTTACTGTAGCTATTCTGTCAGCTTGAACCATTCTGGCCATTCTACTCTGAAGTCTCTCATCAACAAGGCATTCCCATCCTCAGAACTGCCACTGACTGAATATGTTTTGTTTTTTCATAAAATAAATTCTAGAATTTGTTGTGTGTGAAAATCTCATGAGATTGGCATTTACAGAAATAGTGCCAGGTTGGCTGGTTTAAGAAACAATTGTGCCACAGTTGAAATCACTGAGATCACATTTTTTTCCTCATTCTGATGTTTGACGTGAGCATTAACTGAAGCTCTTGAAAGGATTGGCTGATTATAGATAACAGAATCGAAAAGCAGGTGTTCAGGTGCTCCTAAAAATTTGCTAAGTGAGTGTATATAGCGCATATCCAGGGTCACTTTACAAAATTAAATAACATGCAAGTCCAAACAAAACTTAAGTAAAAAAATATTTTTGAGATGATATAACACATAAGAATTTAAGTAACCTAAAAATGATCAAATGTGTGGTAAGGGAAAAAAACAGATTGAGTTGCAAAATTAATATTTGTTGTATTTGAATTAAGAAAATGGGAGGGCGACAGGCTGCAACTTACATCACAATAAAATCATTAAAGAAGATTTCAGTAGACATTAACCTTGCTGTTCTTTATCCTCAAAGAATGGCAATAACACGGAAGATTGAAATAATGCGTTTACATAAGCTAAACCCTGACTTTGGTGTTATTATTTTAATAACTCACTTGTTTGCTGGAGTACATGCCGTCCTAGGGCACTTGTTATGAAAAGCACACTGGGCATTGTGCCTTGAATGATTCTGAAATTTCACCGAGACGACCAGCTATTTTGTGCACAGGAAATTAACAGATTATATCTGACGGCACATTGTATTCATATAAAGGATGAATTGATTATTTCATTGGTTTAATCTTTGTTTTCATACCACTGTGTAGTTGCACTGTTTTTATATCAGTTTCAGTCTCTTTCACTGGAGTAGTTCAGTCTTCAGGGTACCTTTAACAGTACAAGCTTGCAGTAAAACGGGGCCACAAGTCAGAAAGCAATAGAAATTCCTTCCTTACAGTTGTACACAAAAACCTTTGCATTTCATGTGTACACATTTTACTTTTTTACTGGTAATCTATTGCAGGCATCTTGACCTGGTGACAAGTCCTCGCTGAGCAAGTCCTATTTGTGCTGAGACAGGCACTGTAACACCTCTGACCCACTCCAAACTTCAGAAATACTCCACCCATGTTAATTACTTACTGCGTGTAGTTTTATGTGACAGATTGGAAACTTTTAATCTCATGTTTTTAGGCAGAACAGAGGCGTCAAAGTTTCTGATAAAATAGGTGTCTATGGTGAGTAATGCTGGACAAAAGCATATTATATCAAAACTATCCCTAGAAAAAAAACATTGCATTACTAGTGTCAAATATTCCCCATGTTGAGTCATCCAGTCATATGCTTGCAAACATAATTTTGTACTAAAATATATTAAAGTCACATTGAAAGTTAACTAGAGAAAGTGGTTGTCCAAATGTCTGAAAATTGATTAGTGTCACCATTTCATTGACGAATGGATCAAAACATACATCTTAATAATGCCATCATCATCATCATCATCATTCCAAAATGCTCAGCTGAACTGCCTGACCTGCAGTGAGACAGACACTATTATAAAGCATCAATATCTTAAGGAGTGTGGCACTTTCACTGAATCATATCCATTAGTCTGTGGCCAGGCACATGAAAGTCAAGGCTTTGAAAGCAACTGATGATGACAGCAGGGACAGACCCATTTGCTAGTTCCTCAAAAACAAGCAGAAAGTGCTTCTCCCCAAGGTATATGGATACTGGCTAAGCATAATAAAGCTTTCACTAATGCAGAAGCACATTTATAAGCATTTTATTGAAACTTGTTGGTGATAAATTAACTTATTGAATACTAGGGAGCTTCACTTGCCAACCCCCGGATTTGGTTAACCAGATATACAATTTAAAGAGATTATTTTCATAGGAATTGTTGCATATGCATTATTTTCACTTTTACTTTAAACTTCAGTTAAAACAATATTTGGAATTAACTTTTCTTCAAGATCGCATTGAATTTTGATTCCGTCACAACGCAATTTATAATTGCCCATAAGTGAATATTGTTTCTTTCTCTCTAATAAATAAATGGACTTTTTTGAATGTTTGTCCCTGTGATTTAATTGTCATAGCAAAAGCTATTCTCACGGGAAACTGTAAACATTTTAATATGGATGGCATATCAAGATCTCCTTTTGTGCCTGTTATTCGCAGAATATGTTCTACATTACCTTTCTTGTCGCCTGTTAAAATATTACATGTTAGAATTGTTAGACCAATTTTTAATACAACTAATCTTTTTCTATTGCATAGTCTATCACTCAGACATAAATTGCGCAATAACATTATGATACATCCTTCTTTCAGCAGTAATGTTCGTGCTTGTAGATATTCTATGGGATATTGTAAATTGATGTTTTCGTCTTCTGCATGATCACCACCAACTGCTTCAGCATAGTCTATTGATATGCATTTAAACAATTTGCCGTGTACTTGATCGACAATTGTCGTGTTAATTCGTATGACTTCATTGTTTCTCGCTGCCTTATTTAGATGAATGGGTGATTTTAAACTGGATCTTCGTAAGTGTGTGTGTTCATAAGTAAGCCCTTTAATGGATTGGTGTCTGTCCAAGTTAAGTGCCGGAATGCACCTGATGACCGTGGTCTTGTTTGAAAATAGTTGTAAGTAGGCGTGACTTGAAAGAATCTCATGGCAAAAGTATCTGTCTCACCGGACTTCCTTCCAAAAAGTCTCTTCAAAAAGTCACGCCTCATTGCAGGATTAGTCTCATCTCACCCCAAGATTTTTTTTATTATAATAGAGAGTTGTAAAATGGATGTCTGTTAGCTTCAACTGTTGCATGTTGTGTTCCAGTTTAATGAGACAATGTACTGAGTTGTGTGTGAGATAGTGTCAGTCAGGCTGTTTCTGCATTCCAAACCCATTGAATGGACACACAGCACAGATGTGGTGCTGCTGTGCGACGCTTTTGATGGATTTCAGGGAGGCGCTTTCTAATCGCTTGTGCTCCTTGGTTCTAAAGGGGACTCCTCACACTCACATCCCTCTCCCCCTGCTGCTGACTGTATAATTGAAGCAGCAGTTAATTATCTTGTTATGTATTGCAAGATGCAGACTCTGAAACTGAACTGGTAAAAGTGGATTGAATTTAATTTCATTATGATGTGCCCCATTTATGTTGGGTTTTCTGCTGACATGAATTCATTGTATGAATTCTACATAATTTCAATATCACTGAAAAAAAATGTGGAGGATGTAGGGCAGTGCAGCACCAGGGGAAAATCTTCTCAAGGGAGCATCTGAAATTCCGAATTTAGGTAAAGTGTCTGAATATTTTAGTTGAAACAGCTACATTACTTTCACATTCTGTGGCAATAAGCACTGCTGTATTCTAGTTGAAACAGCTACATTACTTTCACATTCTGTGGCAATAAGCACTGCTGTAACAGTGAATACTCTTTACTAAAGTGTGGTATTATCAAATCATAATCCTTATTTAATTAATTGATATCTCATTATGGTATTAACAACCTATGCTCAAACAAAACATTATGTAATTGTATTTGTAACTGTCTTAATATTCACCTTTAGCAATCCCCAATCAGAAAAATTTGGGACAGCGTGAAAAATGCAAATTTTTCTTTTTTCACTAAACAGTTTCTGATTTGTTTTCACCTTCTTTGTGCAGATTTCACTTTTGCAGTACATGTGGAGTAACTTCAGACAGGATTTATGTAGGTTTCATTTTTTTATTATACGAAATTTGTGATTCTGGCAGGGGTGTGTAGACTTTTTATATCCACTGTATGTGAAAGGATATGTTGCTTTATGGATATTCCAGACCATATGGTTGTTTATGCAGTGACAATAAAATAATAAATCACTTCACTTCAAGGCCACAAAACAAGGTTTTAGGATATCACACATTGTCTTTGTATTTTTCTTTTTTCTCAAGACTTTGATGTTGACAGTTGCTATAAATGTTTCGTACGATGTCATAGTTCAGAATTATGTGCACATTACTTTGTTGATCCTAGCAATATTTGGTGCAAAAATGGCAACTAATTTTGGATGAGCTGCCACTATGTTTCTAGGTGCCCACTGTCTCACTGTGTCAATTAAAAACTGACACTTATTGATGTATCTGTCTAATATCTGTTCATTGTTTGTCCAAGTCAGGGTTCCAATGACCAGAACCCACTCAGGCAACATGAGATGCAAGTGAAGAACCAGCCCCTCATGGTGAACCAGTCCATCTCAGGGCACTTGCACTCACATTCCCAAACTCCCCCACTTGCTAATATATGGGAAATTTAGAGTTGTCAGTTCATATAATGTTGCACACGTTCAGGATGTGAATGGATATAGGAGTACCCAAGGAAAAATTCACAAATATGGAAGCAAGTTTTTACAAATGTTGAATGTGGATGCCACCTTTTTTTTTTTTTTTTTTTCTTTTCCAGCATAGCTAGAAACGACAGCATTTTACAATCTTCCTCTGGCTGCATTGCTAATTAAATGTTAAGATCAAAAGCAGAAGAATGCTGCTTATGTCATTTTTTGCTAGTACCTTAACAATTACAAACACTTTTTCTCTCATGTTCCAGCTCGATGACCTTCATGCAAGACCTTCTACCCACCCATCTTCTCAAGTCCTGCCGTGCTTATGTTGCTTCATTATGCTCACAAACCAGTAATTGCTGTCATCAATCTTACAAAAGATAAAGAAGCTAAATCTTGACATTACTCGAATTTTAAATCTAAATTTGTAGAACTCATTTTATTTAGTGACTTGCTGCCAAATGTTTAATTGTATATTTCCTTTCTGGATTACAGTCTCCCAACAGTACAGAGATTAACTTACTGTACATGTGATAGGAATGAGTCTTGCCTTACTGCTGATGCAGAATTTCCTCACTGCTGTCTTTCTTTGGATTGTCCACACATCCATTCACTTTCTAAAACTAAACAGTCCTTTGCTTTTGATCAGTTTAGTTGACGCCAAACAGGTAATCATTTTGTTTGAATTATTAAGAGTTCTTGACTCTACCCCACATCCACCCCCGTGCGGTGGCATCTTGACCTCAGTGATGTCTTTGTCACAATTGCCCTCGACACCCATCTTTTGTCTAGTTAATTATAATTGACCTATTGAAATGAGCCACTGCTGGATGTTCTTCAGCCTCTCTGCTGGCATTGGTGGTGAATCAACGCCTGTAGGTACACCAAATTTTTATCAATTTTAATACTTTTACTGACAACCCCAGCTTCACTTCAAATGTTTTCCTGGGTGTGCAGGATGACTGTTTTAATGATATTTAAGACATCTGGATTATAGTATCTGGTGACCTCTTAGGTTCTTGGGTTAGTTTGACCACAAAGTGGTATGCTGTGGAGATCCTATCACAATTGTGTGTCTTTTCATGTAAGACTAGCCTAGTGCTGTTCTTCAGCTCGAGGCCAAATGACTACACAATATAAGCACCCTTCAGTAGCCAAATAGCCCCAAATTTCCATATGTGTGAGATTCTGTGAAGATGACTACACTTTGATCCTCCCCTTCCTCAGACTACTGCCTTTCTGAAGAAGGAGTTTCTTATTGCTTACTTGGATTTGGATCAGGACCCCAGTATGCATTTGTATGGTGCTGTACTGGGATGCTTAGCTGCCATTTGTGGTGATTTTACCCAGCACCAATAATGCCCTTGTGTAAATTTACTTTTTTTTTTTTAATCATTTGCTTATACATCACCTGTTGTTGTATTATTATTAGTTTTAGACACAACACTTCTATTGTAAGATCTGAATTTCATATAAAATTTACTAAGACTAATTGTGATCATTTTTTTGTTTCATTCTGAGAGTAAGCAAGTCTTAGAGCAAATGTGCTATACAGAGAATAAGAAGTTCCTACCTGCACTTGCATGATGTCTTTTACACTTTGCTCCTTAGGAGCCCACCAGTTGGGTGCTCAGGTGTGCTGCATTCAGATGAATTCTTGGCTTTATCCTTGTTGTTATTTGGTTCATTGTCTTTGATGATGTCATATTGCCTACAGAAAAGGGCAATCACACCTGCACAAAAGATATTAATTGCTTTAGCTTTTCAATTAATTATGAGACCTGTTAATTTAAATGTAATTCTTTGAAGGGAACCTTTCACACTAGAAAAGTAAACTAAACTTCTAGTGCCTTTCAAGAAATGCTGCCTTTCATTTTATTTTGCAGTGCATTTGACCGTATAGCTGTGGTCTTACATACTTAAAATTGACCTCAAATTACTTCATTCAGTTCATCTAATACTTAAATCTTATGACAGATTTTTTTATCAAACACATACTAAAAAAGACTGTATGAAGACTTTAATAGAATAAACAGAAGCAGTCGTTCATCCATTCATCCATCCATCCATTATCCAAACCACTATATCCCAACTACAGGGTCACGGGGGTCTCCTGGAGCCAATCCCAGCCAACACAGGGCTCAAGGTAGGAAACAAACCCCGGGCAGGGCACCAGCCCACCGCAGAGCAGTTGTTCAGCTGTAGGAAATATAAACCAATCATAAATCTCTCCATAAAACTAAATGTTTAAAATATTTTTCAACGTATGTCCATTTACAGAACTGTTTAATAAACCCCACAAGGTCCAAGTTGGATTTCTTAAGAGTTTCCCACAAGCTTCAAAGGTTTTACATTAGGTAGAAAGAACGAACAATCTTGCATGCCCAAGAAAAATCAGTCCTACAAAGCTTATCATCTTCAGAGCTCTAGTCTCTCTGGAAAGTTTTTATGTTTTTGAAAATAACTTTTGAAGCATTTTCCTTAAAATGTCTTAATAGCAATACCTCACATGTGCAGTTAGTCCCCTGTTACTTGGGTTGTGTGCATAGCCATTGAACCTTTTTTTTTTTTTTAATACAGGTTATGGGTTTCTTCAGTGGCATCTTGTTTCTTCTTACATTAGCTCTTGGACCAAATGCGATAGTCCAGTGGAGTCCTCATTTGTCTCAATTGGTACTTTATGTGAATGTGTCATGGTTCTCAACATAATGAGCATTATTTCTTGAAATGATCCAGAGTGTGAGGTTCAATTCAAATTTACCCAAAGGTAAATGACAAAATCAAAATACATTAGGCAAATATCGGACACAACTGTGCATAACAGTATTTTCCAAAGCCAGAGAAGATTGATCAGTTAACCTGGACTCACCTGCCCACATTATTAAGACAACAACGATGATGATCATTTCGCCTGCTCTCAGCTGAGTGCTCTTTCCGACCTCCTTCATTGTCACCTCATCTAATATAATAAAACAGAGAGTGGTGCTGTTAAGTGAGTGGCCTTAAGTTAGAGAATAATGAGAGTGTTTTTCACAGAACTTAGATTTTCATGGTGATTTCTTGTTAATTAATTGGCAGACACTGCACAAGAAGCTATGATACAACTTCACAGAGCTGAGCAGGTTAATCCAAATTAAGTCTGGTTAACTCTAAATGCATTTCATTTTAATTTGCACAACTTCATATAGACATTCCTTTAGATCTCACACCCTCTCATCTCCACATCAGTGTAATTTAGAGGTGCATACTGAACTGAATTCAGATCTTTAGGCTAAAAGATAAAACCTCTAGCTCCTGGAGGAAATGTAGGGATAGTACATTTACACCAGTGCTACTTTGACATGAGCTTGCTTGCCATTTCTACTCTTTGCCCATAGCAATTAGCAAAGCTGTTAAAATTTTACTGTTGAATCCAGATTTTCCCATTTTCCACCCAAACCCTAAAGCATTCCACTTGATAGTTACAGCACCACTGACATTGAAGTTTTTTATTGGTGGTCTGTTGGGCAAAGACCATTGTCTTTTTGCTGTCCATATGCCCGTGGGTGAATTCATTCATACATGCTTCAACCTATTTATGGAGCTCATATTTGTCACTTGGTAAGCCTGTGATATTTCTTTTGTCCCTCTATCCTTTCAGGAAAATGGTTGTCATATGCTATGATTTTGTCTATCAGTTCTTCAACTTGATTGCTTCAATGTGGAACATACACTGCATGGTTCATCAATATGGGCTGAAAAGACTGAAGCAAGACTAGATGAGGTTGAGGGAACAGTGAAAGGAGAAAACTACAGAGATGTCCTTAACAAAAACCTCATCCAGAGTGCTCTGGACCTCAGACTGGGTCAAAAGTCAGTCAGTCAGTCATTATCCAACCCGCTATATCCTAACACAGGGTCATGGAAGTCTGCTGGAATCAAAAGTACACCCTCCAATAGGGCAATGGCCTTAAACATAAACCAATGACAACAGACTGGTGGCTTAGGGAATGTCCTTAAGTTGCCCAACCAGAGCCTGGACTTGATCCCAATCGAACATCTCTGGAGAGACCTGAAAAAGTCCAATGAGAGCCATTATCCAACCTAATGGAGCTTGAGAGGGTCTGCAGAGAAGAATGGCAGAAAATCCCCAAATCAAGGTGTTCAAAACTTGTCACTCCATAATCAAACAAATATCTGGCTGTGACCGCTGTCAAAGGTGCTTCAACGAAGTACTAAATAAAGGATCTGAAAATTTATGTCCAATGTGGTATTTACATTTTTTATTAAACTCTCTTTGCGTTAGACCCAAGCATCACTCGGACTGTAAAAAGAGTGCTAAAAGCATTATTTCCAAGTGTCACTCCAACAACAGGGCCGAGCATTACTCTGGCAACAGAATATGTATGTCTTGTGTAAGCATCAGGCCCGAGTGTTACCTGGGCAACAGTGTAGACGTGTCTTGTCCTAGCCTCATAATGGCATCTTGTAAGAAGTGGCACTCATCAGCAGTGATAACGAAGTGAATCTGTCTTCAGGCTGTGAGAATGAAACAATCAGTGAATCTGAAAGTGACATGTCGCTCACACACGTGCATTGTGATGTTCATATTATTATTATTATTATTAGTGTTTTACACATTTTTGCAGTAGAAAGATGAGATTTAATAAGTAATTTTTCAAGCCAAACAATGCAGCTCTTTTTACATGTTTTTTGAAGAAAAAAGTAACACTAAGGAGGCTAATAAATTTGCAAACATTTTCAAATCCCATTTTTGCTTTCTCATCCTGGGGTATTGCTTGTTGCTTGATGTGGGGAAGAAATTTAAGTTTAATTTGAATTTAAATGATTTTAGAACAAGCCTGCAACATATATTAAAAATGAAAGGGTCTGAATACTTTCTGAATCCACTGTTATGTAACTGCAGTGCTTCTTATACACTTTTAATTTTTACTTGTTAAGTCTTGTTTATAATGTTCAAGTGGACAATTTCCATTAAAACATAAGAAAAAAGTTAGAAACATGAAATTTTATGTTTTGAACATATAGTAACTTGGAAAGAGCCTCAGCTGACAGAATTTAGAATTTTTAACTTTTTATTTTTTTAATGTGGAAATAAATTCCATCTATGTATTCTGTATTCATATGCTAATAGGGCCCTTTTCTTGCTACTTTGTTCTACCACAGGGTGCCACTTAGCAATCAGCATTCATTTTCTGAACCTACCATTTTCAAAACATTGCTGTAGAGCACTAGGCCTATCCCAACAGGAACCTAGTTGAGAAGCCAGTTTTTTGCAGGACATGCTCTCGGCATATTCACTCATTTCAGATGTGCTCTAGGAAGCTCACACAAACCTCAGAAGAACATGTAAACTTAGCACAGACGATCCTCAAGCCATGACCTGGGGCCAGACGCTGCCTGCTGAACCGCCATTCAGCGTTATAACAATTTGAGATTTATTTAAAACAATTTAACAAGAGATTGTCATCTAGGCATGTTACCATCTGGAAATATTGATTATGCTAAATGATAAACATACTCATTCACATACAGATAGCTCAATGGAAAGAACGAGCATAAAGTAATAAATAAAAATTTAAGTAGGAAACATAACCCTGCTGCCCACTGAGTCTGCATATACAGGGTGAAATTACTGTCCATGGAATGAATATCTCTTCCGCTTTCCCACCTTCACCATATCATAAAAGCCTTTTCTCTGGTGTCCCTTCTCTCTTTCTCTCGCTTCCTCTGAATCTTTAGTCTTGGTACAAGTGAACAGTCATTCAGCTCTCGTCTTGAATCTAGACTATGTGTTTTGCTGGAGGGATACCAGACTTTAAACTGTACCCTTAGACCTGACTGTACAAAGACTTCCCACAAAACTCTGCAGTCTAAAGGCCCCTAGAATATTACACCATAGGGCTTGAAGAACCTTTGATAAGGTTAGATGTCAAATACAGTACCTCCTTGGCCTCACTCTGTTAATGACTTGGATACCTTGTCCCTGGGATAGGTAACCCAACTTATTAGTGTGCTGACTGTGTATTGTTGGGCCCCTTCTTTCTTTCAAGTTTGTACACTTACATTGTGTATTTATTGACCTGCAAAACACCCATCCATCCAATTTCTAAAACAATTATCCAGTTCAGAGTCATAGGAAGCAGATACCAATCCTAGGAACACTAGGTACAAGAAAGGAGCCATACTTGAAAGAGCTGCTAGTCCATTAGCAGGTGTACTTGCGCACACACACCATCATCTTGTTAGTTTGGATTCATCCAATAATGTAACATAAGCGTGATACCAAAGCACTGAATATTGTGTTAATGTGCTGCCCCCTGAAAAACATAACTCTCTTGATTTTTTTTTTCTAGGGTATGATGAATGTTTTTACAACTTCAAGTTGTGGTAGCACAGGATATGAATAAGTGTTTCTTCATGGTGTACCAAGGAATGGTCTGACTGACCTAATACAAAATGTCTCTACAAGGTCTTTAAGAGCCCAACACTCCGTTTCAGATGCCTTTATTTTTAACTATTATCTGATTTGAGTAAAGTAAAACAATCCTTTACAGTTCTTTATAAACACAATATCTCACCCAGTGTATATTAATTACACATGGCCTCGGTAGTAACCTGATGATCAAACCCACTAAGATCTTCTGTGCTAAACTGAAATGTAAAATGGACAAAAAAATTCAATTGTAATGTGAATCTAAAATATATAAGACACAATTGACCAGAAACCGTTTTCGCAATTACAGAAATGATGTTTAATGTCACTTTCATATGACAGTGTGGTCAGGTCATTGCTCTACAAAGCATTAGTGCTTTTATTATTAACATGTGCTCTTTCCGACACACAAATTTTGCACTTTTACAGTTTTTCAAATAGAAATACCCAGTCTTCACCGGCACAAGAAAGTGGGTCGTTCTGATTGCAGCATAGCTCACTACTTCCATCTTTTCTAAATCAATAACAATAATCACATTGTATTTATGGACTTCATTTTCCATGTATCCTTAATTAAAACCAATAAGGAGTTATTCAGTTAGTATAGTTTGCAACAGAAGCTTCACTTCGGTTTCTTGGGATTATTAGAGTAATTTTGTTTTGCCTGTTAAGTAACTGCACATATAGTGCCTTCAGAAAGTATTCAGACCCCCTCACTTTGCTCACATTTTGTTATGTTGCTGCCTTGTGCTAAAATCATTTTAAATGGTTGTTTTGCACTCATCAAACAACACTCAACACCCCATAATGACAAAGCAGAAATTGAATTTTGGATTTTTTTGCTAATTTATTAAGAATTAAAGGCTGAAATGTACCATTGACACAAGTATTCAGACCCTTTACCATGAAATCTGGCTCAGATACATTTGAGAAGTTTCTACACCTTGTTTGGAATCCACCTGTGGTCAGCTCAGACGATTGGACGTGATTCGGAGCAGAGCACACCTGTCTGTAGAAGGTCTAAAAGATGACAATGTGTATTAGAGCAAAAACCAAACCATGAGGAGAGCAGAGACTGGGAGATTAAAGAAGGTGAAGGGAAAGCAGAATGGAACAAATGACTGAGGTATCCTTAGAAAACCTTATGCAGTTCACTGTGGGCCACAGACTGGACAGAAGGTTCACCTTTGAACAAGACACTGACCCTGAGCACAAATCAAACGTAACACAGGAGTGGTTTAGAGACATCTCTGAGAATGTCCTTGAGAGCCCAGACTTGAACCCAATTGAATATCTCTGGAGAGACTTGAAAACTGCTGTTCACTGACAGTTTCCATCCAGTGTCCCAGAGCTTGAGAGGATCTGCAGAGAAGAATGGCAGAACATCTCTAAATCCAGGTGTGTGAAGCTTGCAATGTCATACCCAAGATGATACCAGGCTGGAATTGCTGTCAATGGTACTTCAACAAAAATCTGAATACTTCTCAATTGGATATTTCTGCTTATTTATTTTGAATACATTTGCAAAAATCTTTAAAATCTTGTTTTCACTTTGTTATTCAGGGGTGTTTAGTGTAGCTTGATATGGGGGAGAATTTAAATGACCAACACCAGGCTGTGACACAACAAAATGTAAAATAGTGATGGGGTCTGAATACTTTTTAGGGTTCTGTAATTAGTGACCACAGTACATGCATACATGTAGCGACTTTAAATTTGAACACCATCTCAAGACACTTTACACAAGGGGCATCAAAGAAAATCAAATTTTATTTGTCACATATAAATTAAATGTAGAGTACAATATGCAGTGAAACGCCTACACATTTCTTTAAATATGCCTATATGAGTAATCGCATATTGCAATAAATAAGCTGTCCCAAATTTATGAAAAGGGGCAGGCTAGGTTGCTGCTAGAGCTGAGCTGCAAAATTAACTTGGTAAGATACAGAAATTTGTGTATTTCACAGTTTCAGGGTATTAAGGTTTATTATACAAAACCTTTTTTCTATTTTTAAATCACTACTGAATTTTCTTGTTCTGCCCCATGTCTTTTACCTACATTAAGATATTGAGTAGTAGGCTGCACTACCACTGTAAATTTCTCCACTGATAATATTCTAATAAGAATTACAGTCATGAAAAAGTTTGGCAACCCCTCTCAGTCTGCATAATAATTTACTTTCAACAAAAAAGATAACAGTGGTATGTATTTCATTTCCTAGGAACATCTGAGTACTGGGGTGTTTTCCGAACAAAGATTTTTAGTGAAGCAGTATTTAGTTGTATGAAATTAAATCAAATGTGAAAAACTGGCTGTGCAAACATTTGGGTCCCCTTGTAATTTTGCTGATTTGAATGCATGTAACTGCTCAATACTGATTACTTGCAACACCAAATTGGTTGGATTAGCTCATTAAGCTTTGACCTTCATAGACAGGTGTGTCCAATCATGAGAAAAGGTATTTAAGGTGGTCGATTGCAAGTTGTGCTTCCCTTTGACTCTCCTCTGAAGAGTGACAGCATGGGATCCTCAAAGCAACTCTCAAAAGATTTGAAAACAAAGATTGTTCAGTATCATGGTTTAGGGCAGAAACGCCCAATGCGTCGATCGCAGTCGACTGGTAGATCGCAAAGGTAGTGCAGGTAGATCACGTTGCATTCAAAAAAATTTTTTTTTTAAAACGTTAGTCTATCATATATCCTCCCTATGGCATTTGTCACTTGATTGACATACATGGCAGCCAGTCTGCATGCATGATCGAATGCGCGAGCTACTGCAAAACTCCGGCTGTGATCTAGTTAGCCTTCCAATTTATATCGACTAAAGAAGGGATTTAAAAAAAAAATTGTTTGGGGAGGGTATGGGCTGGATGTTGAATTGGAAGAGGATTTTTTTTTTCTCACAATATCACAATCGAAGTGTGTTTGTCTGATCTGTCAATCTATCATTGCTATTCCAAAGAAGGAAAATGTGGAAAGGCACTTTCAAACTGTTCATAAAAACTACAAAACTGATTTCCTTCCGAAAAGCGATCTGAGAAAGAGAAAGGAGAGGGAACTAAAATCGTTGTGAATTGGACAGCCATCATTTTTCACTCGGCTGAATTCAAAAGCAAAGGCAGACACACCGAAGCATCCAAAGCCTCGCATCAGAGCTGCAGATGCAATTTTCAATCTGCTCTGTAGTGTATATGTGTGCGCAACTTGACAGCATGCTACAGAGCAGATTGAAAATTCAGACTTTGACAGACGGTTTCAAAACTCAGCTTTACTTGAGCCAATCGCTACATTTAAGTGCTATCCATTTAGGGAAGATGTTGAGGGTGATTCACTCCCATCAGAAATTGCAACACTGTTTCACCTAAAACTCATCTACAGTGGAGGATGAGATTTTGACACTACAGGATGGCATTCAGCTGAAGTCTGGGGCTCTTGGACAGTTTTGGAACTTACTTACAAAGGAAAAGTACCCAAACATGAGGACATGTGCTACCTCCTTGACTGCATTATTTGGCTCTACTTATTTATGCGAGTCAGCCTTTTCCCACATAAAGATTATTAAATCCAAATACTGTAGTGACCATAAATATATTGAATTGTTATTGTGCCATAAAGGTTATTCAGTTATGCAAGGTACGAAAACATATATTTTATGTATAAAGTATACTCAGTGTGTGTATGTATATATATATATATATAGATATATATATATATATATATATATAGATATATAGATATATAGATAGATAGAGAGAGAGATATAGATATATATATATAGATAATTTTTAAAGGAGGTAGATCATTTCTTCCTGGTCATTTTAAAAATAGCTCACAAACCGAAAAAGTGTGGGCACCCCTGGTTTAGGGGAAAGCTACAAAAAACTATCTCAGAGGTTTAAACTGTCAGTTTCAACTGTAAGGAATGTAATTAGGAAATGGAAGGCCACAGGCACAGTTGCTGTTAAACCCAGCAGGTCTGGTAGGCTAAGAAAAATACAGGAGCGGCATATGCATAAGATTGTGAGAATGGTTACAGACAACCCACAGATCAACTTCAAAGACCTGCAAGAACTTCTTACTGTAGATGGTGTATCTGTACATCGTTCTACAATTCAGCGCAATTTGCACAAAGAACGTCTGTATGGCAGGGTGATGAGAAAGAAGCCTTTTCTGCACTCATGCTACAAACAGAGTCGCTTGTTGTATGCAAATGCTCATTAGGCAAGCCATATTCATTTTGGAACAAAGTGCTTTGGACTGATGAGACAAAAAATGAGTTATTTGGTCATAAGAAAAAGTGCTTTGCATGGCAGAAGAAAAACACCTGCTACCTATTGTCAAATTTACTAGATTTTCTCAAACCCTCGCATAAGTTAATGTAGCACATTAAATGCTTTGTGTTGTGTTCCCCGACCCAGTTGTTAATCGCTACGCGCTTCTTAAACTGACTTCCTCTGCACGAAGAGGAGGCGCAGGCAGGGATTGCCACACAGAATACATTCACTTCATGATATTCCTGCTTTCTGAAAATTTAGAATGCCTTATAAGATAGATACTTGATATCATTTTCATGATGAAATGCATTAAAGCAGGTATTAAACATGCACGGTAGTGAGGCGGTATTCTGCTCCCCCGCAGTAAAGGGTCCCCAGGTGTATGTTCAGTGTAGAGAATTTTGACAGGTGTGACAAGGCTTCAAAAAACTGGGTGTATGAATGGGTATCACACAGGTTTAACTTAAGTATTGTGTAAATGTTGGGTTCGTGATCTGGTGGTCGGAGACACGAACACAGAATTCAATGGATATTCTTTTCAGTAGGCTTTCTTTATTGCATGCATGCTGTCTGTCTGACATACCAAACCCCAGTTCCTATCCTTTTTCTTTCTCCACATAACCAATAACCACACGATAAACGTCTTTGTGAAATTAAAACTAGTTATAAACTTAGACCAAGGAGTGTTCAGAACTTCATTATACATGTTTAATTATGCCATCCATTCAGGATTGCGCCCATCCCGCAAGCATTGTGTGCCAGGCAGGAGCAAATCCTGAACGAGGTGCCAGCATATCGCAGGGTGAATACGAGCAACACATATAGCATAACAAAACCCCACATCCTACATGACTTTGAAAGGAAACTGAAGCACGCCAAGTAAACCCACCAGAAAAACATGTAAATTCAAAGCAAGGAACACCCAGGACCCCTTTGCTGCGAGGCAGTAGTGCAGCCTCCACGCCACCGTGCCCCCAAATGATTAATACATGCTTTAATGCATTTCAACATGAAAATTATATCAAGTACTTATCTTAGCATTCTAAATGTTCAGGAAGCAGGAATATAATGAAATTAATGTATTCTGTGTGCTGCCTGCGCCTCCTCTTAGTGCAAGAGGAAGTCAGTTTAAGAGGCACATAGTGATTAACATGGCTCGGGGAACATTTAACACAAAGCATTTAATGTGCTAAATAACTTACAATGGGGTTTGAGAAAATCTAGTTAATTAAATATTCATTTTAAGATGAAGTTTAGTTTACAATGTTCTACTTTAATGAGAAATTACGAGAATAAAGTCAACATGTCGTCACACTATTACGCAGTACCCAGGTACATTACACTGTATTGAAAAAAATAAAACAAGTAAAACTTGGCTTGCAGTATTATCCAGTAGTATAGAAACAGTATTCACACATTTGAACATAATGGTCCACATCCGACAGCAAAAGTTCTTCTGTGTCATCATGTTCAACTTTATCGTCTGCTACAGCTTCAGTTTCAGAATGTTCTCTGTCCATTTTCACTGTGCAATATCTCCACTACCGCATGTACTCCGTTGCATGCCCGTTTAGCGGTGTAGCAGTGAAAAAGAGCCCTTTGAAAGCTCAGCCAATGATAAACAAAAATCCAAAGAATTAATAGGGGTTCCCAAACTTTTTCATATGACTGTACATTTGGGGGATACGAAATAATTAAGAAGACAATCTGATTTCACCCATATCCTTGAGGATGTTAAATACTTTTTATGACTTTTATTTGAAAGTCCATCTATTAATTTTTTGAACCACCTTCTTTCTTACATCATTTTTACGTTGTGTGTTTGGGTATGCAGCTCAATGGGTCTTGTGATGGTTGGTACCTGCCTACAGTTCCGCATCATCCTAAATTGGTACAGAGTGCCTGTGAAACTTATGTCATTGAGTCACATTTTGCTGTAGAATTACCTAACCAGCTGAAATACATACACCTTTTAATTGCTTTTGCTAATATTAACATAGGTATGCTATCCCATAAAATGTAAAAATAATATACTACTTAAATCTGAACCAGTCAAATTAAGTAGACTTGAGAGAGCCAGGAGTGGTCCCAAGTGATTGTGTTATTATTGTATAATGTTTCAATAAAGTATGTGCGACTGCAATAAAAAAAAAGATTACCCTGCTGTTACACTTGAAATATTATACCTTCTAAAATGTAACATCTAAAGTCATTTTCTTTTTTATTGCATACTTTTGCCTCTCTGCTTACTAATATTGCTTTAGTAGAATATATTCATATTTCATCAGAGATGTCTAACAGTTTGTATAAGCCTGTTGTGATACACCTGGAGTGATGTACTTCATATCATAAACTCCACTCATAGTTACCAGACAAGAAGGCAGGACTTTGTCTTTCGTGGGACACATGCAGCTATGTACTGTATGCTTTTTTTTTGTTGGTGGACAGTTAATCCTGAAATTGCCTAAATGATTAAACTTGTTTTACATGTACACCCCAGGATACTGAACCTCTAGAATCCTTAACACTAAACCTCTGAGACACCTTAACAATGGCTGAGATCCACTTTGTTTTCAGGTTCCCCCACTGCAAGGCCATGATGGAAAGAAAATTAAGACCAGCAGCATCTGCTGAGTGGTGAGAAAATCGCAGAGGCCAATAATGTGATGAAGAGCACCATAATATGAAGAAGAGGAAGATGAAGAGCAGATCATCTGGTTAGCATCTAGTGCAGGATACAGAATGTAAAAATGAATGTCCACTGCAGGTCTGTGTGTTTCATGAGATTTAAAAATAGAAAAATGAAGGAGTGGTAGATTCCAATTTATGGAAAGCATATACACACATACAGTGGTGTGAAAAACTATTTGCCCCCTTCCTGATTTCTTATTCTTTTGCATGTTTGTCACACAAAATGTTTCTGATCATCAAACACATTTAACCATTAGTCAAAT